>BSQZ01000001.1:21086499-21651499 GCA_033239005.1 Lamellibrachia satsuma | reverse complement strand
CAGTATCAGAGCTGGCCGCAGAGCTGCAGAAGAACACTCAGGCAAAGCTTGTTGTCATCGAAGAATACCCAAGGACCAAGGAACAACTGGAGGACTTTAACAAACAGGTCAGTGAACTACCAGCTCATGGTCCTGAAGACAATGCTGATTCCAGCAAAGTCTTCCCAATGATGGCTGTGAATAAATTGCATATTGTATGTATGTTAACGTTCCCAATGGTTTCGAAAATATAGACAAAAGACCAAAGCATTAAATATTGCGACCACCTGTGAAATTGATGGATAAGTGTGTTCGATCTTAGGTGTACAAATTCAGTAGTTTTGTAGATCGATGGTTTCACGACAACATGCTTCATATTTTGGCATATTAACCCAATATCTAAATATTAATATGTGTTCTCCAGATCGGTGGACTTAGCAGCATCATTGCAGTTGACTGTTGTGAGATGCATCTGAAGACGTCTGGGGCAGACCCAGATGCAATCAAGTCTTACTCAAGGAACACTTTGCCTGTCCTCGCTTACTTTGAAGACATGGGCAAACTGGATGTTGTATGTTGACATTGTATTATCACTCATTAGACTAACTAAGCATCAATTAATTGTATTAAGTGTGCTCTCGAATGCACTTAATTGTAATAATTGTGCACTCAAAACCAATTTATATTTTTACAATATTTAAATGTTAACGATTGACTAGTAGTAAAAAGCTGTTTGATTGACAACTTGTTAATCCAAAAGCTCTTTTGATTGATATATGTCAGACTACTAAACTTGTAATAGAACATCCTGAAAATAACACTGTTTGGTATTTATATCAGCAGATTACTAAGATATATATATAACAGAATACATAATTGATTTTGTGACCGTTATTGATATTTTGAAAAAGATTTAATCATTGGAGATGACCCCTGGACCACTTAGCACAGCTATGATTGGATGATAAACTGTGTGTCCTGTTGGTGCAGGTGAATGGAGAAATGGTTCCAGAAGACATCTCTACTGCCATCAATAAGATCATTGATGGAGTCCTGGAGAAAGACGTCAAGGTGAGTCTTTATTAAATATTATATCTTCATTGTCAGTAGCAGACCCTCGTTGTGTTTAATTAATAACAAACACCTTGGCGCTGAAAGAAAGTTACTGAATCATTAACTTAGCTTAGGCTTGCACAAGTTATATATTGCTTCTCAAAGATAGCTGTTCAGTGTTACTAGAGTAACCAGTGCAAGGTGACGATTAATGGCAAAAATAAAACCTGATACCTTTGTTTTACAAAGGAACTCTGTTATCATGCAAGTTTTCACCACCAGAAATAGGCAAAAAATCATAACATCACAAAGATCATTTGGTTATTTAGAAGACTTCATCAGAGAAATGTGTGTAACTAGACAACATAGACACCAGTTTTAGCTGTTTATTAATGAAAACACACATTATAAAACTATAAACATGTGTGGTAGGCTGTAAAGATGCTAGGCTGTAATGTGGTAAGGCTTATAATGGTATGTTTTAATGTGGTAAGCATTAGGATGGTAAGCTTTAATATAATATGCTTTAAGATTGTAGGCTTTAAGGTGGTAGCTTGTAGAACACTAGACTGTAAGACAAATATACAATGGTTGTGTGATGCCAAGCAGTGGAATGGTAGGCTTTAGTATGATAAGTTTGTAGGACTAGGCTTTATGGTGGAAGGCTGTACGACTGCATAGGCTTTAGGGTGGTAAGTTGTAGGCTTTAGGATAACCTGCAGTATAGTAGGCTTTCATGTGGAAGGCTGTAGGATGTAGAACTGTCAGCATGGAACAACTTTCATGTGGAAGGCTGTATGACAGTAGGATGTAGAACTGTCAGCATGGAACGACTTTCACGTGGAAGGCTGTATGACAGTAGGATGTAGAACTGTCAGCATGGAACAACTTTCACGTGGAAGGCTGTATGGCAGTAGGATGTAGAACTGTCAGCATGGAACAACTTTCACGTGGAAGGCTGTATGGCAGTAGGATGTAGAACTGTCAGCATGGAACAACTTTCACGTGGAAGGCTGTATGGCAGTAGGATGTAGAACTGTCAGCATGGAACAACTTTCACGTGGAAGGCTGTATGGCAGTAGGATGTAGAACTGTCAGCATGGAACAACTTTCACGTGGAAGGCTGTATGGCAGTAGGATGTAGAACTGTGTGAGCATGGAACAACTTTCACGTGAAAGGCTGTTTGGCAGTAGGATGTAGAACTGTCAGCATGGAACAACTTTCACGTGGAAGGCTGTATGGCAGTAGGATGTAGAACTGTCAGCATGGAACAACTTTCACGTGGAAGGCTGTATGGCAGTAGGATGTAGAACTGTCAGCATGGAACAACTTTCACGTGGAAGGCTGTATGACAGTAGGATGTAGAACTGTCAGCATGGAACAACTTTCATGTGGAAGGCTGTATGACAGTAGGATGTAGAACTGTCAGCATGGAACAACTTTCACATGGAAGGCTGTATGACAGTAGGATGTAGAACTGTCAGCATGGAACAACTTTCACGTGGAAGGCTGTATGACAGTAGGATGTAGAACTGTCAGCATGGAACAACTTTCACGTGGAAGGCTGTATGACATTAGGATATAGAACTGTCAGCATGGAACAACTTTCATGTGGAAGGCTGTGACATTAGGATGTAGAACTGTCAGCATGGAACAACTTTCATGTGGAAGGCTGTATGACATTAGGATGTAGAACTGTCAGCATGGAACAACTTCAGTTTTACACCAGTATATATCTGAGAATTCGTTATTTCAAATTGACTACCAAAAATATCATAAAAAAATACCTGGAAAGGTTTTCATATCATGAAAATACCTCAATTTTTATAATACCCCCAAATGACTTAAATTAATAAATGTTTTGTTAGAAACTTAAAATCCCTCTTGCCAGAAATAACATAAATATCAACATACAAAAAAATCCTAGGAATTCAGCGTACATCAAAATACCTGAAATTGCCGCAAAACAAAAGAAAAACTTCATATTTTCAGACTAAAAAATAATAACTCTCCTTCAGCACTCCTTGAGTTCACCCCTGTAGCTGCTATTTCTTCAACATTCACTGGTGAATCTGCTTGTAGCTGTTGCTATTTTTCTGCTTTCAACTTTATACCTACGTGTACTCTGTCTAATTTTCAGATATCTTCATCCTAATATGCCAGTCAGCAACAGTCTTGTTGGTAGCCATCTTGGGCAATGCATGCAGGGAATGGTGAATGGATGGACAGTGCACTTAACAAACCAGGCACCAGCTTCACTAAGACTCTCATGAGCTTGTAAGACATGATTTCCATCATAATAAATGGGTGATGGGCCGTGATAATATACCTCCCAAAGTATACAGAAAACTGTCTTAGTCGTAAGACTTGTACTCTTAATGGTTATGAGGAAATAGTTAAACAGACTTTTTTAAATATTTATAATAGAAACTTTACTATGTTAATTATAAAATCAGCATATCAGATCATAATTTTAACAATACATGTACATCTAAATAATACCAAGTTTGTTTCTTTCATGAAATGTTGCTAGATTCATGATCAGAATGAGGAATCAGTTGAATCATTAATATATTTATTAAGCAGTATATATATATATATATATATATATATATATATATATATATATATATATATATATATATATATATATATATATATATATATATATATATATATATACTGGTAGTTAATGCACTTTTAGGTATATCCAACATTAAAGGTACTAAGTCTGATTATTTTTATTGTAAAATCATGTCATATAGTATAAACTATTTATATTCTAACATCATTATATACATTTAGGCTGTCTAGAAAATGAAAAAAATTGGAAAATGTGAGCAAAAAAAGAGCAATTGACGAGTGGTGCCAACACCAGATTGAGACACTTCAATTGTTCCACACTAGTCAAATTACAATAATTATGGATCCTGCTGATTAAAAAGGGGGTGTATGCTAATTAGAGCATGTATGCTTAACAGGTCGAAAACAGTAGGTTATTGTTATATGATATGATTTTTTATGATAATAACAATCAGACTTTGTACCTTTAACTGATTATCTAAGCAAAAGAGATGCACAGAATAACCTTGTGTTGTGATGAGGTCAACTGTTCACATGGTTGTGGTGTGCCAAACATTTCTGGTACACCATTTGTATGCTCAGGTTAAAGCTGGAAAGATTGTCATAAGTAACTCTGAAATATTAAAGCACTAATGTGAAGGCAGATTTATCGAGGTGAGACATATCATTGCACAAATGTATATATAATATGTAGATTAGCAGTGCATTGATGATGATGTATGATGTGTGATTTTTTATAAGCACACCGGTTTACACAGGGGCCATACATAAAGTATGTCACACTCTCTGGGTATGGGCGTCTGGGGAAGTGTTACAGAGTGCTACATAATTATAGTAGGCTTTCTTGGTTATCGTTATGTAATAATTAAAAAAGAAGATGTTTGGCTCATCTAGCTGTTGATATCAGACTGATAGCATTAATTGCTATACCAGTTTTGGGTTATATTTCAACTGAATTACAATGTCTACACTTTATGTATCATTAAACCCATTTAATGTACATAAACAAGGATTGTTTTCTATTAGTTATACAGATCTGTATTCCACCTGTGAACTACATATCAATACAGACATTCAATGAATATAAAATAGATGTTTGCATAAAAGGTAGGGGTGTCTTTTTTAAAACGAACATATTTTGGGGGTTGTACAGCTAGTGTTATCAAGTGTTACAAGGGGTGGGGGTGTCTTAAAAACATAAAAAAATAGTGCGACATACTTTATGGATAGTCCCTTTGTGGATGTTCATGAAGACAAAAGTACTTTCACATGTAATATGCTATGATTGGAACATGTACAGTTGAAATGAATTTTACATGCTGACTCAGTGACTTGTTTTCGACTTGTTAAAAAGCAAGTCCTATTTTTGTGAGAAAACAAAAGTCCAGGTAGTTGTAGATGGTAGACCACTATGGGTGTATGATACATTCCCTGTAATATGTAAGTGCACTTTCATCCTTTAATAATTAACAATACTTTAACAGTTACAAGTAATAATGTGTGTAGGATTTCCGAGTATTCTACCTGGAACTGTCAGAGTAGATAAATAATAAGGTAAATAAAACTATCAAAAGTGATATTCAACAATTTGGATATACAACAAATATAAACATACAATATTGATTTATTGTTTTTATTACATATCAGAGAAAAAAAATTTTGTGCATTTCTTCCACTGACATTGATCATAACTGTTGCAAAGTTTGCCTTTGTTTATTCTTTTCAAAACATTAAATAAAGTAGGAAACACTTCTCATTGTATATACATGTTTATATGTTGTACAAGGATCTTGTGCCCATATTATCATTTGGTATATGTTAATATTATATGTTTGTGTGGCAAACAAATATCTGTTTGTGCTCAGTAATTAATGATTATTTTGATATATATATATATATATAATATATATATATATATATATATATATATATAATATGTATATATATATATATATATATATATATATATATATATATATATATATATATATATATATATATATATATATATATATATATATATATATATTATATATCAGAATACACAGAATAGTTATACCTCAGCCACACTGCATTCTTATATATACACAGGATAAATTGCCAAATGTTATTGTTTTTATGTTATTGAATGGTGCAGAATCAAAGAAAAACAATACGTGTGTATGTTGGTTTCACTCTTACGATGCCACACAGTAGTGATCTTGTATCTTTGTTTGAAAGACTTGTTATATGCAGCACTTGCCACCGAGAGCACACCTGGCTACGACATTTACAAATAAATCTTTACAGAAACATTTCACTCTGTTACTGCTTACTTGTTTACGTGGAGCGAGTGCTTCGAATCACAACAGCCCTCCATATCGATCTATTTTGCATAGCAGTCTTAATTTTCTCCTTTTCCTTGCCTTTGTCACATTTCATGATGTCAATGTGAATGTAGGTTCCCTCATTCCATATCCATCTCTAATGTAGATGTCATTGCCCAGGATTTACACCCACACAACAGCACAGATTCATCTGTTAATATGAAAAGATTATGCCTTCTTGTGCCTTATGGAGAGTTGACAGATCCTCATAAGCTTATAATATTATTGTCAGTACCAGATCCTGACTACCTGTCATCTAACCTGCACCTTCTACTACTGTCCCTTTGTATTGTGTCAGTAAGGTATCTTTGTAGCCAGTTAATTATACCATCTCTTATCCCTTGTTTTTTTGTATTAGGTAATTTCCATCATAACATTTTGTCTACCAGAGTGCAACATTTCATGAAAGATAGTCACTATCATTGTTGAATTTCTATTACCAAAATTGGGTTTGTAATGATATCATATTTTGTAAACTCAATTAATCAGTTTGGTAAAAGCCCTTGGTAAGATAAGCATGTAACCAAGATTTGAGCATCCTAGCTTCAGTAGTTTTCAAGCTATGGCAGTTTGAAATTTATGTTTTGTGACAGCATTTCATAAAAAAAAATTTTATTATTCGTATTTCACAGATTTCTCATGAACTAATCTTCTAATCAACCTATGTCAATAAAACTTGGTGGAATTGTTCTTTGCAATATGTAGATCGCATAACACTGTTGATGGTTAATGTGCATTAAGCTGACAAAATAACGACTTTTTTAAGAGTGTTCAGTAGCCAATTTCTTTCTTAGTGAAGGAAGCATGGAACGATACTGGGAGTGACTTGTTGATTGTGTACTAGGACAGGTCTATGCTTAGTAAAAGTTACAACAATATCCATTACCCTACATTAATTTTGTTGGGTTGGAAATTGGTAATTTTTTTAAAACATAACAATGTAGCATCTTTGCATCTGCATTGGTTAGTTATTAAGAAACCTATACATTAATTAACTAATTACATGTCATATTACCCTGATATGTAAACTGGGATGCATAAATACCAAAAATATTTATTTGATACATTTTTAACTAGGAGATGTATTTAGCTCACAATTGATGCCTGAAAACCCTTTTGCAGGTGATTTATTGATCAAACTGTGATTTTTATCAGCTTAATGCACATTAACCATCAACTGCATGTTTGTTCTAATTACAGTTATGTGATCTATATGTCGCAGAGAAGAATTTCACCAAGTTTAATTGATATATGTTCTTTAGTTCATGATATATTAACCTGTGAAATATGAATAATGTTATTTATTTATTTATTTTATGTCCTAAATTTCAAACTGCCATAGCTTGAAAACAATTAGAGCTATGGTGCTAATATTTTGGTTATATGGTTATCTTATCAAGGGCTGATCCATTAAAAAAAAGAGATCAATGCAACACCCATTCCCTGGTTGAGTTCATGTGGAATGACCCAGGAATAAAATACGTCCTGTAATCAATTGTAATTAATTTTGCATGATCTCAGGAACCACTGGTTGTAGTTGTGATCAGAGTAACTTAGAGCATAATGTATCATAATGATAGCAATGATAACCTCTTGTCAAGATGTCAGTTCATTGAAGCTTAGTTGTCTTGCACTTCTAACAACAATGACAGGTCTCTTTCATATCAAATAATTATCGATAAGAAATAAGGAATGCTACTACATGCCGTACAAGAAAATGATATGCCATAGAGAATGACAGATCTAGCAATGTAAGGGGTGGATTCAGAGGGGTTCATTGAAAATCCCTATTTATGTTTCACTTCTGCTGAGCTATTTCCAGCAATGCTTAGCTTCTGCTGAACTATTTCCCTACAATTTTCTGCTTTTTGTTTGTCAAAGAGGTAAAACTAGTAAAAAAATTGCACTCACTGAAATCAATCTCCTTTCCCTATTACAAAGAGGCCATATGACTAAAGCCTGGGTCCACCACTGGTATTTTGTAATTAATTACAACTATTAAATCACATTCAACAAGAAGACATTATTGCAAGAACCTAGTGGACATATTTGTTAAGAACAATTATTGCTAATATGTGTAGTCATATAAGAATGTGAGCATATGTGTGCACAAGCATGCATTGCATTTGTGCATAGCATTATCAGTTCTTGTCATCAAGCTACTTCAGTAGCAAAGCGTGGTAAATACGACCAGGCATTATATCATCTAATTCTAGCTGTGCCATTAGCCATAAATACAACTCACAGAATAGACGTACTGCCATTACCAACTGCCAGCTCAGTAAACATGTTTTATAGCACTGGTCAGTTATATTCTTGCTTGTCTTATAGCAACACACATATGGTCTCTGAAATGTGATATGGCTATACCTATTTTACCTTAGCATTTAGTAACTAGTAATGAATTTAAATGTAACCGATTTATGTGCATACGTGCGTGCGTGCGTGCGTGCGTAGTCTACTTGTGTATGGGAAAACTGTTTTCAAACAACCATGCATATGGGCTAAAAATGTGAGATTTGTTTCAAATTTAAGAGCAATCAGAGGAAGTGACCGCTCACAGAACACAAATTATACCATTACACATATAGGCCTACAGACTATCAGACTGTATAACAATTTAACCCCGAAATGTCAATATCTAGGCTATATATAATGCAATTTCTCAAAAACTACTGACCCGATTTTTATAACATGCATTTTCACTGTGATCTAATCATCATGCAGGGTTTATTCCCTGAAAAAAAATTGGCTCAATCAACGGGTTATTGCATATAGCCATTTATAGAGTATGATATATCATATGGTTTAACAGTGTGGTGTGCTTTACTTTTGATTATTGAAGTGAACGTCTGTTGTCACTGTATAAATGGTGCCAACGGCTAAATTAAAAATAAATAAACACACTACGACTACATTTATTACATTAAAGTTAATGAACCGCCGTTGATCGTTATCTTTCGGAAAGTTCATGAGATATTTGGCCGAAAATAAATACATATTTCTACATTAATCATTTCCGCCTCGGACAGAACGTTGTTGGGCTTAGTGGTCAAAAGTCTGGTCAACGAACGTTCTTCGCCTTTGCCTTTGCCTTTGGTCTATCGCTGTCATCAAAGCGACACCAAACGCCGATGTATTATACTAAACAATGCCATGGACCATGTCCATGCCCATGCCATGCCATGGCAGTGGTTCGAGCGACATCACGACAAAGTCTCAAGTAGTTATACTCCAAACAGCCCAATCTTGAGCTAACGCAGGAGGTTGGACCAACGGCTTTTAGTGTCTCTTCCGAAAGACACGGTGGGGTGAACGAAATTGCCCAAGCTTCGAAACGGCGGAGGTGGAATCGAGCCACCGTCCTCTCGATCGACAGGCGGGTGCTCTAACCATTAGACCACCGCTCTCCACAGAAGACGCTATTGAAAGTCATTGTTTATCCAACTGGACATAAACGTTAACGTAGGAACCAATAGGGAAAATACCAACTCGCTGATATAACTTGTTGGTGAAACAAACTCACCAGAAATAAATAGGTCCCTACAACTCACGTACTTCGTTCCGGAATAACCAGCGTTTTTTTACATTTTTAAAATTGAAACACACATTGGCCATTGGCATTGCACACATCACGAACTAGAAACACTCTACCTGTGCGATTAAAAATGTTTTGTCCTGGTATGTGTGGGGGTCGACGGACCAAGGTGATGTACTTTTTAAGAACTGCGCTATCTCTTTTGCCAGCCTTTTGGCGTCTATTTCGTATGCTATGGTAGGCAGGCAGGTAGCTCGTTGCCGAACGCCGAACACCGTACACGTAGCGGTAGGCGTGGCATGTTTTGTTTATTGGCTACCAGCAATGATAAGCTAGCCGGGCATAAATTATTGGTCGGGCGCCAACAAGCCCAAATTAGCAATGTGCGTACTGCTATCAATATTCATGAGGCGGCACACGACCTTCGTTTGGCTAAGCGAGTTGCTACGTGTTGGTGTTGCCGGCTGCTTACGCCTTACGGTCCTACCTGGTTAGAACTGAGCCTGGGACTGGGTTCTGCGAATGCATGGTGAGATCAGTGTCGATTCTAGAAAGTCAGACTGATTCAGGGCATCCTCGATAGAAGTTGCATCAGTTCGTATATCGTCATTTAGTGCAAGAATCCGAACACGCGCGAGATGGCTGTAAGCATAATATAATTGATTTGTGACGTATGGTTGTTTTCGTGTTCCCCAAGTCTGGGCTGATATTCATATTGCTATTTTTACCAACGATTTGAACGAGTGGTACCCTAACCTAGCCTAACCATAGGCCCTGTGCATAGCCTAGGCTATGCCTGGAACCAGGCATTGGACTGGTACAATAGGCAGATCGAACTTGCACCAGTCCTCTATACAACTGGGTATTAATAATGGTCTACAGACATTGTCATGTTTGTACAGTTCACCAATTTACTAATTAGTGCAGTCATTATTGTTATTAACATTGTATACTATGTATGCTTACCAGTAAAGATGCCACCATATTCTATAAGTATTAACCTTTATTATGTCATTGTTATTTTTCATGTATTTTATGTTTAAGCTATTCAGCAATATTTTTTTATTATACTTACGTGTCTCATAGCATCAGTAGGTATATAATTATTTTTTTTGTATCACAGAAACTGTGTGTTCTACACACTGCATAGTTACAGGAACTACTGCTATTTGTAAGGTGGTTTCCTTGGATCACATCAATGGGAATGTTTCATTAGGATACTCAGCAGAACTCCAGAAAATGGGACAAAGGAGAATGCTAACACTCCAGTTAGGTATGAAGATTTGTACTAGGTTTGGATGACCAGACTATATATAACAGAACTGTTACATTATTAGTACCGGTAATATTTACAAGAGTAGATAACATGGAGTTATAATGTTGGTATGACAGCTGTATTTGGTATTAAATGAATGTTTAATATTTATTTCTGCTTTCTTTACAGCCGGTTCCAGCAGGTGTGTACAATTTTTTTCTATATCTACTTTCTTAACAGTTGATGGGTACAAATTAATGTACAGTTAAAATTTTGGAAAGGAAAGTTTAATTACCTTTGCACCATTAATAAATAGCCACTCAATTTAAAGTAACACTTGACAGCAAACACATAAATATTTTTACCATCATAATTAGCAAAACAGTATTTTTAATTAGAATATAATTTTTAATTAGAGTGAAATATGTATACAACTTTTTCATACTTATTGAATTTTGACATAACTAATCATTACCAATTTTGGACAAAATCACAAACATTTTAATAGCAAATCCTGAATATAGCAACTAGGCAAGTTCTTTTAACACTTAACTTTTCAACTATTTTTTATATTTGAGTATATATTTTAGGTAATGTGTCTGTGGTAGTTTTCATTTGAACTACCACTACTACCAGTGGATGGTGTTAACAGGTCAGCGCATAATAGTACAGTAGTGGTTAGAGATTATTAATGCATCTGCAGGTAGAGTGCATACCCAAGTAGATGAATGTTCGTATATGAACACATACTCTATGTGTTGCTTTACCTTATCAGCGCCTGAAGTAGTCGTTGATCCAGGCGAAACTGTAAACGTTTCACAGCCAGACTCGGATCAAGGTTGGGCCCATGGTTACTAAGGTCCTGTCTAACACATCGTTCAAGTTTATTTTTATTTTCAACTAATTACATGGTTCACTGGGCAGGGACTGGACAATCCCTTAAAAGCACAGAATTGTTTGCCACAGTGCAATGCTTTGGTGGTACCGGCCCTAGTAGTATTGCAAATGAGATACTGAAAAAACAGCTAAATTTAAAATATTACAAGTGGTTCCACAGTAATTTGCCAAATGAATGTGACTCATTTTGGTGGCCTATCTCTGTTTCGCTATTATTAGTAACATATATAACATGATCAAAAGTGTGTGAAAGATGTAATTGAAAGTGTTCTAATGAGCTTTGTAAACATCATGCTGATGGCTTGTAATTATTCAATGATCAAGCATATGGAGTACGGACCCAATTTTTATAAGGATTTATTTGTACTAATATTACTAATGCCAAATGTTCTTCTGATTTATGTTCATTAGCAGTTTATTTTGTGAACATCCACAAAACAGTTGTTACAACTAACACAACTGATGATGCAATATGCATTTTATTCAGTTTGTTCCTTTGTTGTTCGATGTTAATCCCCCTCACCTGCTATTTTGAATGTAGGTTCTCATTTCCGTAATGTGAACCATATTCAGTTAGTTCGCCCACACATAATACTGTTGATTTGGATGAATAATTAGTATGCTAATATGCTTAAATTTACACGAATAGCTGAGTTATGGGAAAATTTTATTTGTAAAAAATTATTAGGTTTCATTCCAGGCCTGGGGTAATAGTAATATGTAGTAGTAATAGTAAAGATTACAATTGTTCAAGTAATAGTAATAAATGGAACAGAACGCAATGTAATGGTAATAGAAAGCAAAGTAATAGTAAATGAGCAATTACTTTGCCATTACAATTGAACAATTCAATTACACCAAAATTCAATTTCATTGACAATAATCAAGACCAAAAAATTCTGTATTTGACATAATGGGAATTGGACTAGAATCATGTTCAGTCGTTCACATACAGTTTTATTTATTTATTTATTTTCCAACAGTGGTGATAAAATGTTTTAGTATCCGAATCATGACAGTCAATGAACTTTAGTACTATTAGCAGGAGACACTGACAGTGTGGGGAGCAGTCTACAGTTACATTTCCCATTGGCGACCATGTTAACGTTTTGCATGATTATAAGAAAACAGGACCATCAAAAATTCTTAAACCTCTTACCTGCCGTTGTCATTGACATGCTTGTCGAGTTTTGTCAAAATCACGTACTTATAACTCGTTTTAAATGGCTGAACGTGCTATACCCGTCAATGTTGACCAATTTCTGCATGAATTACTAATTACGAAAAATTTTTTTTTGTTTTCTTGGCAAATAAAAACATATCCCCAAACCAAATATTTACATGTTTCATAATATATGTATGTTAAAAGTATTGTCATACCATGTCTCACACTAATCTCTCACTCTGGTCTTCTCATCTATTTTAACAGAAACTCTGTATGGAAAGAAAATCATATTTGTTCTCGGTAAGTAGAGACACATTGCATCACAACTATGATAACATGCATACAGATTGGTGGGATGTTTACAAGAAATGTTTATTGTTTTATTTTGAACCCTTAAGGGTTCAATAAAGAACTGTAGATTCTATCAGTAAATTATCTTAAACTTGACTGGGCTGAGTAAACATGGAGCAGATCGGCCAAGGCCACCTTGATAATGATCACAATTATATCCTTCATTTTTTGTCTTGGGAATCTATTTATACTGTGCTAATTAGCAATTATATTAAACATTTCTGCTACAGATTATGTGGACAAACCAGATGAGTTTAAACTGGTTCAGGGGCTTGTGTAGTAAATAAGAAAAAATCCATGTCTTTATTTTGCGGGTTGTGGTGCTGGGACTGTGATGGTTGTTGTGGTAGGGGGCCCTGGCAGTGGCAAGGGTACGCAGTGTAACAAGATCGTAGAAAAGTACGGCTTCACACATCTGTCTACTGGAGATCTCTTACGGGAGACTGTCGAGTCTGGCTCAGAGCTGGGCAAGAAACTGGTCACTATCATGGAGAAAGGTGAACTCGTTCCCATGGTGAGTAGCAAAATTGTCCACACTCAAACCATCCGTAGGACCATAGCAGGTCTTGTATCTCCAATTGTGTGTGGGAAAGCAGACATGGCAAGGATAACTTATTGAATTATATTATATATTTTGGAATCTAGTATTATAATAATCATATAGCCAGACGCAATTGCAAGGGTGCCAAGTAGCATTGCACAAAAAGCGGTAGATCTGCTTTTCATGATGTGAGGGCATTAGATGAAAATCTGGCACCGCGGGCCTCACACCATTGTCGTGAGGGAGGGGGAGCATAGAAGCTGATAGAAGAAAGGTTAAATTTTAGGGTATATTTACTTAATTCTGGTGCATATTCAAAATGAAACAGTGCTCTGATGGTATATTTTGATAAAAAAAATTGTGTAGTTGTTTATTTCTTGACTTGTGTTACTGCCCTGTAGGAAATAGTTCTAGAGATGCTGAAGGATGCCATGGTGGCCAAGGCTGCTGTTAGCAACGGCTTCCTCATTGATGGTTACCCCCGCGAGTTGGAGCAGGGCACAAAGTTTGAGACGGAGGTACATTGTCAGGGTTTGTGGACATACAAATATCCTGGGTTTCATGAATTCATTAGTACTTTACTATAATCAACATTTTATATGTCACCACGTGGAGTTGAGGAAATGTAAATGTGTTATGTTTATACTGAGATAAATATCAGTGGTAATTGTGTGATATTTGGGGCGAAGTAATGTAATGTAGTAGTGAAGTAATGTAATGTAGTTGTGTAAGTAATGTAATGTAGTAGTGAAGTAATGTAATGTAGTTGTGTAAGTAATGTAATGTAGTTGTGAAGTAAAACTGCTTAAGGAAATTGTTGAGCAAATTAGTACACCACTTGCAAAATTGTTTAACTTGTCACTAGAAGAAGGAATAGTTCCTTCATAATGGAAAGAAGCAAACATTACGCCGCTGTTTAAGAAGGGATCGAGGAAGAAGCCAGAAAATTACAAACCAGTGAGTTTAACATCAGTTGTATGTAAATTACTCAAAACATTAATTAGAGACCACATGGTGGAATTCCTTGTAAAATATAAATTAATAAATACATCTCAACATGGATTCCTAAAATCAAGGTCATGTCTAACCAATCTTTTATGTTTTTTGGAAGAAATTACAAAGTGGGTAGATGACGGGTCACCAGTGGATGTTGTCTACTTAGATTTTCAGAAAGCTTTCGATAAAGTGCCACATCAAAGATTGTTACTTAAACTAAAAGCCCATGGTATAGGCAATGATGTAATCAACTGGATAGAAAAGTGGCTTACACACAGAAGACAGAGAGTAATAGTAGATGGTGAGATTTCAAACTGGAAATCTGTTTTGAGTGGGGTACCACAGCGATCAGTATTAGGCCGTATACTGTTTTTAATATATATAAATGATTTGGAGGATGACATATCTAGCAAAGCACTCAAATTTGCAGATGACACAAAAGTATTCAGAAAGGTTACTAATGATACAGATAAACAAAGTTTACAGGATGATCTAGAAAAATTAGTGAAATGGTCAGAAAAATGGCAAATGTTATTCAGTTTTGGGAAGTGTAAATGTATACACATAGGACATGGAAATATGGACGAGGAATATAAAATGGGGGATGGTGTACTAGGTAGAACCACACAAGAAAAGGACTTAGGAGTAACATTTAGTGCTGACATGAAAGTTTCAGAGCAATGTGGGATTGCTGCTTCGAAAGGAAATAAAATTCTAGGGCTAATTAGGAGAACTATCACATATAAGGAGAAATATCTAATTGTACGCCTGTACAAAGCAATAGTTAGACCACATTTGGAATATTGTATTCGAGCATGGAGGCCATATCGTAAAAAAGACATAGACAAGCTAGAAAGAATACAATTCTCACAGAGGGTGATAAATGAATGGAACAAACTGCCAAATGATTGTGTTAATGCTAGTAGTGTGAATATGTTTAAAAATAGAATTGACAGATATCTGATAAGGGTGGGCTACACATAGATGAGAAAATTGTTGGACTCTCGATAAGCCAATGGCTTCCTTGTCCACTTGCCATCTAGAACTTGTTGTTCGAGATGGCAATCTTGTTAAATCTAATGTAATGTAGTCATGAGGTAATGTAATTGTAATGTAGTCATGAAGTAATATAATGTAGTTGTGAAGTAATATAATGTAGTTGTGAAGTAATGTAATGTAATCGTGAAGTAATGTAATGTAGTCATGAAGTAATGTAATGTAGTTGTGAAGTAATGTAATGTAGTCGTGAAGTAATTTAATGTAGTCGTGAAGTAATTTAATGTAGTCATGAAGTAATATAATGTAGTCGTGAAGTAATGTAATGTAGTCATGAAGTAATGTAATGTAGTCGTGAAGTAATGTAATGTAGTCATGAAGTAATGTAATATAGTTGTGAAGTAATGTAATGTAGTTGTGAAGTAATGTAAAGTAGTTGTTAGGACATCAGAAGACACGTTCAAATCCTCTTGCTGCCAAAGATTTGGAAATTGCATTCACTCCACTTTTCGTCAGTTCAAATTGCTGTATAAATTAATACCTGACAAAAGACAGTGATGAGTATATGTGAACTAATAATCTTCCCACAGTAGATGCAGAGGGCTAAATGCTTTCCAGTGTAAAGTCCTTTGAGTGGTCATATGGACTGAATATCACGCTATGTAAAAATTTACCTGTATGTGAAAGAACTGCTCCCTTCAGTGTGCGTTCATTCTCTAAGCTTCCAGTTTCTTTCCGTCCCTTCTTAAGGTCATGTGTACACATCTCACTGGTGTTGCTGTTTCTTACCAGGTGGCAGAAGTACACTATGTGCTGTACTTCGAGGTGGCTGACGACACGATGATGTCAAGACTATTGAAGCGTGCCGAGACGAGTGGTCGCGTTGATGACAATGAGGAGACAATTGCGAAGCGCCTGAAGACGTTCCATGAGCACACACAGCCTGTCGTCGAGTATTACACAACCAAGAATAAATTGTGCAAGGTAAGGCCACGTGTAACACATTGTTAGGATGCCAAGTGTCCTGCATTGGGAAGGAGAACTTCTTTTTTGCTAATTTTGTAGCATCTGCTTTACTTTCTTTTTCAAACTATTTATAAAAACAATTGATAAAACTGCATCCAAAACTTTTATTATTTTTGGTTACTACTCAGGTCATAACATTGGCTTTAGAACATGAATTTTTCCAGTTAATCAGTTAAAAGATTATACTAGTTGTATTAACTATCTCCATGTATTTAGAGGATTGTTTTACAGCTATATGTTCAAATGATATTCTTTGATTACGTTTTGATAAATATATCATCATGAATGAGGACGTTCATATCTAAATCAGTCCAAACTGGTAACATGCATATGTGATGTATATTAATCCTTATGTATAAATTATTCATGTTGTAATTGTACCATTATTTCTCTTCCACAGATTAATGCTGAAGGCGAAATCAATGATATCTTTGACCAGGTTGTAGCTTACCTTGACAAATAAGCCACTAGTCCTAGTGCAAGTAGCGATATCTACTGGTAGTGATGTCTCTAGGAACGTGTTTACAGTGAAATATTTCTGCCTGAACTTTCTTGTTTAAATTATTTCCAGCCTTACACCGAATTGGCCAAACTTGTTAGATTGTTTATTATGCCTAGTTAAGTATGTTTATTTATTCATGTTTTATTATATCGTTTTTGTTGTCCCAACATGTTTTTACTGTTGCTATTGCCAACCACGCCCATCCATTTGAAGCTTTTGGTTGTGCCCTCTTTGGCCAAGCAGCCTGTTGTTATAACTGCCGTTGGTTACAATATTCATGCATTTCTTGGTGACAACCTATTAGAAAATATTCAGCATAATTATTCTGGCTGTGTTAACATTTTACAACATTCAAAATATGGTAATAGTGTAAAAAAAATTATTGGTTTTAAGTAATGTACGACAACAGATGACATTATGTTTGTGGGTGATGTTTAATTTTTCTTATAATTAGGCAGTATATGTACCTGGCAGCATGGATTCCATTTGAATGCTGATGTTTATTAGTCTGAGCCTTTTTCTGGATTTGATTTTCCTTTTAAACATTTTATTACTATAGCTCCCCACTTATTATTTTTAATTAGACAAGATAAAGTGCTATGTTTAAAGAATGAAATGACACGTTTTCCTACATTGTTTTGCACAGAACAATCAATATTTGCAGTATAAGACCCAGTAATAATTGTTTTTTGAAACGGTCTTCTTAAAACATCATTTTCTGTAAACCTGCAACTATAAGTTTACATGAACTTTGATTAGGATTGAAGTGATTCTATTTGGGGCTAAATGTTATTATGTTTTCTGGTGCCATCATGGCCCTGTGCTAACATGAGATGCAACAAAGAGTGCTGGATTCCATTTGTTAGTCTGAGTTCTCTGCTGTGAGATCCTACAAATTGTAGATATTTTATATTGATACAATGAGGTGTTGCTATAATGTTGAGAGCCACATCATTTGTACATTACATTAACTTTCACATTGTTCCTGAATATGAAATGTTCTTAAAAACTTGTGCATGGGATGCTTGATAAATTTAGCAAAATATGAATTAAACTGTTTGTTATTCATGTTATTCTTCTTAATTGCATTGTTATCCAGACCCAGTCTTACTTGTTCAGGAAAAATCACATGCCTCAGATACAGAATATGTGATGTGTATCCTTTTGTGTTTATCAAAACAACAGTGTTTCATAATGTATAGTAATACTGTAATACTGGCGATTACACACTAAACATAGTCTACACAGTGCCATCTGTACTGTTATACAGTCTACCTGATGATTACACACTAAACATAGTCTACAGAGTGCCATCTGTACTGCTGCCGGTTGTTGTGACCTGACTAAGACTGTCCACTGCTGCCAACTTGTTAATTGTATCTTGTTCCTTCATGTTGCATGCATTTTATGTATTTGTTCTAGCATCAAATAAAGGCAGAATATTTTTGATTGCATGACAAGAGTCTGTACTTAATACACCCTATATGGGGGCTTCAGATACAAACAGAAAGTCATACTCATATAACGGTGTGAAATGCAACACAGAAAGTAAAATTCATATGAGGGCTCCAGATGCAACAGAAATACATAGTCATGTAAGGGCATATAATAGCACAATTAATTATAACTGAAGCATTATCGCAGTACATGTATGCACTACAAAATCCGCTGAGCAGCTCGTGCAGTGTGTCCAAAAAATCGTGTTAAACTTATTGGGCCTGGTCCTGGTTGTGCTTAGTCTAAGACCTAGTTATTAGAATAATTAAATTATGTAATTTTCAATGATTGAAAAAACTGCACAAGAAATATTCTAAATCACTAGTTAACAATTATTTCATTGATTGAGTGCTATCATATTCTTAGAAAAGTTGCTTTTTCTTAAATTGCTTAATTTTATTTATTTAGCAACAACAACAGACTTGACCAGAAGAGTGAACAAAATCGCTCATAATAATGATATCAAAGAAAGGGAACTTATGCTGCTGTAAGAAGTACAGAACTATAAGTCTGATCAGCCATCCCAGTAAAATAATGCTAAGAATCTTACCCAACCGACTCAAAGGCAAAGCAAAAGAACAAGGAGGTTTTCGGCCGAAAAGAAGCACAACTGAACAAATCTTCCACATAAGATTGTTAATCGAGAAACATGTTAATCACCATCAAGACCTATATCACAATTTCATCGAAAAGGCATTTGATCATGTGTGGCACAAACAATTCTGACGAGTAATGCGACGATATAACATTGACGAAGGACTAGTGACACTACTCGAATCACTATATGGACCATCAACGAGTGCAGTGTTACACGAAGGAGAAGTTGGACAATCGTTTCAAACATCGGTCGGTGTATGCCAGGGATACCTTTTGTCGCCAGTGCTGTTCAACCTATACCTTGAAAATATCATGCAAGAAGCTCTACACAAATTCAATGGCACGATATCGATACACGGAAGAGATATCAGTAATCTCCGATTCGCAGATGTGAGTAATTTATTAGATCCAAACTGTACACTCATTAAATAATAATATATTGGTATATAATTGTATGTAATAAAATATTACTGTATACAGAGAGTATCATGGAGACTCCCACAAAGACTTATTAAAAGTCGCTACTGTAGGAGCCACCCATCATATTCTTTTATTTTAGTTTCTGAGGAAAGAAAAGAATATAGATATAAAGTTATAAGCATTAAAATGTAGTAAAGTCCACCGTCAATGAAAACCTGGATAGTTGTTTTATTATGCCGCTGTGGTGTATGTTCATAGTATGTAGTGAAGTGAGAAAGTGAAAATGTATTTATAGTGTTTGAGTGTAGCTAACATCATTGAAGTTGATTGCACATGTATATACAAGTATAACAGTTGATGATTGTGCACGTTTTTGTAATTTTGAATGATATGATACTTTACATAATTTATTAAACCCTTTAAACTGTGTGTACAAAGTTTGTCTTTCACACCATGAGAGGTATTGTTGATAGTATTTAGTAAACTGTATTTAAGACATTGTTTTGCAAAAGTATGCTTTTTACCATAAATGTGAATTTTATTTTGGTTGCGTGTATTATGACCATGAATCTTGGAGGTTATTGCTATCTGCCAATGTTGTAGCTATGTAGGTAATTTATTATGTATAAATTTATAATAAAATTCATATTTTTGAAGGGCTAACATACCATTCACTTTTAGTAAGTTTAATTTTTTAAATATCGGATCAGTATGTGAATTGAAATTACTCAATGTTATTATTCGTATAGCCCTTTTCTAAAGTTGATTAATTCTTTGACATTGGAACCCCCAAGTCATTAAACAATAGTTTATATGTGGTACTAATAACTTGTTAGATATAGCATAATTTTAATTCTCATAGGCAGTACTAGTTTAAGTCTATTTAGTGTACCGATTATTGTTTGATATATTTTCGGAGTGTTTTTTCAAATTTAGTTGGGTATCCAACGTTAATCCCAAGAAATTAAAGTCATCAACCTTTGTTATTATATTATTTATTTTAGGAACAGGTGTTTTGAATTTTTTTTGGCATGTGGAAAACCATGAATTTGGATTTGGTAACGTTAAGGGAAAGTTTATTTATTTCTAGCCATTCCTTAATTTTGTAGAGTTCTTCATTTATTAGTATATCAGCATCATCATTATGTGCATTTGTGAAATTGCTCATTGTACTTAACAAAGTGGTATCATCTGCATAGGATATGAAGTTGAAAATTTGGCTGGCTTGTGAAAACTCATTAATATAGATAATAAAGAGAACTGGTCCAAGAATGGAGCCCTGGGGTACACCAGTTGCTATTGATAAGGTTTCTAATTTTACATCAGCAATTTCTACATATTTGTTCTATTTGATAAATAGCTTTTATATAGTTTTAGAGGTACCCCTTTAATACCATAATGGTTTAATTTACATAGTAATGTGTTATGGTCTAAAGTATCAAACACTTTAGAGAGATCAAGGAATATACTAAACGGTATCTCGTTATTATCCATTTCGGTTGTTATTCTGTCTATCAGTTCTAAGGCTGCGGAAGCCATATAGATTTTTTTTTAAAGTGTCTTACTTTCAAAATATGAGGATAGTTCATTGCTCATGATTTGTTCCAATACTTTTGATATGGCTGGTAGAAGGGAAATTGGTCTGTAGTTGTTGATTATTGTCGGGTCGCCCTTTTTAAACAGTGGAATGACTTTGGCCACCTTTTATTTTTTGGGAATATCCGTGTTAAAAACTTTATTTATAAATAGCGTTAAAGATTTTATTTTTGGTGCAATTTGTTTTAGCAAATTAGTTGAAATTCCGTCAATCCCTGTACTATTTTTAGACGGAAGATTGTCTATTGTTTTTAAATTTACAGTTTAAATTTTCTTTGAGGTAGTGCTTGAAATTTTTATCTCCTGAGTAGGTTATAGTATTGACAATATTGGTACCGATGTTTGTAAAACATGTTAAATGTGTTGGCTGTCTCTAGTGTGTTTGTTGTTTCTTTTTTATTTATAGTGAAAGATTCGGGAAAACATTTCTTGTTGTTTTTTTTTAAATAATTTCATTTATAGTTTTCCATGTGTTTCTGATGACATTAACATCATCGCTGGAACAGAGGAGGAGCTACAAGAACTTACAACAAAACTGGAAATGAGCGCGTGCTTACGGAAAGGAAATAAGTGCAGAAAAGAACAAGATCATTGTCTACAGCAGAATAGCGCTAATAAGTACTATATTAATGAATGGAGAATGCCTCGAAGAAGTAAAATCATTCAAATATCTCGGGTCGATCATCTCCTCTGAGGACGACTCCAGAGAGGGAAATACGTACATGGATAAACCTGGCAACATCACCGAAAGCAAAACTCAAGAAGATATGGAGCAACAACAACATCAAAACGTCAACTAAGATACAACTCTGGACCCTGAAGGCCGAATCCGAAAGAAGATTAGCTGCATTTGAGATGAAGGATCCTGAAAATTTCTTACAGAGACCACATAAAAAATATATTAGTAATGTAAGCCATCACCGAAGCAGCTGGACCACAAGAACGGCTTCTGGCCACACGCCGAAAGCTCCAATGGTTCAGTCATACAACCAGACACAGCACACTTGCCAAAGAAGTACTACAAGGCACTGACAAAAGGCGGCAGAAAACGAGGAAGACCACAAAAAAATGTACTTGGATAACATTCAAGAGTGGACGGGCTTGGAGCCACAGGAATTATGCAATGCTGCCCACAACCGTCCCAGATGGAAAAAGATCACTGTAGAAGCCTCCAAGTGCGCACCCCTATGATCGGCCCGGTCAAGTGATGAACTGAACTGAACTGAACAAAAACAACTACCAGTTCTAAGCTAGTTTGTGACATTATCTATACATGTGGATTTTCACAGGAAGGTTGAACAATAATTTCACAAGATTCACACACAGAATTAAGATAATTATACTAAGTCTATATGACACAAGAAATGTCAAATTCATTTAGAAAATTTTAATTTTACATTGTATAATGAGGACGCTGGTAGACTTTCTGCAGATCTTTGTCGAGGGCAGTTGGGAGTGTTGTTCATGGTCGCCCTCGCCAGCCAGCAACATCAGCGGGTGTGAAATATTGGTCTATGGCCAGCTGTGCAGGGGCTTCATATGGCATACAAAGCACATTATATATATATATATATATATATATATATATATATATATATATATATATATTATATACATATATATATTATTATTAACATAACATATTATTTTTTAAATATATACTTTATTGATTGAGATGTACCGGTAGGTTTCATATGATATAGGACGGTTTTTTATTCCAAAAAATATGAGACAGTTTATTGTGAATAATGCTACACTCAGCATACAGTGACGTGTATTGTGAACATTGACACACTTAGCATACAGTTATGTGTATTGTGAACATTGACACACTCAGCATACAATGACATGTATTGTGAACATTGACACGCTCAGCATACAGTGACGTGTATTGTGAACATTGACACACTCAGCACACAGTGACGTGTATTGTGAACATTGACACACTCAGCATACAGTGACATGTATTGTGAACATTGACACACTCAGCATTCAGTGACGTGTACTGTGAACATTGACACACTTCACCATCATGGATTTATGAAACAGTGAACTGTGAACATTGAAACACTTCACCATCATGGATTTATGAAACAGTGAACTGTGAACATTGCTACGCTCAGCATACAGTGTACTGTGAACAATCGTCATGCACTTGGCTCCCAGATGGAATAATGTAGAACCTTGCAGCAGTCATCCATTCGACACGAGAAATGTTGGATTCAACAGTGACATACTGTTAAAAATGTATAACATTAACATTACATCATGTTGAATTGCACGACGTAAAGTCAACATTATTTTATGAAGCAGTGAATGAAATATAAATATTTCTGTACTGAACCTGCAGTGTACTGTACATGTAGGAAATTACAAAATATCAGAACATTGTAAATTATGTTATATTTATGCAATGGCATTGTTTTTCTTCATAATTTTTTTAGCACTATAAAAAACACCAATTAGATATATATATTTCTCCAACAATTATTTCACCATAGTCACCATACAAGAATATTTTGGTGTTCTTTATATATATGATATTATTTGGCAGGGAAAGTAATAATAATAATTAATAATAATTAACTTCTATGTTGCCTCAGAGGTGCAACAAAACAAAATCATTAAGCATAATCATGAAAATGTACGTGCAAAAGTCATTATCAGAATGAGGAACAACCAAAGATTTATGGTTAAAATGCAATTTGGAATAAATATGTCTTGAGTTTTATTCGGAAGATAGCTATCAAAGACAACACCTAGATTACGAACAGTATCTGATGGGAATGTATCACTGCCAAGCAGTTTAATTGGGAAATGGCTGATGACCCTATTTCGTTGTTGTTTAGTGCAAATAATTATAAGGTCTGTTTTATCTGGATTAAGCTTTAGCTTACTTGATTCCATCCAAAACAAGATATTAGTAAGACAATCACTTAAAGTCGAAACAGATTTTTGTGTATTTGATTGTGAAAGTGATATGTAAACCTGTGTGTCATCAACATACAGGTGATGACTGAGATTATGATTAGTAATGACTTGGCTGAGTGACGTAGTAATGACTTGGGTGAGTGACGTAGCTAAACAGAACTGGGCCAATGACGGATCCTTGCGGCACTCCAAATGGAAGGTGCTGTGGGCAAGATAATGTGCCAGATATGTTAATACTTTGGTGTCTGTCTGAAAAATATGATTTGAACCACCGGAGAGCTGTGCCAGAAATGCCAAAATGTCGATGAAGGCATTGTAAGAGGATTAAATGATCAATTGTATCGAAAGCAGCTGAGAGATCTAGTAAAGTGAGTGCTTTGACTTTGCCATTGCCCATGGTATCAACTTTATCATTGTGTATCTTGAAAAGAGCCATTTCGGTAGAGTGGAATTGTTTGTATGCAGACTGTAGATCATTTGATAAGTGATGTTTATAAATATGTTCATGAAGGTGATTAGCAACTACTTTTTCCAATACTTTTGACAGAAAACTGAGATTGGAGATAGGATGATAATTCTTTAGTTTATTTTTACACAGAGTTTGTTTTTAATAAGACGATTTACGAGAGCTTGTTTGAAATCCCGTGGAAAAGGTCCACTCTGATTTGAAAGGTTTATGATAGTGATAAAGGGAAAGATGAGTTAATTGACACAGCTTTTTAGTAGAAGTGTTGGAAATGTGTCAAGATCACACGATTTGTAAGGAGATTTTTTAATGATAATGATAACTTCACTAGTACTTGCAGATGTAAAACACTGTAGTGTATTTTCAGAAAGCGGTGGTTCAGGGAAATCATAGTCATTATCATTAATGACAAAATTCAATCGAATGCGAGCAATCTTATTTGTGAAGTATTTTAAAAAAGAACTACACAACGTATCCAATGAAGAACGTTCAGGCAGTGCTTTTAATTTCTGCCGATGTAGAATTGGTAATCCAATACATTCTATAGAGAATAGTTAATTAATTATTATTGGTATAACTATTTATCTTATGGCTAAGTGCACTTACTGTGTAGGTTGCTGGTCATATTACTGATAAGTTGTTTAAATATAGCATTTTACCCCAGAGACAGGGGTCACGTGTTGTCAGAGGGAGGGGCAGTGGTCCAGGTGTGACCCCACAGTCAACAAGACAAAAATTTTTTTTGGTAAGTTTCTAAATACAATGTTATACCTTAGAAAACGAGTCCTTTAAATTTATAATTGCATTATTATGTCTACTGGAGAATTGTCCATCTCTCTGTGTAAACATATTTACATGTTCAATTATAATCACTTAATAGTGACTTTGATTACTGATGTGCCAAGAAGATGGGGGAGCAAATGAACTGTCTGGAGCCACGAGAGGACTTCAGAGGCAACACAGAAAGTCATGCACATACTCTTGTATATTGATGCATATTTGCTTAATAGCACTGAATGGATAATGTTACTCAATATCTACTGTGCATATGCTTTGCGGAATAGTTTCAATCAATTGCATATTGCTGCATATTGCAATTTTAGCTGTTTATAAGTTTCAGGTAGCATTCATCTTTCACTGATTATATAGTTATATGTGGTTATAATAATAATCATTGGTTCTAAGTCAACCTTTATTTTCAAATACAACATATGCACAAATTAATATTTTACTGTTAAACATTGAATGTAGTATCGCATTACCTATGCAGGAAGTCATACTAAGTTATAACAATGTCATAATTAATCTGAAGACGTGTTTTAGTTTTGCAGTAGTCTATCCAATGGTTGAATTTACAGCACAGAAACTTAGTCAGAACTAGGGGACCAAAGTAAAGCTTCAGAATGGATATGGAGATACTGGTTAAGATTATGACATTTTCTCCAAAAAACAAACCACAAATTTCCCGATCTAGAATGTGCGGCAATGACCTTCATAATAAAGCTCTGGAAGATATTAAGGTAAGGTGTAGCAGCTTAAAGCTATTGTAGGAGGTACAACATATTGTTTAATTTGCATAAATCTTGCTTCATGCACATGTATACAGATAAAAGTTCACACGTGGGTGTGTACAGGGCGTGCTTGAGCTCCAGTTTAATACCTGCCTGGGTGTTTATAGTTTATTCAATGTCCTTGTTTCCTGAAAAGAGTTGCATTAAAGCAAGTCAACCGCGAAAGAAACATCCCAGCGTCGACTCTCTGGAGGGGAAAGTTAGAGAACCGACCGACTCTCCGGAGGCCCCAAGATGGGAAAGTTAGAGAACCGGGCGACTCTCCGGAGGCACCGAGATGGGAAAGTTAGAGAACCGGGCGACTCTCCGGAGGCACTGATATGAGAAAGTTAGATAACCGGGCGACTCTCCGGAGGCACCGAGATGGGAAAGTTAGAGAACCGGGCGACTCTCCGGAGGCACCGAGATTGGAAAGTTAGAGAACCGGGCGACTCTCCGGAGGCACCGAGATGGGAAAGTTAGAGAACCGGGCGACTCTCCGGAGGCACTGATGTGGGAAAGTTAGATAACCGGGCGACTCTCCGGAGGCACCGAGATGGGAAAGTTAGAGAACCGGGCGACTCTCCGGAGGCACTGATATGGGAAAGTTAGATAACCGGGCGACTCTCCGGAGGCACCGAGGTGGGAAAGTTAGAGAACCGGGCGATTCTCCGGAGGCACCGAGATGGGAAAGTTAGAGAACCGGGCGTAATTCGAGTTGGACAGAAAGTTTTTTTTTTATTTTCGATGCCCGCGTAGAAGCCTCCGATCACGAACACGTGAAACTGATGGAGGCTGCGTTGTTTGGCTTAACAACAATGGATCTTCGGCGACTGGTGTATTCAGTTGCTGAAAAACTGAGCGTTCTGCACTCATTCTCACGCGAGAACAAAATGACTGGGTGTCAGGGGCTTCTGCAGGCTTTTTTCCGGAGGGGGGGGCAAACAATTCTGCTGTCTGATTTCGACGAGAAATCTTTACCCTTACTAAAATGTCTACTTTCAACGAATAATAATGATATAATTGTATATAATTAATTAACAAATATACTAGATGATCTACTTAACACAAATAGTAAACAATCTACTCGCCATAAAATATAAAAATGTTACAAACATCCAGATCCAGGGGAGCATGTGCCCCCTTGTCCCCCCCCCCCCCGGACGCCCATGCTGGGTATGACTGATTGCGTGGATTCCTCGCGTCCCCCAAGGCACAAACATCGCGCGAGCTGTTGGTTTCAACAGAATCAAGGTGAACGAGTTGGCGTACAAAGAACTGCTGGAGAACCACACTTACACTGCTGGTAAATTAGAATAAACAATTAGAATAAAAATTAGAATAAATCTGTGTAAACATATTTACATGTTCAATTATAATCACTTAATAGTGACTTTGATTGTGGAATATGGACGAAACGGGGATAGCAAATGCCCACGCTCCTGGTGATGTCATGGCTACCAAAAGGATAGGCCAGGTTGGGAAGATGACAAGAGGAGAGCGGGGCGCTACTGTCACGGTTATTGCTGCTAATGCTGACATTCCCCCGCAACCCATGCAGGATCGTCTGATGCTCGGAACGCCGTCACAGTCGGTCGGCTACTGCAGCGGCAGTGGTTGGACTGGCAGCGATATGTTCGTGAAATGGCTGGAACATGTCGTTGCTAACATCAATGCAAGCAAGGCAACGCCACAGAGCATCATCCTGGACGGTCACCACAGCCACAAGTCTCTGGCCACCGTCACATGGACGGCCACCACAGCCACAAGTCTCTGGCCGCCGTCACATGGACGGTCACCACAGCCACAAGTCTCTGGCCGCCGTCACATGGACGGTCACCACAGCCACAAGTCTCTGGCCGCCGTCACATGGACGGCCACCACAGCCACAAGTCTCTGGCCGCCGTCACATGGACGGCCACCACAGCCACAAGTCTCTGGCCGCAGTCACATGGACGGCCACCACAGCCACAAGTTTCTGGCCATTGAACGTGGAATCCAGCTGATCACACTGACACCACACTGACACCACACTGCACTTACAAAATGCAGCCCCTCAATCGTACGTTTTTCAAATCATTGATAGCGAATTACAATGCCGCCGCCGACAGTTGGATGGTCGCCGGCCCAGGGATGAGGATCACCTTGTTTGATATGGCTGGCATATTTGGCAAAGCGTTCGTCAGGTGCTCGACGCAAGATAAGGCAGTTTCTGGCTTCCGGATGTGTGGGCTGTGGCATGTGTGGGCTGTGGCCATACGACTCCGAGATCTTCCGCGATTCCGACTTCATGACGTCTCCTGTCACAGAGGAACCTATGCCTGTCGCCGGACCGTCTGAAGCCACTCAAGTTGACGGACCATCTGCTGCCACTCAAGTCGCCGAACTATCTGCTGCCAATCAAGTCCCCAGACCATCTGCTGCCACTCAAGTCGCCGAACTATCTGCTGCCAATCAAGTCCCCAGACCATCTGCTGCTACTCAAGTCGCCGGACCGTTGCCGCCACAACAAGCCGCGGGATTGCGGCCATAGCCGACGCTATTCGTGCTTGTTCGCCCCCGCCGACACTGAACCGTCCACGACCTCGTGCGAGGAAGGCAGAGTCGACCACTTGCTTACTGCGTCACCTTTCAAGAGGCAACTCCATGAGAAGGAAACTCTAATCAAGCAGAAGGGAAAGACCATCCAGTGCAAAGGAAAGGTCACTACGGGGAAAGGTCACCATGGGGAAAGGTCACCACGGGGAAAAGTAAACATGGGGAAAGGTCACCATGGGGAAAGGTCACCACATGGATAGGTCACCATGGGGAAAGGTCACCACGGGGAAAGGTAACCATGGAGAAAGGTCACCACGGGGAAAGGTCACCATGGGGAAAGGTCACCACGGGGAAAGGCCACAATGGGGAAAGGTCACCACGAGGAAAAGTCACCATGGGAAAGGTCATAACCAGAAGAGGACGAGGCAAAAGAAGAAGACCGCAAGCAAGAAGCCAAGGACCGAGAGCAATGGAGATGAGGAGTGGCCGTGCCTGAGTCGTTTAGCAACAGTAGGTCGCGGGATGTGTGGGTCCAATGCCAGGAATGTCAGAAGTGGGCCCACAACGAATACACGCCGGGGCAGACATTCTTTTTCGGTCCTAACTGCGAATCGGACATTGACTGAAATGCACGAGGCATGGATCGTACACATATGTTCTGTTGTTCTGTTTACGCCATTGCGAAACGAACGCTACGTCGATTAATGTGAATTATATTCCTACGTCAATGATACGTTGGTGGAGCTTTCATATGCCCTAATAAAGATGTTGCATTGGTTCGTGAGCTATACGCTTTTTGTATTAGTTTAACCATGCTTAGCGAGAAAAGCAGAACTATGTTGATGAGTATTGTGATGCTATAATAACTACCATGTTTTATTTTATTTTTTACATGGTAGCTAAAATAGCTACCATGTTTTATTGTATAATAACTTTAAAATATGCAATTGAGTATATCCCACACAGGTACATGCAACAATCCTCTTCATATGTGGGCACAAAACTTATAGCAATCTCATATGTTTGCCTGAAATCATGACGTTGAGAAAACGATCTGCAGACCGTCTAGCCAGGCGGGGGGCCGTCTTGTCTCAATGCATGGGGCAAGACGGTTTTTGGGGTCATATTTAACTCATATAGGTTGTCTGTTTATTTAAATGGGTAACACATATATTTGTCTATAGTATTAACATATTCAAGATATGTTGACGTAGTTTCATGATGTAAAACTTGAACGTTTTCCCTAGTGGAGCCGCGCTGCCCCAGGTTACCCTATTATTTCCACGCACGCATTGATACATATTATTTTGAGGTTATACTTAACATCGTAAGTGACAAGCGAGCGTAAACGCCACAGCCCGCATGACAGCCCCACGTCTTGCCGCCACAGTCGTCATGTGTTATGGGTATGGCTAGGGCATGTTGTGAGCGCAGGTCCCGAGCCTGTCAAAGTGGCAATGGACCAGGACATGTTGTGGACGCAGGTCCCGAGCCTGTCAAAGTGGCAATGGACCAGGGCATGTTGTGAGCGCTGGTCCCGAGCCTGTCAAAGTGGCAATGGACCATCGGCATGTTGTGGGCGCTGGTCCCGCGCCTGTCAAAGTGACAATGGACCAGGGCATGCTGTGAGCCCTGGTCCCGAGCCTGTCAAACTGGCATTGGACCATGGGCATGTTGTGAGCGCTTGTTCCGAGCCTGTCAAAGTGGCAATGGACCAGGGCATATTGTGAGCGCTGGTCCCGTGCCTGTCAAACTGGAAATGGACCAGGGCATGTTGTGAGCGCTGGTCCCGAGCCTGTCAAACTGGCAATGGACCAGGGCATGTTGTGAGCGCTGGTCCCGAGCCTGTCAAACTGGAAATGGACCGCCCATTGACATTTGAACCAACAAGTGACTTGCTTTCTGACGCCTAAAAGCCCACATGGACATACAACCAGGCACACACCAGTAGTAGTAGCAAACCTTGAGCATACTGAACGTCTACTTCTCTGAGCAATATTAGCAGACGTGTGCGGAGTGATTTAAAATGCTAGACGTCTACCATGTAATTTTTCATTTCGAAATGACTATAGACAGTGCGGCTATTCAGCGTCCGTCCTAAGTGATGACCAGTTGAGTTTTGAAATGAGATTGGCTGCGGTCCCGAGTCTCAAGTGATTTTCTCCAAACAGCCCAATCTTGGGTTAACGCAGGAGTTTGTGGTCGTATGTGCGCATGCGCTGTGAGTGGTACATGCAACAACTAAAAGACTAGTATATCTGATGTTAGTCAAAGGGTTCTCTAATTAATATTTTGTTTTGTTTTTATATTTTTTTGGGTTGGTATATAGAATGTCAGTTGACATTTCTGAATAGGTTTAGGTGTATGGAAACTGTCGCTATCGAACCTCACACTTCATAGACAGTCTCCACACCCACACCATGGAATAAGTTTACGTTGCTGCATTTTATAGGCAGTTTGGGTGAAGAGGTGTGGTGAAAGGGAGTTTCATGATGGCTTCTTGAAACGATTTGGTTTTTTTTATGTTGGTAATTTTTGGTGGAATCATATTCCATATGCGAATTATTCGGGGATAAAATGTGTGCGTTCATAGACGCTTTCAAAAAACTTGCTGCGTTCTTTTGAAGTCTTCCGATTATGTTTACGTGTCATTTTTATGGGGTCCCAGAAGATGAAGATGTACCGGTAGTATGCTGTGAAATCATAATACCGTAGTAGCCTCGATTATCCAGGCTCCGCGCTGTGGCGCCACCGTTTGTCCCATCTTCGCCGGGCCTGGACAAGGAGTAGGGGGCCCCCGGCCAGATTCTAGGCTCATACATAAGTAGTTAATTAAAGTCTCATCCGGGTATTTGGCTAATTCATAAAGTAAGAGTTAATTAAACCATGTTGTTGTGACAGACCGCATCAAATGCAATAAATGTTGCGTATTTATTATGATTGACTAATGTTGTGGCGGGCCCGGGGGGGTACTGCCATACCAAAACGGTGGAGGTGTGCCGCCAGAGGACTGTGGAGCACATGGAGATAGAGGGAGAAATCAAGAAATTTATGGTCACCAAGAGAGAATTATTGAACAATTTATCTAATATCTATAAGTGTAAGGTAAGCCCGGGCGGAATGTTTTCATTGGGAAATTTCCTCTTCGATGAAAGAGAGAATTATCAGGTTTAATTGGGGCACAAAGAGAGAAAATTTACATTTATTCTTCGGACAGAGAGAGAAAGAGAGAAAAATGGCCAAAAACAGGGGCCTCAGTATAGGGAGTACCCCCCCACACACACGCACACGCACACGCACACGCACACGCACACGCACACGCACACGCACACGCACACGCACACGCACACGCACACACACACGCACACACACACACACACACACACACAAACACACACACACACACACACACACACACACACACACACACACACACACACACACACACACACACACACACACACACACACACACACACACACACACACACACACACACACACACACACACACACACACACACACACACACACACACACACACACACACACACACACACACACACACACACACACACACACACACTCACTCACTCACTCACTCATCATGTTCATCTACTCACGGTGGGCACTTTTGAATGTGTCACTCGGGTGAGATACTAAAAGCCATATACATATGCCTCATCTACTTAGCGTCAACGTCAGAGGGACTAAAAGATTCAAAGAGTCAAATGGGGGTCAAGCTTAGTCACCCATTAGTTTACCATGCTACCGTGTAGTGGCGCAACAGCAAAATCTAAATATTAAGCCAACATTTCCCATACGTGAACAACGCGCGACAACGGGGTGTTGTGAGTAACAGTTGTTGCAACGTTCACCGTACATAGACAACGCGTGATATCGGGGTGTTGTGAGTAACAGTTGTTGCAACATTCACCGTACATAGACAATGCCCGATATAGTGGTGTTGTGAACTACAGTTGTTGCAACGTTCACCGTGCATAGACAACGCGTGTTGTGACCTACAGTTGTTGCAACGTTCACCGTACATAGACAACACGTGATATCGGGGTGTTGTGAGCTACAGTTGTTGCAACGTTCACCGTACATAGACAACACGTGATATCGGGGTGTTGTGAGCTACAGTTGTTGCAACATTCCCCGAACGTGGACTGCTGGGTCTACGTAAGCACGGGCGATTGTCACTAGCAACACAAGACAACCCTATTTTTTTAGACTCATTCTTTGCACTTTGCTCCATAACGTTGAACACATAATTATAAGCGGTGTTTAATGAGACACATCGTTATTATTTTTCATACTAAGAAGCATACGCATTGTCTATCGATCGAAATATAGGCCCCTGTTTTGGCGTTGATAACGTCGCCTGTCGGATTGTTTATTACTATTTTATTTAAATGTTTGGTAAGCTGCGAGAACACTCCCCGAGAAAGAGAACTTGTGGTCTGAGCCCAGGAGCAGCCTTGGCGGGACGCGGCCGGCGGGACACCGACAAACAGGCCAAGGTGGGCATGGCGGGAGACGTCGGTCTTCCCAATTAGCTTCCACGGTTACGGCGATATGGCCAGTTGTAATTAATACGGGCTTGAGAGCGATGACCAAACAGGGCCGGACGGCGGACGGCTGACGGCGATCGCAGCGGCAGATCGCTGCTGACCCCGTCAAGCCAGGGCAGCACCTGCAACGTCCGCTTACCGCGAGACCGAGTTTCGCAATTTCACTACAGTACTTCGTATGTCCGACCGATTGTAATCTGCACTGCCTCCAGAATTAGAATCGTTATTGTCAGTCGTAGGCGTATACATGCAACAGGTGCTGTGCTACTTCTTACGTGAAGTTCTCAGTGCAATCCGCGAACTTTGCGAAGCCGGTGAATACACGCTCCACGATGAAGAACACGGATTTCACAAATCCGTTAATCAAGTAGCTAATGAGTTTCGCTTATCACCCCAATGCTCGCCAACCATAGGTAGCAGCTGTGGCCGGAGCAGCGGCCTTGTTGCCGCTAATGACTAGGCGGAGATCCGCCGCGGACGAGACTCGGCTGTAGGAGCTGCGCTTCCTCGCGGTCAAGAGCTCGTCTGTCACATTTATGACCGATTCCATCGTTAACATGACACATGGACAGCGGCAAATTAAGGTCGTGAACAACGTCGCAGTTGGTGACAATTTCATTGACTTCACGCCTGACGAGCGATTCTGTACGCGACATCGAACTGAGTGAGGGAGTGGTAGTTTGACGACTCAAGTAGCTGCCGTTGGTCGGTTTGGTTGAATCTATCTGGCGTTGCCTGGATTGTCAATCCGTGGTCTGGATCAACCGGAGCACTGGTCAGTGAATGTCCGGTGCCGGCCAGTGCGAGAGGTGGAATGGTGCCTTCTCTTGTGCTCGCTGTCAAGGTCCTCGTTTACTGGCTTGTTGCCAAGTCCTGTCTGCAACAAGGTGAGTTCGCGCACCGTGCTTAATAATATAGACGGGTATATGTTTATTCTTGTGACTGGATTCGATAGGGACACAAACTAGGAATAAGCGAGCCGTATTCTATATAAACACTATGTTATTTGTCAGAGCTGGAGAACTCGAGTCTTCATGGACGGCTCGAGTCGCACTCGCACCTTTTACTTGCATCCTGGTGACATGGGATTTGACTCTTGAGACTTGACTTGGATTTGCATGCTGGTGACATGGACTCGAAGAGAAACCATTTCCAGCAACTCTGTTATTTGTGCACGAAGTTTGTGGACGGCATTCTTGAAAGCGTAGATTATTGATGATACTTGATTGCCTCACGTTGTTCCAGAATATATTTGCCATACAATATATGCGCTTGGATATACACTATAAACGTATATATACGTACTCCATATCTCACATGAATGATAATTATGAAAGATATTTAACATTTGAAGCGTTATTCATTACCCGGTAGTTGTATCTTAGTAATATGTACTGTGCATATTTTGTTCATCTTACATTGGCAAGAACCGTCTTTGGTTAATTTAAATTTATTTAAATTTATTTAATTTTCGTTTTGTTAATTGGAATATACGTGTAACGATATCAAATACACAATCAATCAGTTAATTTTATACTGACGTCCACGTTTTATTTAGCTGGTTGATTCTACTTGGTTGGTTGGCCCCACCTATATTATGCTTCCAGCAGGGCTACGGTAGGCGTGCAATGTTAAACATGATTTCGGTTGCTCTCTGTTACCTCATTACTTACTAATCCTCTTCGCTTCGCTTCAAATGCATGCATAGTTTCAAAATAGCCTCCGTTTCTTAGCAGACAAAATAGTGTTTGCCTAACATCGTGAACTAGTTGTAGAATTGTTATCACACCTGACGAATTTGACCGGTGGAATTAAAATGTATCCAAATTGTTGTAATAGCCAATGAAACGCGTAATTTTAATTTGTCTCGATTACATCCGGGTATGTATTGCTCGGAAATTTTTTGTGGCTGGATTCGATATTGTCGAATCGCAAATGCATGAAATATATTATGTCGCATTAAATTATATTTTTAAAGACATATAAATCGCATTTATTTTTAAATGCAATGCATTATAGTGCCTATGACACGGTTTTTGTTATTTTTGCTCATATTCCAAGTATAACATTCAAAATTATAAGTAATGTGCTAATATTTGGCGACTTAGATATATAAATAGCTAAAGTTTGCAGTTAGTGCCATGAAACGAGAGTTTTTGTTTCGAGTGGAAGAGAATTTATACACAATCTTCGTTACACATTAATCGTCAAACGCTTTCTACTTTCTTGCCAAGTGTCTTGAATACAACATTGTATTAATCAGCATGACTCATCTTTAATACCTAAGTTCTTAGCCAGTTACTGGGTTCAAATAGCAAATTATCTATCTATCTATCTATTTATCTATCTATCTATCTATCTATCTATCTATCTATCTATCTATACACACACACACACACACACACACACACACACACACACACACACACACACACACACACACACACACACACACACACACACACACACACACACACACACACACACACACACACACACACACACACACACACACACACACACACACACACACACACACACACACCAGATGTAAATAACATCTGATGTATATATTTTTAACATATACTTTGAGCCGTCCGAAAAAAATCCAGACGCCCATGGTTCCACCGGATTAGAAGAACCAGCTGCAAAATCATGGATTGTAATACCGTTTAGGTATTTTATTTGCCTAAAAGTTTTAGAGCTTGCAGCAACCGTATCATAGGCATTTCAAATGTAAACGCGTCAGCACAAACACACAACTCTCAGTCATGTCTTCAGTTTATATTGTGCCCGTCTTATATGACTGTCGCCATATCTGCGTGCAGTCCAAGTTGATAACATGCAATATTATCATCATAAAACGAACGTTGTTAAAGGATGATTATTGCATCAACATTGGGTACGAATGTCTGCTAGCCATTTTAGCTGCGCACCTGTGGAGCAGAGGTTCGCTACGTGCCAATGTAGCGAACCTCTGTTCCAGCAGCAGCCACAGAACGGTCGTGATAAATTGTGTTTACGAAAGGAGTAAATAAAGCGCGTCGTCGCCGCATGGGAAATACACACACACACACGCGCACGCTTGTACCCACGCACGCACGCACGCACGCACGCACGCACGCACGCACGCACGCACGCACCGTGCACGCGCACGCACGCACGCACGCACGCACGCACGCACGCACGCACGCACGCACGCACGCACGCACGCACGCACACACACACACACACACACACACACACACACACACACACACACACACACACACACACACACACACACACACACACACACACACACACACACACACACACACACACACACACACACACACACACACACACACACACATTACCCAGCAACCCAACGTATCCAATGCCAATTGAATATAACTCTTATGGCAAAAATATGCGACACGTTAATTATCTGGGCATGAAAATGAAATCTGAATTAAAACATTGCCTTTCGGAACCGTTTAATCAATAACAATTTCTCCGTACATTTAGGGTGATTGGTTGTTCTTTACATTAGGGTTGCTTGTGTATGATATTTTTATGTATAAAAAAGGTGAAAACAGAATGATTGATACATTTTACAACATGCTAAATCATTCAATATTCCTGCAGTTAGAATGGGAATATGTCCGCGGGAGTGACTTCAACAGTGACTACGGTTGCCTCAGCTCCTGCAGACGTCTTAACACCTGGTTAATGGCTAGCAGGCCTGTCAGTACCACGTCGGCTGTCTCATACAACTACAAGGAAAAAGTCGGCCTATTCACAGATGGGGACGCTCCTGACTTCAGAACGAGGTTGACTCTGCCACTGCTAACGGATTTGTAGTCGATATCACACATGTATGGCTTGTCCTATCAAAGTATTTTCTTTCAATGCGTTCATGAGCGTTCATAAGTCCGACCCAGGAAACGAATTATGCAATCAATATTAGCATAAACTGATAAACGTTTATCATAGAAACGTCCGAAGTTGTTCATTGCAAATGTCATACTGTTCCTGAATGATCTAGATAGAACACCGACATAAACCAGTACAACATGTGGTTCATTGTCAGAGGAACATTGTAGCAACGTTGTTTTTTTTAGACGAAAAAGTGAACACTTATCTGGCATTTAAATGATTCCGTATAATAAGATTTCTGAATGTTGTCAATAAGCAGCGTAGGCCTACTGACGTACGCATCTCATTTATTTATATTATAATGTTTATTGGGGTTATTACATCGAAGACATGGGATTCGCGAATCCTTTTGAGGATCATTTCTGTGTATGTGGACATTTCGCTTACGCGGTCGAAATCTTGTTTGTGTTGTAGACGAGACTGATGGCGCATATGTTGATCCAGACTGATAGCGCATATGTTGATCCAGACTGATAGCGCATATGTTGATCCAGTACTTGAAGTTTCTTCTTTTGCCAGAGCAATGAAGATATAGCCTGAAAAAAATATTCATATATTAGGCCTTTCCCCAGATTATGCGCCTTTGGAGCTAATAATCAATAATATAGCCCTATCTTCGTTACATAGGTTGGGTGTAAGTGGACAGTCTCAAAATGCTGGTGGTCCCAGGGGCAACATTTGGATGAATGGGATCGACCCGGGGTTTCGTTGAATTGGTGAGAACAAGCTGTTATTGTTCATTTCTGTGTTGTATAGTGGATATTTCGATACATGCAGACCCGAAATGATATATACCTAGGATGTTCATGTTGATTAATTGCGTTTTATTATTCTACAAATATTTACTTACTTATCGTCTTCGTGCCCTTGTTGGTGCATAAGGCCACTTGGTAACTTCACCCTAGTTGGTGCACAAGGCCACTTAGTAACTTCACCCTAGTTGGTACATAAGGGCACTTAGTAACTTCACCCTAGTTAATGCACAAGGCCACTTAGTAACTTCACCCTAGTTGGTGCACAAGGCCACTTAGTAACTTCACCCTAGTTGATGCACAAGGCCACTTAGTAACTTCACCCTAGTTGGTGCACAAGGCCACTTAGTAACTTCACCCTAGTTGGTGCACAAGGCCACTTAGTAACTTCCGCCATTGCGTACGATATCTAGCTGCATTCTCTGCCATCTTCCAATAATTCCGTCCCAGTGGTCAATCCATCTCCATCGTCTGATTTTGATGTTTTCTGATACTGATATTGGTGACACACAAGCGCGGTTGTACAGCTCTTTATAGATTATTCTAGGTATATCTAGTTATAACTATTCTATAAATAAGGATAGCGAAATGCCGTTGTCAATTCAAACGAGAGGGTTGTGGTTAGGGCCGAAACTGCTTAAGTCCATGAACATAATATTATATTAACATTAACCCGCACACCACAAATTTTAACCCTATCGCAAACGTGTTCTGGTTGTTGCCAAATACTAATTCATCAACGCGTATTGGAAACACCACTACAACAGTGGCAGTGTATTGGAAACACCACTACAACAGTGGCAGTGTATTGGAAACACCACTACAACAGTGGCAGTGTATTGGAAACACCACTACAACAGTGGCAGTGTATTGGAAACACCACTACAACAGTGGCAGTGTATTGGAAACACCACTACAACAGTGGCAGTGTATTGGAAACACCACTACAACAGTGGCAGTGTATTGGAAACACCACTACAACAGTGGCAGTGTATTGGAAACACCACTACAACAGTGGCAGTGTATTGGAAAAACTACTACAACAGTGGCAGTGGCACTTACATTGCCGAGGCGCTGCACAGAGTCCTCTGTTTGGTTGGACACACCCATGAACGCTAGGACAACCTAACTCGCGTCTTGTAATTGTTCATCTAATAACTATTATAAATTTAACGCTCTGATCGAACTCTGTTGATTCTGATTCGCTGAATGTCTAGATACATGATTTCCGACAGTGGACGCGAACTTATCTGAACATTCGAGCAGCGCCCATCAGTAGCTCCACCTCATTTGAGAATTAATACAGATGTGGCGATATTGTCTGCGAGGGCCGTCTGATTATTTCGTCCTGAAGACGGTTCTTGCGTCGATCTTTAGGTCAGACTGCTAGTGGTTCCAAGGCGGTACATTTTCTAGGCTAGCAACATAACATACGTGTCCATTTCGGGGATAACCATCCAATTATTAAACTGTGTAGAAATGACTTTCGCTACATGGAACATGTTGGGACTTGGTCAATTAGTATAGAATAATACATTCCGGAGAATCGAAATAAAGAAACATAATAATTATGAAAACGAAGGTAGTTGGGAATGTGCTGCGAATAGCAGGGCACGTATACAGAGAATGGGCAATAAAAGCTTGTCAAAGCTACAATGAACACAGACGATGATGGTAGAAGCAGAATAACAGAAGAGTGAGACGAATTGTCAATACGACAAACGCCCCCATGGGAGAGAAAAAGATACGACCACTCAATGAGTCGTAGCGTAGGCTTCACGTAGACCTGCTGCTGTTAGTCTCACATGTCCTTCTTGTATGCTAAGTGCTAAACGGGTCGATAAGTGATTTGTATGTAAAGTACCACCCCCCCACCCACCCCCGGTCACAAGGGAAGCTCCATTGTGTATCCTAATTATATTCAATGTGCACGAGAGTGCTCTGGGCTTTTCGTTACTGTTATTCTTATGCCCACGCTGTAGAATGCTAGTAACACAAGCGTCCTTGCCAATCACTGCTGGCGATACAAGTGTCCACATCGTAGACATCTGGTGGTACAGTGAAGTTCACTATAAGATCATGCATTGGTCTGTGTTTGCTTATTGTTTTCACGGTATTTATCCGGAATGTGTTTAATTGTGAAGTATAGTAACCCCTACTAATGACTGTCGTGAACACGACAGAACCGCAGTGGCGACTCATATGTACCTGGAAATGGTGATGGTCGAGAAGAGCCATCGCTGTTGTTTGCTGAATGTGTCGACGCGATGGAGCGATGGTGCGATGCGATGGAGCGGTGCGATATAACGCCATCGCTCCACCGCATCGCAACATCGCATAGCTCCGTCGTGTTGTCATATTAAGCACATAGCGATGGCCCCTTTCGGCCACCATATGTAATAGAAGTAATGTAACAATACGAATCAACAACTACTTTCGCTGAGTACTGCACTATGGCTGAATCATGTTTCCCACACGGGTTGAGTTAGTGATCGAATGTACAGGTCTGCAGTAGGTGAAGTGTAATTCGGTTAGCCGTATCGTTAATGAAGAGACAGTGTGTTGCTTGCCAGCCTGACGAGAATAGTGAGTGTTGTATCTGTCTTCCTGTCTTGTTGACTTTGTGATCGAGTTCGGAGAAAATGACAAGTGCTGCTCGCGACAGTGTCTCTGGGTCGTTGAAGTGTTATTACAGATTCCACAAGCATCGATTATGCTCGTCGGACGGCGGTCAGTGCAAGAGATCTGCACGTTCTCCTTGTGATATCATTAAAACGCTTCATTTACAAATTATCTGGGTATCTGGCACTGTGGAAGAGCTTGTTAATTAAAGGAAGAGTTCGAGTATTTCATGTGTCGATTGTTGTCAAGTTGGTTGTTGGCAATCGTAAAAAATTGGTCCGCATAAATTGAATAACGTGTATGTTAATTTGCAAAATAGCGGCGTCACTTTTGAAACTAAGGACAACGCATGCAATAGCTTGACACTCACGAGTATCACGGTGTTCACACGAGCTCATTAGCAACTATTTTTTTTAATACAATAATTGTGTTAATGACATACATGTATGATGAGTCTAAGAGTAGTCACAAAGATGACTGGTTTGTATGGAAAATGTCAGCATCACCGTTTATGTTTATTTATGGACATGTGCGCTTGGCGCTAGGAATATTGGGGAAGCCAGTAAGCTGTCCTTCCAATACCACTCTGATGTTGTCCCTACCCAGCTGTAGACTCTCCTTGTTGACTTCGCCCCTGGATGAATCAATGACGATTCATTCTGAAGAGGTCTCGCATATTTTGATTGCAACAACATCGATGCATCGTGCATAATTGAGTTATTCGTAGCGGGGTCCGGAATGGCCCGATAGCGCGACGCCAGACATTCCGCCACAATCATCCGCGCAGTTAGAGGCCCCTCGTTTACTGCCACGTGGAATACAGGGGAAGTTCTCATGGCAACGAAACACCCACCTTACTCGAATGTGTGGGGCGCGGTAGAAGTAGTGGTTAGAACGTCGGTCTCTCAATCGAGAGAACCCGGGTTCGAATCCTCTTGCTGCCGTTTCGAAGCTTTGGCAATTTCGTTCATCCCACGTTGCCACAGTTCACCCAGCTGTATAAACGAGTACCTGTCTACAGACAGGTTATCGGAACGAATAGTCTTCGCTCAGTAATTGCAGCGTTGCTGAATGCTTCACAGATAAGTCGAAATGGCGTTGGAATGAACAGGTCTGCCAGGGGGTGAAGTGTAAAACACTTTGAGCAGTCCTAAGGACTGGATACCGCGCTATATAAGAACGTACCTTTACATTTACGTATCTTTATCCACTCCACCTGGACCCATGTTACAAAGAATCCGTCAAGAGCTTTTTACTGGCATTTACTACTATCTTAAGACGGCTTCTCCCACAGCACAACTGTTATTACGAGTTGTAGTTGATTTTTAGCACACGTAAGTACTCGCTTTTATAGAGGATGATAACTGAATAGAAGGTATCACGCATGTGTGATACATAGTGACTCTTGATAAAACATTAACTTCCTTGTCCACATGCCATATGTTCTTTTAATTGACAATCTTGTTAAATATCGCTATATATCTCTCTTTTGTATGGGGATTGTTTGGATTTACTGCTTCAATTTGTATCATAAGATGAAACATTCCCCTATGTTGCACTCTTGGGCGGAGATTGGCCTCAGCCTCTCTGTGCCACTCATCAATATAATGAGAGTTCAGATGTTCCGCATGGAACGTTGGCACGCCACACCGAATGTAAATTATCGCATACACTTACTGGCACAGATTATACAGCCACTGGCTGGCGTAATCAGTTCCGGCCAAATGACCCGGTAGTAAATAGCAAGATGCCCCAGGCGTTGCATTCGTTGATGTAAACACCGGCACTCTCCCCCATTGTCAACGACGCTATTTCCATAATATGTTTATTATTAAGTTTGCAGCATCGCCCGCAGAGCTATTGTATTCATATGAATGCTTCTGTCATTAGCTTTGCAAACCGTGTTAATGATAATTGTGGCTGTGACAGCATTCTTCGTCTTCCTTGCTTCTGCCTAATGTCACTCAACGTGTTCAGCGTCGCTGCGTCTTCTCTTGTTCTTGCTGCCTGATATGTTTCGTAGATTGTGCTAAAATGTTATGTTATACCGCCTGTTTAATACGCTGCGATGGAGGTCTCGTGCTGTGCAACGTTACGGAAAACAGCTTGCTACGTTGCTTTAACTGTCAATACCGTATTGTGTTAAAAACAAGCTTGCTAATAAATGGGCGTCAACGCGTTTGAAAGCAAATACAAATGTTTAAATTTATTCACATGCAAATACCATTTTCCAGAATCGCATTCAACTACCAATGTTTTGGGGTCGTATGCAAATACAAATGTATTAGTTGTGCATTTGTAAATGCATTTGAATTCAGGCTATTGAGGAGCAGAATCTAATATATTGATAATCATACCTACAATTATATCTGCATTTGAAAAGATAATAATCGGGCATTTGAAAAATCAAAAAATCCAATGTTTGCGGGTCGCACTCAAATGCAAAATGTTATAGATACGCATGCAAAGGCACCGACATTGTCAAGTCTGCGTTTGAATGGTAACTCGAATGCCCAACATTCAAATACGCATTCAAATAGTATCCGCCAAGATAATGGTTCATGAAGCTCACTCCAGCACTTATGTCATTGCTCAGCATCTGGCGTCTTGCTCAGCATCCCATCATTGCTGGGCATGAATGGCAAGATTGCAGTCAGATCACTCGCTTTCAGGCGGTCACTGTTTACATTCCATATTACTGTTGGAATTTAAACGCTGAAAACTGAGGAATTTCGCCCTTGGTGAAATTTCATAAGTTTGTCATGTGATCGGCGAGAGGATGGAAGTCACGCCCATGATCAGCCTTAACCCCATAAAGCATTTATCGTTTTGGATATCCACTATTCTGAGCCTTACCAATTCTAACGATTAAAATCAATTATTTCGATGAAAAAATATGCATTTTCGTATTAAACCGGCTGCGGGTTTTACTTAAACTATTCACACATTACATATTAGGACATCAACGAACCGGATTCGCGGTAGGCTAAATAAGTTGAGAATGGGGTTTTAATGAGCGAGAAAGACGTCTCGTCAAACGAGACCGCTGAGCCCTTATCAGTTGACACTGGATACAGTGATGCTGGCATGGGCAAGTGACATTCATGCTGTTGCACGGCAAGAACCCACTGGAGTACTAATAGAGATTATTAATTATATATCTACGATATATCATACCAGAATCTACTAAATAACTTCAATTACTGAGTGTAATAGATGCACAATGGGTTAAAATACATGTCTCACTAATGTAACTGTTAACTAACTATAATAATATGTAGGCTACGGGTAGTAAGCTTATGCCTAAATTAAGAATATGCCACTGCAATGCAAGTTTGTAAGAACAAATTGCATTTATTACAACTTACTAACTAAACTGATAAATTAAATTTATTACTAAAATGATACAAAACAAGTTTCTCAGTCATTGCACAATTTACTCTCCTGATCTAACTTGAGTACCACACCAAGGAGTGGGCCTGTACAAATACAAACAGAATAAGTAAACTATTTGCATATCGTAGCGTCCAGTGTAAGATAAGATGATACATAAACATCTATTAAGTACCATAGTTCCAACACATCGGTGCTGTTCACAATATTGTCTGTAAACTACATGTTATCTTATTCAGTACTAATATATAATAATACTAATGTTTATCCATAAATCCCCTAGCATACATGTAGGTATTAATGCAAAACTAGTACTCTACATGTATAAACCTCTAATAGCATAAACTCAACAGTCAACAATGTTGTCTATTTCACATGTATAACGCCCAAGGCATTGCCTGACTAGCGTATATATATATATATATATATATATATATATATATATATATATATATATATATATATATATATATATATATATATATATATATATAGCTGTCATTGCAGTGTTGTTTACAAACAAGTCTTGGACACTGCTCTAGGCACAGGTCTCTAGGGTCTGTGCTAGGAAATAGTCAAGATCAACCCTCTCACAGCGCAATGAATCAATAACTTCAAAGGGAGAGAAGGCACAAACCTGATCCTGGCTACAGTTACCTAATACCTTATTACATGCACAATCTATCCATGCACTAATGCATGTTCATGCTGACAGTCAATTCAACTATTTTTGCACAATTGAGGATTCTTACCTTTGCAAAAAAAATTAGATCCTTACTTCTGTCGATTCGTACAACCGTCTCCAGCAGGCCTCTGAAATGTTTATGTCTTGGAGAGTTTAACACTAATGCACGATGCTCACTCCAGTATAAACAACCCAACTGCCAACATTTACAACACAACTGCTGTGACCACCCTCACTCAAATGAATAATCAATCTGGTGGCCATGCTCCATTAAGAACAAATGACAACGACAAATCTTCAAGTTAATTGGCTCCTGATGTCATCATCACTGGGTACTAGCCAGATCAGTTTATACTTCTCTGCATGGTAGCCACCTCATCTTCGTTGGTTTTGTTTGCCTTATATTGTACACGATGATGGTGAGGAGGAAATAAATTTACTTACTTACTTATTAACTTACATATGTTAGACAACTATTTGTAACACGTTATGTTCACACTGTAAACAGTACTAACATGATAGAGCTGTGTCATGCCAGTGGATGCAGTTGTTTCTGCCGTGCAATGAAATGCCAGCCAGTGGTTCACGCCTGCTTCACAGCAGTGAGCTGACTTATCGCTCTTGTTTATAAGGGGGGGTGGGGGTGGGGGTGGGGGTGGGGGTGGGGGTGGGGGTGGGGGTGGGGGTGATTAATGACATAACTCTATGCTCGTCACACTGTAGTAGCCAGTCTACAGTTGATTTCCCCATTGGTGGCCATGTTAACGTTTTGCTTGATTATAAGAAAACCTGACCTTCATTCTAAAACATTTGACATGCCACTGTCATAATCTCATTAACAACATTTGACATGCCACTGTCATAATCTCATTAACAACATTTGACATGCCACTGTCATAATCTCATTAACAACATTTGACATGCCACTGTCATAATCTCATTAACAACATTTGACATGCCACTGTCATAATCTCATTAACAACATTTGACATGCCACTGTCATAATCCCATTAACAACATTTGACATGCTGAACGAGTGTAGTCAAAATAAAACATTTCCAACCCTTGTATGATGCCTGCATGTACGACACCCGTCAATGTTTACCAATATGTGCATGAATTACTGCGCATATGTGACTAGTGACAAAATCCCAAATATCCTTCCGCCAATTACAATCATCTAAAAATCCACTATTTCACTCTCAACAGCTTTTACCAGCAAACCTGGCAATATCCCTGCTCAAAATCACTTATGTCAGATCGTATCAATTTGTTTTCAACCTTCCTATATCCAAATTTACAAAGTCCTACATTCGTAACAAACACACAAGTAACACACCTGGAAGTCTAACTGAGGCATGGCTTCTGGAGGTGAATGTGCAGGTCCCTGGTGGTGATACACAGCTCTATCATGTTACTTAGTTTCCCGGATAGCAATACACAGTTCTGTCACGTTGTGTTAACAAGATTTAATAAGATTGCCATCCCAAACAACAAGTTCCATATGGCAAGTGGACAAGGAAGCCATTGATTTATCTAGAGTCCAACAATTTTATCATCTATGTATAGCCCGCCGTTATCAAATATGTCAATTCTATTTTTAAACATAATACACTACTAGCATTAACACAATCATTTGGCAGTTTGTTCCATTCATTTATCACCCTCTGTGAGAAAAAGTACTTTCTCATGTCCAACCTACACTGCTCCTTAACTAATGCTGCTTTGTGTCATCTGGTTCTACTGCCTTCTTTAAGTTTGAAGAACATATGCTTGTATCTCACCAATGCCTGTACATCGACTGTTGTTGTGGTTTTGCAGTATTGTCTCACTGTCATTGCGTTGTTGCAGTGGTTTGCTACAGTGCATGTATCTCTACTGTCATTGTGTTGTTGCAGTGGTTTGCTACAGTGCACGTATCTCTACTGTCATTGCGTTGTTGCAGTGGTTTGCGACAGTGCATGCATCTCTACTGTCATTGCGTTGTTGCTGTGGTTTGCTACAGTGCACGTATCTCTACTGTCATTGCGTTGTTGCAGTGGTTTGCTACAGTGCATGTATCTCTACTGTCATTGCGTTGTTGCAGTGGTTTGCGACAGTGCATGCATCTCTACTGTCATTGCGTTGTTGCAGTGCTTTGCTACAGTGCATGCATCACTACTGTCATTGCGTTGTTGCAGTGCTTTGCTACAGTGCATGCATCTCTACTGTCATTGCGTTGTTGCAGTGGTTTGCTACAGTGCATGTATCTCTACTGTCATTGCGTTGTTGCAGTGGTTTGCTACAGTGCATGTATCTCTACTGTCATTGCGTTGTTGCAGTGGTTTGCTACAGTGCACGTATCTCTACTGTGATTGCGTTGTTGCAGTGGTTTGCTACAGTGCATGTATCTCTACTGTCATTGCGTTGTTGCTGTGGTTTGCTACAGTGCATGCATCACTACTGTCATTGCGTTGTTGCAGTGCTTTGCTACAGTGCATGCATCTCTACTGTCATTGCGTTGTTGCTGTGGTTTGCTACAGTGCATGTATCTCTACTGTCATTGCGTTGTTGCAGTGGTTTGCTACAGTGCACGTATCTCTACTGTCATTGCGTTGTTGCAGTGGTTTGCTACAGTGCATGTATCTCTACTGTCATTGCGTTGTTGCAGTGGTTTGCTACAGTGCACGTATCTCTACTGTCATTGCGTTGTTGCAGTGGTTTGCTACAGTGCACGTATCTCTACTGTCATTGCGTTGTTGCAGTGGTTTTCTACAGTGCATGTATCTCTACTGTCATTGCGTTGTTGCAGTGGTTTGCTACAGTGCATGTATCTCTACTGTCATTGCGTTGTTGCAGTGGTTTTCTACAGTGCATGTATCTCTACTGTCATTGCGTTGTTGCAGTGGTTTTCTACAGTGCATGTATCTCTACTGTCATTGCGTTGTTGCAGTGGTTTTCTACAGTGCATGTATCTCTACTGTCATTGCGTTGTTGCAGTGGTTTGCTACAGTGCATGTATCTCTACTGTCATTGCGTTGTTGCAGTGGTTTGCTACAGTGCATGTATCTCTACTGTCATTGCGTTGTTGCAGTGGTTTGCTACAGTGCACGTATCTCTACTGTCATTGCGTTGTTGCAGTGGTTTGCTACAGTGCATGTATCTCTACTGTCATTGCGTTGTTGCAGTGGTTTTCTACAGTGCATGTATCTCTACTGTCATTGCGTTGTTGCAGTGGTTTGCTACAGTGCATGCATCTCTACTGTCATTGCGTTGTTGCAGTGGTTTTCTACAGTGCATGTATCTCTACTGTCATTGCGTTGTTGCAGTGGTTTGCTACAGTGCATGTATCTCTACTGTCATTGCGTTGTTGCAGTGGTTTGCTACAGTGCATGCATCATTACTGTCATTGCGTTGTTGCAGTGGTTTGCTACAGTGCATGTATCTCTACTGTCATTGCGTTGTTACAGTATTCTGTTACAAGACCCGTATCGCCTCGGACGAGGAGCGGTTACTCGAGTCTTTGTTCGACGGCTACAACCCGTCGGCTCGCCCTGTCTTCAACTCGTCCCAGGCGGTCAACGTCCGCATGCAATTCTCTCTTCTACACATACAAGAACTGGTGAGGATATCTTCTTGATCACGGCTTAATTATCATATACAGTGTAGTATGATAATCAACGCTATAACTTTGTTATATGTAACAATAAACAAACATGTTTTCATAATTGTCATATCGCCGATGATAATTTAGTCGTAGACGTCTGCTCACGGTAATATTTGTTCTTTACACATACTATAATACATTATCTTTGGTGTCTTGTGAAGGGACTGAGACACAAACTGCCATTAGTCCCTTTTTCCATGTGTCTGTGCTGGGAACGTATTCGATACAGGGAAGTGGAAAAAATTCACAGAGCCAATGATTTCGAACTCTACAAAATCCATAGAGGTACTGTATCAGCTGCTGCCAAAACAATTGCTCCAATGATGGAGTAGGCACATCGTGCGTCCTTTCTAGGCGAAAACCGGCGCTATATAAAACCACACATTATTATTAGAATTAATGGTAAATTAAATATACAAGAATGTAAAAGCAACGAAAACAATTATTAGTGAGCCAAAATACAATTTGTTCCTACACAATAGGTTAGCTGCGACTATTTAATGCCATTGACATTTTTAAGACCGTGTGAGAATTGTGATTATTCCTGTGGTATCTGTCCTACTTTTACCATTATAATTCTCTGCACCTCTGGACCTCTGACAGCAGTGGCCTATTTCCCACCTTAAATACGTTACTGTTTTATATAAAGTAAAAAATATACCTGCATATATCATGTATGTTGATTGTTTAACTGATTGCAGAATATGCGAAGCCAAGTTCTTACGACAACAGGCTTACTCATATTGGTAAGTGACTCTTTATGGTACTACATATAATAATAATTCAATTCTATGGCGCCTATATCCTCAGGAACGTGAGCTCAGAGGCGCAGCAAAACAGAATCATTAAGCATAATCGTGAACAAGGACGCGCAAAAGTCAGTATCAGAACGAGGGACAACCGAACATTTATGGTGGAAATGCAATTTGGAATATATATGTTTTTAGTTTTTTTCTCGAAAAATAGCTATAGTTTCAGATGTTTTCAAAGTGATAGGGAGTTCATTCCAGACCCTAGGCGCAGCGACAGAAAAAGCACGTTTACCCAAGTTAAGTTTTGTTTTAGGTACAATAAGTTGTTGTGAAATTGATGATCTTAGCTGCCTAGGGATTTTTGAAAGATGCAGGAGACTAGCAAAGTAGGGCGGTTATTGTGTAGATAGAACACGATATGTAAGAGTGGTCAACTTAAAATTAATTCGATAAGAAACTGGAAGCCAGTGTAACTGTTTAAGTAGTGGTAGTGACGGTAAAAACCGACGCGCCCTGAGAACTAATTCGTCAGAGCCAGTCTGAAACTGAACATGGAATACCAAGGCATAGCACGGTAGTTCCAAGATACGACTAAATCGTCGTTAGTGAACTACTTATTAGTCAATTAGTGCATAAAAACATTCGTGACTGATCAGGTTTGCCAAGAGATATCAGTGGCGAAACTTGTTCCATCTTATCTAATATGTTTGCGGCTTGAATACAAGGTTGGTTTTATGACTGCGTAAGTGGTCTACTATTACACTGACAACACCAGCATTCTGAACTATAATGCCTACTAAAATATATAATTCGTTATGATTTATTACTGGTAATGTTCTTGCATTTGCTATGTTTCAATATATTTAGGAAAACCATACAGTTATGCTCCTTTTATGTCGTTCCTAAAAGTTGCATTTGTGCTACGCCAACACCTGTGTTTTTTGAGTAAAAACATATTTAGAAAATGTAACGTAGATATTTTTTTGACAAACACAATGTGAATAACACAACTCCAACCTTGTTCGGAACCATATCACAGCAATACATATCATGTTCACCTGCCGAAAGTGTCACTGATCTATTACTTTCGCTTGATGAAAATAAAGAATAAAATCTAGTCGTATATTCATCCTGCATTGTACACGACGTGACAGGAATGGAATGACGAGCGATTACGGTGGGATAAGGAACGTATTCCACTGAATGACATCGCCGTTGAGGCGAGGTATCTCTGGCGGCCGGAGTTCGCCTCAATTAACGGGTAAGTCACGATTTAGAATGATACACTTGGCTCAATTATTAACACATCATTATTCAAACGACGAATCGTCGTATTTGTATTTTTGACCGGTTTACTCGGCGAACACAAACTAATTTGGTTAGAACATTTAATGTGTTTTCTGAGGTATTAATAAGTAAATTAAACTCCACAAACCGTACAACGTACTAAATGCGAACGTAGACAGCTACTGCCACATCACGAATGTTGAATGTTGTGTATAAAGGAAGTGTACAACGATTTTCATTGGTCTGTCAATAATAATTGTCATAAAGCGATTTTGATATGACATAAAACTGGCTTATTTTAGTTCATCGCTAAATCATGTATTTTCGAATATATCAAGGTATGGAAGATTACGATATTAAAACGTTTTGTATTACCCAAAAACGTGTTACATTATCGAACCTAGATGACATATATACTATTAAATTATGCTTCGCAATGTCTCATAAAACAGTCGCTGTTCGAACTTAAAAACAAAGATGGCGTCGACCGGCAAACGGGAGGACCGGTAATTTATTTAAATTCCAGTTTTAAGCAATTTCTGACAGTAAATATACTTTAGCAATAAATGTTAAAACATGAAGCATGTTGTTATATTAAATGTATTTTTGAGGTCGAAAAGTTAAGTTAACTTTGGCATTTTAATCATGCAAAACCCCAACTAGCTCCGTATCAGCTAACCAAAGGAAATCGCACGCCTTCTAAACAAAGACGCCCTCTGTCGAACCTCCATTTCCCATTCATTCTTAAACTGCCAAAACCGAATCTCGCTCAATTTAACACGATTCTGAGCACAGTTCGTTTAATTCTGAACCCAAACAAATGGCGGAATAAATTAAACAAAAAGTATATATATACTAACGGTTTGAAAAATACATTTAACCATAATTGGGAAATTTTGCTTTTGTTGTGGAATATAGTTGTTTTCAACGGATAATGAATTAGAATGACTAGTGACGTACGGTTTATCCTTTCATCTTCATATGACAGCGAAAGTTTATTATGTTTCCTACTGACCTAATACTAGAGCAGGAAGTGAATTCCAAAGACTTTGGTGCGGAAACCGAGAAAGCCATATTTTCAATATTTATTTTCATCCAGGGAACTAAAAAGAAAATCAAAACACGCGTGGCAGTTTGGCCATATGACAGGCGTCGGCATCCGAGTGACTGTGGGCCCCAATAATCTGGGTAGGCATATATGTTGAATAGGCCTATATATTGGTCTCCCAATATGTTCGCAAGAACGAACTCCACTCCTCAAATATTCAACAGCTTATGCTATCAATAAATCGGCGGCTGACACAGTAATTGTTGCTTGTCCTGCAGGGCCGAGAGCATCCATGGAGAGTACGGGCACTTCCGGGCAATCGTGTCGAGCAACGGTGCCGTGCACTGGGAGCCTGGCGGTGTCTTCAAGACAGGCTGTGAGATTGACATCACCTACTATCCGTTTGACGAGCAGCGTTGCAGGCTGGTGTTCGGGGCATGGTCTTACCACACGGTCAAGATGAACATCACTAACATGAGCTCCACCGTGAATCTCGACAGTTACGAGGGCAACGGGGAATGGACGATACGCGAAACGCAGGTGAAACCACAGTAGATTGAGTTCAATCTCATGTCTCTGTGTACATGATATATCAGTGATGTATGGACATGAGAAGGCGTGCTTATAACGATTCCTGTCATCTTTCGATCAATCACTTCGGTGAAACGCTCTTTAATTAGATGTATCCTGCAAAATATCTGCAAATATGGCGTGGGCAAATCATTGTAATCATAGGAAGGACATTTTAATCCCAACTACGTTGTCATACCATCAATGGGAATGATTAGGTCGATAACTATTCCGTAAATCTCACTCTAGGATCTGGCATCTTTCTGATGAATTTGCTGCATGTGGGGGTCCTATGCGAAGCAACCATCAATTGTTTGAAACTTAAAAAGTGCATTGATTTTGTTAATTGATGGCTCTAGTGTCCCGGAGACTTACAAAATTGTGAGCGAATTTGTGGGAATTTCGATCGTCAGGCTTTTCTGCTTCCTCGGACCCAGTCAATGTTAATGTGCATAACATCGCCACTTACCATTTGATTCCTTATCAATACAATTAATGTCACTGGGTCAGAAAGCCGGTCATCGTTCCACATTCATTGAAACATAGGGATAGGGGGTTAGATATTCGGGAGCGGCAGGGATGGGGAAATGGAGATTCGGGAGCGACAGGGATGGGGAAATGGAGATTTGGGAGCGACAGGGATGGGGAAATGGAGATTCGGGAGCGATAGGGATGGGGGTTGGATATTCGGGAGCGGCAGGGATGGGGAAATGGAGATTCGGGAGCGACAGGGATGGGGAAATGAAGATTCGGGAGCGACAGGCATGGAGAAATGGAAATTTGGGAGCGACAGGGATGGGGAAATGGAGATTCGGGAGCGACATGAATGGGGGAATGGAGATTTGGGAGCAGCAGGGGTGGGGGAATGGACATATTATTTCCAAAGCTTCCCTGCTTTAGGAAGGAGACCTTTTTCTGACATTTTCTCATCTCCTGTTTCTCCTTCCGTTTCATATAATACCATTCTTTTGGAAACAAGTCCACGTCATCCATAAAACGTGGCTACAGAATACAAAATTTGCTCCCCCCGAGATCTTAATTTTTATAAATTCGTATTGTTGGAGGGAGACACCCCTTCTCATGTGCACCTCTTTTTTCATCTCCAGCAGGGTAATCCTAATGATTTATCTTGTCGCCTCTGTGTTACACTGGCGGGAACTTTCCAACCCTTGTTTTCACTTCACCAGGCACTGCGGCGGGAGTTCTTCTTCGAGAGCAGTCCATCAGAGCGATTCGCCAACGTCGTGTTCGTGATCCACCTGCGGCGCCGGTACACCTTCTACATCATGAACGTCATCCTGCCCAGCCTCATGACCTCCATCCTCCTCCTCTCAGTCTTCTTCTGCACGCCCGCCCAGAAGGTGCAGATCGGAGTAGTCGTTCTCTTGTCTTTTCGCATCTTCCTGCTCAATGTCACGGACAGCATCCCACGCACGTCCGACCACATTCCTGTTCTCGGTGAGTCTGGTCTAATAATGCAGTCTCTCAGAAGTCTGGTCCGCTAACGTAGTCCCTCATACGTCTGGTCCACAAACGTAATATCCCAAACACCCGATCGGCTAGCGTAGTCACCCATAAATCTGGTCCGCTAACGTAGTCCCCCAGACGTTTCGTCCACTAACATTGTCACCCAGAAGTCTGGTCCTCTAACGTAGTCCCCAAGAAGTCTGGTCCTCTAACGTAGTCCCCAAGAAGTCTGGTCCTCTAACGTAGTCCCCAAGAAGTCTGGTCCTCTAACGTAGTCCCCAAGAAGTATGGTCCTCTAACGTAGTCCCCAAGAAGTCTGGTCCCCTAACGTAGTCCCCAAGAAGTCTGGTCCTCTAACATAATCCCCCAGAAGTCTGATCCTCTAACGTAGTCCCCAAGAAGTCTAGTCCCCTAACGTAGTCCCCCCAGAAATCTGGTCTCCTAACGTAGTCACCCAGAAGTCTGGTCCACTAACGTAGTCCCCCAGAAGTCTGGTCCGCTAATGTAGTCCCCCCAGAGCTGAGATGGTGTAATCATTGAATAAATGTTGCTATGTTTCCAGCCATCTACCTGACATGTACGTTGGCGATCACGACGCTGTCCATGGTGTTGACGGTGCTTATTCTGAACCTACATTACACGAACGACCGCCCCGTTCCCTACTGGACGAAACGCATCATGCTCGTCTACGTCGCGCGACTGTTATGCATGTGCCGTGACGAGGACGTGAGCGAGGACACAGATGGTGCCACAGATGCCAACACGGAGGACTGCGACAAGACGTCGGCCGCGCAGTTAGGTTTATTGGCCAGTCTCAGCGTCCCGCTCGGCACGTCACTGTCTGCAGCGCCGTCTACCGACAACGTCAATGTAAAATACCAGACGGCGTCACCGCAAGATATCACGGACCCTGATGACGTAGACCTAGAGCAGCGCGAGGCGGAGTGGGCGACCGACTGGCGCCGTCTGGGGGAGGTCGTAGATAGAATATTCTTCTGGGTGTTCACCTCAGCCACCATCATATCGACTCTGATATTGTTTCACCCGTTGACGAAGTCGCATTTCTCTCTGCTGGGAGACGAACGTATATTGAAGAAGAAGGGCACGTGACTGTAGATATGATTGTTTAGTTCTATGCGAGAAAGTCGTCCGTGTGTATGTCATGTGTGCGATTGCGCACAATGTTGTGTTGTCAGCATGTAGTTGGGAACATTCACGTTCAAACATCCATAAAAGCGTACACGCATGCACAAGTTAGGTTTTATTAACATTGGTAATCTGTGAATGAATGTAAATTAATTGAGAAAAAACAGATGTGCCACTTTAAATGTGGCACTGATTATGCGAAAGACAGCGTGGCGTCACCTGGCGAGGTAGCAGTGATAGAGTACACAGCAAAGGTGCACGGAGAACACTATTTCAAGCCCTTCTACGCAATATTTATTTTTCACCAATCGCTAGGTGGCGTTTATTTCACGGTTTCGCCGCCTACAGTGCATCCACAGAGTATTTGGCGCCACTGTCGTGGGGAGGCATACCACAACTGCAGTACCTAAAAATGTGTTAATTTAATAGTAGATTTAAGTTTTAAAATGTCTAATGTGTTCATCTTTTTGCAATCACGCAAACTGTTACCAAGACTTTCAGAGGGGAAATGAACTGCAAACCACCACATATAGACGTATGCACACCGGGTCATGTCAGTACTCGCAATGGAACAAATCCCAATGCATGTTCCGAACTTCAGAAACACATAACTCATGTGATCCAGATTGAATGCCATGGTACGTGGTCCCCCGGTCTCAACCCAACGACACCAGTAGTTTATTTATGCATAACACAATTTATCCAATTAGCTGTATTTTACTTAATACTATTAATTCGTTGCTCGTAATGTTGTCTAAATTGTTATGGTTTTTTTAATTATAATGTATATCTTATTATTACAATGCGATAGCGTAGGGCTACATGTAGAACCTAAACACCTCTGCCTTTTAAATGACATGTCCTTTACTTTGGGTATATGTCTGTCCTGTCACTCCTATGTGTCTCCCATCTCCACATCTACCTTCTTCTTGGTTACTACCTCAGTTATTCAAACCGACACCGTCTCTTGTCTTGTCTAAGACTCCGACCCACTTGTTTCGTCTTTATTAAAGCTCTTTCAACTAATTCAGTTTCCTCTGTTCCATTTTCATCATCGCCTAGTTGTGTTATTTATGTAATTGTCTCTATATCTGATTTATAATTGTGTTCTTGCCATTTTACGTAATTTTCTTATTATATTCTACTTCTTTTATCTCCTTTCCGTATGGCGTCCCGGTCAATTTCTAATTATCTCCCTGCATGCCAAGCACCATGTATATTTAACTCATTTTCAAACTGTGTTCCTATCCATCTACTTATTTATGAAACATCACAGAAGCTCGTGTACAGGGGCGAGAGACCGTATTATCTGCTCAAGGTCAGGGGAATCATAAGCACCTGCCTACTCTTTGTCGCCAGTTTTGGCGAGATCTGGACCCAGAACAACCAATTAATTCATGAATCACGTTGGAAGGAACAACCAAATAATTGTCAGAAAGACAAAACATAATTGCTTTGTATTGACATTAACCGTGACCTTGAGCTCGTCGACAGGCCGGGGGACATGGAAGAATATGTAACATTTATTTTCGCATTGTTGATTGCCGACTTGTCTTCGTCATCATTAATTTGTTATATTCCGTTCTGCCTTCTTCCCTTCCTCCAAATAATAATATCATAAATATATAATCAAAACACAATAGGGTAATGTGGGGGAGAGATATGGTAAAACATGACAGTTGTGAATTGATGCCTACACACACACACTCGCACGCACACGCGCGCATGCACGCACGCACACACACACACACACATATACACACACACCACCACCACCACCACCACTCCACACATTCCAGACACGCACCCTCACCCACCACCCCAAAAATCCCACCCACCCACCACACCCTCCCCTCCCACGCATCCATGCACACGTATATACATACACACGTACAAAAGCACATACGTATTTCATCTATACGTATGTACGTACATACATAATGCATGCGAGCATACGTAATGCATGAACACACACACGCACCCCCTCCCCCACCCACCCATCCACCCACCAATCCACTCACACCCACCACCCACCCGCACACACACAATATGGTAATGTATCAAACGTAGCGGGAAATCCTAGGATAAATTTTGGTAGCATGCACTTCATTACATTATAGGAATATTGTATTTTTACAGTGTGAAAGTTCAAAAGTTTGAGATCGGGCGGTGACAACCGATTAAACTATGAAAATGTAGATAGACAAACATTAGCGCAATTGCTGCGAATCAACAAATTATCTGGTTAAATGTGCATTATGTAAGATACGTCGAATCGACTGCGATAGTATTCACCCATGGGTAATAATGCTAATTGTCCTCTTTTCCGCAGGAAACTGCTGGTCATAAAACATTTGTTTAATTCCTACTCTTGCTAACACATTACTATGAATTTAAAATATAATAATTTTATTATTATTATATACCTCATTTTTCTCCACATTACCCTATACATATTATATAGGGCCTTCTCATCTGTTCAACCCTGGCTTTACTTTTATCGTAGATTTTCATCGAGTTGCACTTGAGCAGTCGTTCACGGTGGAGACCGTCGACTTCACGGTGCGACGTTAACCAGTAACGTCTGTCGCGTATTCGTTTGTACTCACGTGAACTTCCGGGTTTACAGTTTCACAAATGTTTCCGCCTGGTGGCGCCGCTAAATTACGTATGTGTTTATGTCCAGTTCGTCTTACATTTGTTTAACTTGTGTACAGTGGCTTTACCAGACCCGAACTACATTAATTTGGGGTCGACTTCAGACAGATAAGCTATTGGGAGTATAACACGGCATTCGTGCGATAAACGATAAATTTACTTTTGGTCGTTTGATAGCGTAACTAGCAAAAGTTAATTTATAAGCCTTGAGTCGACATCTAACTTTTTTCCGCAGTATTTCGACTGGACCAAGTTGAAACATATAATAATTTGTCCGATCGATGATTTCATCAACAGATTTGCACAAACGAGCTAGCATGTCGCATTGGATACTAGATAGGTTCGATTTGATAGGTTAAAAATGATATTGAAACGAGACGATCGTATATTTGGTGTTATGGGTTTCCCGAAATGTACGATAAAACAACTGTTTTTTTTTGTGAAGAGTAATTTAAAGAACTATGTTGATACCTGTTGTGAAGACAATTGTTTTCTCTGATTCAGGCCTATAGTTTGTAGTTTCTGTGATCTAAAATCTGATCAATGAATTTTATATAAAAATTGTTTTCTAAGTTGTTCTCATTTTATTATAGCATCTAGTCGTTTCAATACACATGTTATTTTAGTACACGATCGTAAACAGATGATATCCTGGTGGTCGGCGTGATAACTTCATCTTCCTTGTTAATGTTTGCACCAGGTTTTTGCGAGGTCTTCGCTTTCAAATTACGTCGGTATTCTCTCTTTTTTCCGTTTTCACGGCAACGTTTCTGTGCACACATGTTTGCTCGTCGTTTCTTCTGCGCCATCCTGTTACGTACACGCCTGTCTGCGACAGCCTTGTCGTTTGCTCGTGTTTTGTACCTTTTTCTCCGCTCACACCTAGTGCAGCTCGTCTTTCTTTGTTTGTCTTCTGGCGTTTTCTGCATATCAATGAACAACACTACAACATTAGTATAAAATATGCTATCGACAAAGAAATACAACTATGTTTGCGTGCACAGTGGTGTCGAGATGATATTGCAACATGCCTTGTAGAACATTTGAAATAAATATTTATATAATATATAATACCACAGTAGGGGAAGGCAGTGATCGTTGAGCCACTGGGTTAGTTGAGCCACCCATATTTCCAAGGAAACAACAGCAGCAACAGTTACATGGGACCACCCAATGATTGAACATGTTATTAGAACACGATTGACGTACAATAAGTCCCGTTTGACACAACGGTCAGAAAATGTGAGTTAAAAGTATGTTTATTATGTTTTTCGAAACTTTTTGTGATTGTGATTAATGTCTGCTGTTGTGTAAACCATCAACGCACGTGACCAGACTATGTTGTCTGTGCACTTACAAATGGTTTAACTATGTTGTCTGTGCACTTACAAATGGTTTAACTATGTTGTCTGTGCACTTACAAATGGTTTAACTATGTTGTCTGTGCACTTACAAATGGTTTAACTATGTTGTCTGTGCACTTACAAATGGTTTAACTATGTTGTCTGTGCACTTACAAATGGTTTAACTATGCAAAGGGAAGAAGATTATCTACATCACTTCGCGCAATAATAAGAAGTTTAATTGTCGAACGGGACTAGTTGAGCCACCCAAGGCCCAAAGGGAGGGTTAGTTGACCAGCGATTAAAGAACGAAGACTAGTGTCCTTTACCCCAACATGCATCAAGGAATAAATGTTTCCGAGCAAACTGGGAAAGTTAGTTAGTCACACTGGTTGCGATTGGCCTAAAAGTCAACATTAATTGTGTTGATTTATTAATTAAGCGCGTAGACTTGTCACATACGTGTTGTATCCACTGGGTATGTGTGTTGGCCGAGTTGTTATTAAATTTTAGTACAAAGCCTACGTAAATTATACAAATAAAGCATTTACCTAACTTACGCTACACTGTGGCTAAACTTACCCCACACCAAGTGTTAGTTGAGCTAGCTAACCAACCCTATTTGAACCAGCTGCATATAATTATCTATACATACTAGATATATCATCTTGGCATAAATTATCTACCAATAATCATAGTTTATATGAGTAAAAACAATTTTTTATTATGAAAATAATTGTTTCCTGGATATAAAAAATAAAAAATGGCTCAACTAACACTGCCATCCCGAACTATCCAATTATAGCATTTTTGATAAACAATGTTCCGATCATAGTACACCGTCTCGTGATAGGGTACACAAGTTTCTCTCTTGAGGACCGGAAGTGCATTGTTTCGTCAACTATCGCCTCACAGGGATCATGCCTCAGTTAGACTTCCTGGTAGAACATGTTAGCAGTGTAACTGTGGATTTTTAGATGATTTCAATAGGAGGAAGGATTTTTTGCAAATTTTTCGTCACAAAGCACGTGTGCGTAGTACATTAAAGATACATATTTTTTTATGATTAATTAAGGCGTATACAAAAATGGCGATCTTTTGAAACTTTTGCGTACGACAGCTCACAGGCAAACGGACGCGGGAGAGGGTGGCACGGGAGAGGGTGGCACGGGGAAAAGAGGAGATCCGCAATGTGATTCCAGGGAAGCTGCAGGTTGTAAATATTACAACTATTGAGCTAGTGGCGGAGGAAGTAACCGCCACGCCAGAAACGGTATAGGAACGTCGGGCCTATTCTTGTCACTGGTGGGGTATGTGCTGCTCTACAACGCTGGGTGCTGACCGGTGTGCAAGGTCCACAGTACAGTGGGGAAAGACTACCTATACGGCTACCTGTAGAAGAGTTGCGAGGAAGGCGGCTTCGATGGATGGGGCAGTGTCTGGGGACGAGGAGGATGACCCCTTCCGAGGGGAGACGGAGTAGGTGCACCGCGAGGTGGGGGGTGGGGGGTGGGGGGGACGGGCGTGGAACAGACTGGTGGGCGACGGGAGGGAGGGAAGAGTGGCATTTACAGCTAATAAGACTAAATCAAATGATTTGTCGAGAACGCGTATGAGTGTATAACTCGCGCATAGTTATGAAAATAGGCCCTATAATACGTACGGGATAGGTCTAAAGTCAACGCTAATAAAAGCCAAGTGGCTATGTTGACGTTGACCAAGAAAAACCTAGTAGTAGTAGCCAGCTTCTGTCACGTGAAACAATGCTTGTCAATCTTAGGTACTTCATCATTATAGGGAAAGTAGGGACATAGTGGGGTACTGAGGTAATATGGGATTTTTTATTTTCTCGTGAACAAATAATATTAACTATGTAAACTTTCCATGGAAGCATATCCGCCGTGACACGTAGTGTTTCTGCTATAGAAAAAGTTCTCCGAGCACAGTATTTTTTTTCTGGTTTTATGTTCTACTCTGGTCAATTGCTTTTGCAGAGAATTCCTAGAGTAACTCGTAACATTTAAAAATACAGTGCTTTTGAAAGGAAAGTATTACATCACAGCTTGATATGGAATCAATAATTTCTTATTAGTGTTGAGCGATAATGAGAAGAACTTGACGAATTTGTCACAAGTTCCAACAGGGCAGAATGGGATACCGTGTTTCCGTGTTTTTCCTAACCGTATTGAACACTTCGTGTAAAAAAATATTAATGAATGGGATAAAACGAGATATCTCTCCCAGTTCCCCTCAAATCTGGGGCAAATCGGGATAATATTTGTCTTAGCAAATCTGCTGAATATCAAAAAAGTAAAAACAATTAGAAAAATTTTGCATCACCATTTTATAACCCTATCATCACCTTATCGTAATATATTCATGTTACCTTTCAGTGCGTATTCCTATAGTATTCAATTCGCCAAATATCCTTAACTATCTACTTCCCATATATGTAAGTTAATTGCCAGCATGACGCCCTGCATGCTTGGTCTCCCGGTTAGTCCGGAACGCTTTGATGTCAGCGGCAGCGGTTGCTGCAGCAACAGCAACAACAACAACAACAACAACAACAACAACAACAACAGCAATAATAATAATACTAATTAACTTCTTTGGCACCTATATCCTTAGGAACCTGAGCTCAGAGGTGCAACAAAACATAATCATTAAGCATAATCGTGAACAGGGACGCGCAAAAGTCATTACCAGAACGAGGGATAACCGAAGATTTATGGTGGAAATGCAATTTGGAATAAATATGTCTTGAGTTTAAAAAAATTGCTATAGTTTCAGATGTTTTCGAAGTGATGGGGAGTTCATTCCTGATCTTAGGCGCAGCGACAGAGAAAGCACGTTTGCCCAATTTAAGTTTTGTTTTAGGCACAATACGTTGTGAAATTGGTGATCTGAGCTGCCTGTGGATATTTGAAAGAAGCAGGAAACTAGCTAAGTAGGGTGGTTGTTGTGTAGATAGAACACGATATGTAAGAGTGGTCAGCTTAAAATTAATTCGATAAGAAACAGGAAGCAAGTGTGACTGTTTAAGTAGTGGCAGTGATAGTGAAAACCGAGGCGCCCTGAGAACCACACGTGCCAGAAATGTGTTTACTCGTTGGAGTTTAGCAAAGTCTCTTTTAACAACGTTATTTAAAAGTGGATTACAATAGTCAAGGCGGCTACCAATTAATGCTGTTGATATTGTTTTAGCAGTAGATATAGATATGTGACGCCGAATTCGACGGAGATCACGTATATGATAGAAACAGGATTTACATATTTGAGAAATATGCTGGCGATAGTTGAAGTCATATCAAAGACAGCACCTAGATCACGAATAATATCTGGTGGGAATGTATCACTGTCAAGCAGTTTAACTGGAAAATGGTTTATGACCTTATTTCGTTGTTGTTTGGTGCAAATAAGGTATGTTTTATCTGGATTAAGCTTTAGCTTACTTGATTCCATCCAAAACAAGATATCAGTAAGACAATCATTTAAAGTCGAAACAAATTATTGTGCATTTGATTGTGAAAGTAATATGTAAACCTGCGTGTCATCAGCATACAGGTGACTTAGTCCTGCGTAGATAGATGCTGTTTAGTTTCCATGGAGAACAACATCACAGTATCCAGCTTATCGACGCAATCAAAAAGAATGTATGTTTACGGGTGCACACCCAGGCATGGATCCGGTGGGGGGTTTACATGGCTGGCACACGCGGTGCGCTTTATCCCAATAATGCGTGATTTGTATATTTTGCATTAATTTTATTGAAACATCAACATTGATATACGGGGTACTTCGTAAAAATAAAGGCGTTACGTTTCATTCGTGGGGTCGTAGATTAATCCCTGAAAGTTTGGCGCCCGAGGTGCAAGCGGGTGCAAGCCGTCTATTTGGCGTGCTGCGTCTCTTCTAATCGAACGTTCCAAAAATAATTTGGCGTCATGTTCCGTCGGTTTATCGGGAGATAGCGGCGTCATAGGCAAAGTCAGTCGCCCTACAATGTTTTTCTATCTGGCTGTTGCTGTAGTAGGGCGAAGATCTCGCTCGGCCGAAACATAAGTATTTTCATGAAACGTGAAACCTTACAAAAACGCCATAAACAGAGCAATAAACACGTATTTCGTGTTTGTATGCATTCTTATATGTATATCAATGAAGTTACCTGACAATAGCCATGTAAAAGTGTGAAATTATTACCTTTTTGTCAGAACGCATGTGCTTGTCAACATTTGTATATAACCGGATGTTGTTGTGAGCGAGAATACCAAGCGGGAATCCCGTGGATCTATATAAGGTTACGCTAAGAATTGCCGTCTGCTGGCCATGGAGTTACAACATCACGTGCACAGTATGGCGGCTAATTGTGAAATGCTTTCTATGTCACCGATAAAAGTACTCATAAGTAATTATTTGGAGCACATTTCTTCAGTTTCTTGACGCCCAATTGTCGGTTGTATGTCACAGAATACACATGTGAAACGGTTAGTGCATATTGTTTTTAAAACTTACTTTATTAGTTCCGTAGCCATTTGGCTTCGGAACTGCCAAAACGGCGGTTTAGCAAATGTCGGTCAAGATCTCCGCCCCTATGCTAGCTCAAGAATGGGGCGGATGACTCTGCCTAGCGGCGTCATTGCTCCACACTACTCTAAATACAAATGTTTACGACGTGTTCGCTAGGTGGCGCCACGCAGCTCCCGTTCATAATTACAATGGCCGCTCGTGTTTTCAACGTGCTTGCCAGAAACGGCTCTAAGAGAGGACACAGGTTAGTTGTACATGAAACAATTGATGTCGCAACATAATGCAATTTGTTTAAGTTGTGTAGCCTTAGTGAATTGCGGCACGTTTCTGTTAAATGCGTTTTCATTGAGTATCGCGATCACAATTTTCTCGTCGAATCAAGCATGCCTGATTTGGCTTTGAGGTTGCCAGTGACAAACGGCGAAACGCATTAAAACCTCCCGTTATCGCCCACCCGAGCCTGTGCGGAATTTATGTAATGAGTCACTGCGGCAAATAAACTTTACTGGGTACCAGTGTTAGTGTTGTATAGAAAATGATCAGCTAGATCTTGCGACAAGACTAGTGTAGTCTAAACTAGAATAGTGGCATATTAGTACCATTAATTATTAGTGGTTTACTCTAGCCATGCCTAGCGTAGCCTAGTCCTTGACACCTAGGCTAGGACTAGGTCTAGACCTGATGCAATACATCTCTTGTGTGTCATGCTCCAGTTGATGTTTATCACTCAAAATGGCGTAGCTCGAAGTCATTAACACAGTCACGTGGTCAGATTTCATCCATAACATAGTAATTAAGTAAACATTAATGAGTGGGTGATTTGAAGAGGTATCCATTTGAAGAGTGCATGACGTTTAATAAGTTTTATTTTTGTTTGTTTCAATGTAAGCCACTGCCCTGACCATCCTTTAATGACACAACTTCTAGGTTTAATCAGATTGTGTGTGTGTGTGTGTGCTAGTGCACTGCACGGGCCAGGCTTTGGGCCCAGACCGTTGGCCGGGTCTGGACCTACATTTTGCGGGCTGGGCCTGGGCTGAAAAAATATTAAAAACATCGGGTTTGGGCTGGGCCTAGTGTGAGCGGCCCTGGACCTAATAAAAATATTAATACAAAACCCAGATTATTAATTTTACTATTAATAAAAACTTATTATAAATTGTATTTCCGGTTAATGAATGTTTAAAATTATTTCTTTAGTATTACACAGTTGCAAATTAAGACCTTTTGTATAGATCTAATAGTCTCACACCAGGCCACTTAAGTTCACTTGGCTGGAAGCAGCCAGCCCCAAACGATTATTTTAGACACATTTGCAGAGGCAATCAAGCAATGATTAACTATCACCTTGTCACACTTTGACCCAACCAGTTGACATTCCATTGTCTAGGTCTTCCCTCCAAATATTTCCTGTCTGAATGACTGCCCACTTTCCATCCCAGTTGGTAGTTGGTATCTTTCAATTGTGTGAACTAGTGTCTACACTTTCCCCAGTACTGATTCATTGACACTTGTACTAATTCACACATGTCTGAACCTGATCTGTCTCAAGCTATTGACTGCAGGTCTGCTGGAAATGCCACTGGGTGTCAGTGCCAGTGGGCAGGGCTGGGTCCAATTATGTAATTGTAATTGATTACAGCAAAATTGTGTAATTGTAATTGATTATGGTTTTGAAATTTTGCTGTAACTGTAATTGTTATATTTTGTGTAACTGAAAATTTATTTCAATTACAATCAATTACAGTATGTTTCATATCACAAACTACCTGAACGAATTGTCAATAAAAATATAATTTTTTAAGTCTCACATGAGTTGAAAATCAAGACTAATAACACCTGCTTATATATTTATATTTAAGTTAAAGTATTCACTGTCTGGTGGGTACTGGTCCATGGTGCTAGTGGTGGGTAGCCTTAGTGATTAGCCTTTTCAATAAGTTGGTAACAGCCAGGAAGCAATAAACAATGCACAGACATTGTCAGACAAAGGCTAAGCTGGTATTCAAACAACATGGAAAGACCTGTAGCCTGATATTGCTTCAGAAAATATCAGCTCTGTGAAACATTGCAGAGTTATCAAGCCAATTACACCCCTTGTGTTGGTGGTGGATTGGAGACAAAACTAGAAAGGATGCTTAGAGAAGAACTACAAATAAATATTGTATTATGGCGTGTGGGATTTTGTCCAATTTTCAAATTTTTTGTATTTTGTCCTGTGGGATTTTGTTCACTTTTCATATTTTGTGATTTTGTCTGTAAGGAATATGTCCTGTAGGATTATGTCTGGATACTGCATTGTATTTTGATATAACGAAAATATGTTTCAAGCGGCTATCTTTTTATTTAACAAGATTGCCATCTTGAACAACAAGTTCCAGATGGCAAGTGGACAAGGAAGCCATTGGCTTATCGAGAGTCCAACAATTTTCTCATCTATATGTAGCCCGCCCTTATCAGATATCTGTCAATTCTATTTTTAAACATATTCACACTACTAGCATTAACACAATCATTTGGCAGTTTGTTCCATTCATTTATCACCATCTGTGAGAATGAGTACTTTCTCATGTCCAACCTACACTGCTCCTTAACTGATGCTGCTTTGTGTCCTCTGGTTCTACTGCCTTCTTTAAGTTTGAAGAACATATTCCTATCAACATCCTCATAACCGTTCACTATTTTAAATACTTCTATTTGGTCTCCTCTTAGTCTCCTGGTCTCTAGTGTTGTCAAACCACATTGTAATAAGCGACTTTCGTAACTAAGGTCTCTTAATTCTGGAATCATCTTAGTTGCTCTTCGTTGTATTCTTTCTAACTTATCTATGTCTTTTTTACGATATGGCCTCCATGCTTGAATACAATATTCCAAATGTGGTCTAAATATTGCTTTGTACAGGGGTACAATTAGATGTTTCTCCTTATACGTGATAGTTCTCCTAATTAGCCCTAGAATTTGATTTCCTTTCGAAGCAGCAATCCCACATTGCTCTGAAACTTTCATGTCAGCATTAAATGTTACTCCTAAATCCTTTTCTTGTGTGGTTCTACCTAGTACAGCATCCCCCATTTTATATTCCTTGTCCATATTTCCATGTCCTATGTGTATACATTTACACTTCCCAAAATTGAATAACATTTGCCATTTTTCTGACCATTTAACTAATTTTTCTAGATCATCCTGTAAACTTTGTTTATCTGTATCATTAGTAACCTTTCTGAATACTTTTGTGTCATCTGCAAATTTGAGTACTTTGCTAGATATGTCATCCTCCAAATCATTTATGTATATATTAAAAACAGTATAGGGCCTAACACTGATCCCTGTGGTACCCCACTCAAAACAGATTTCCAGTTTGAAATCTTACCATCTACTATTACTCTCTGTCTCCTGTGTGTAAGCCACTTTTCTATCCAGTTGATTACATCATTGCCTATACCATGGGCTTTTAGTTTAAGTAACAATCTTTGATGTGGCACTTTATCGAAAGCTTTCTGAAAATCTAAGTAGACAACATCCACTGGTGACCCGTCATCTACCCACTTTGTACTTTCTTCTAAAAAACATAAGAGATTGGTTAGACATGACCTTGCTTTTAGGAATCCATGTTGAGATGTAATTATTAATTTATGTTTTATGAGGAATTCCACCATGTGGTCTCTAATTAATGTTTCGAGTAATTTACATACAACTGATGTTAAACTCACTGGTCTGTAATTTTCTGGCTTCTTCCTCGATCCCTTCTTAAACAGCGGCGTAATGTTTGCTTCTTTCCATTCTGAAGGAACTATTCCTTCTTCTAGTGACAATTTAAATAAGTTTGCAAGTGGTGTACTAATTTGATCAACAATTTCCTTTAGCAGTTTTGGTGGTATCCCATCAACTCCAGGTGATTTATTATCTTTCATCTTCTTAATTTTCTTTGCTATCATTTCAGGAGTTACAAATAACTGCCCTAAATGTTCTGATGTATTGCCCTCAAATTTAGTCAATGGAACTGGAAGTGAGCTGATATCTTCTGTGGTAAAAACTGAGCTGAAATACTCATTCAGGACCTCTGCCATTTGGAACCCATCTGAAATTATGTTTTCACTGTTGTTTTCCAGTGGTCCGACCTTATCTCGAACTTTCTGTTTACTCCTTACATAAGCATAGAAACTCTTGCTGTCATTTTTTATATTACCTGCCAATTTTTGTTCAAAGGTTCTTTTAGATTTTCTAATTTCAGTTGTAGCTAGGTTAAGTGCCTCTTTGTAGTTGGTGTAGTCTTCTACATTTCCAGTGTGTTTATAGACCTTCCACAGCATCTGTTTGTGAGCAATTTTTCTAATAGCTTCTTTTGACAGGTGTTTTTTCCTGGATCTTTTCCCTTGTTTTCTTAATGGAATAAATTTCTCAATGATGGAATAAATTTCTCAATAATGCCCTCAATCTCATATTTTAAACAATTTAGTATAATTCAAAGTCAAAGTTCAACAAAATGTACAACCACTACCGTTATATTTGTTTATCAATTGTATGCAAAATATTTAAATTCAGCAAAACGTGCAAAAATACATAATTAACAAATGCTAGCTGAATATATTTGGTTCCGCATAATGTAATTGAAATTGAAACAGTGTAATTGTAATTGATTTGGAAAATTATGACTGTAATTGTAATTGAAATAAAAAATTAAATGTAATTGTAATTGATATAATTTTATGTAATTGGACCCAGCCCTGCCAGTGGGTGACATTTAATTAATTGAAATATCAATTAATACCAAATTAATTGCCCTTACTGGTAACATTAATTAAATTAAGTTAACTTAGTTGAGCTAATCCAATTAACAATTTAAATTAGGGTTATGCTGAGGTGAGATTTAGCGGTCACCAATGGCAACCAATTTTTTTTTCGTGTGACTACTTTTTTTACTACAGTAGCCCGCATGACGACTCAACAGATTTACAGAGCAGAAATATTTTAGATGCAGCAAATATGAACGGAATGTTAATAAACATCTCAGAAGTGTTGTATGTTTGTGACACGTTTGACATTGCAAGAAATGTTGCCAAACTGTAGCCGAAGCGATATAAATAGGGAGCATTCATTGTGTTTTTAATCAACCACATAGACGCTAGTCTCGCTTATCTGACTCTCTGTCTCGGCTTCGTGAATCCGCCAAGAAGAGTGCGACAAATGGTGATGCCATATCGCGGAGCCTGGATAATCAATGCTCAACATGTAACTGAACGGTCATTCTACACTGAAATAATGACCTGCCGTGTTAATAGTCTTGTGGCGCTACTTTTATATGTATATCCACATTGGTGCACAGAGCGCTTCTGGTGAATTAATCGGGAAACTGGTTAAAGTTTCTCGTCTCTAGGCTGGTGCCGCATGGCAGTTTACAGGCCACAGGTCCTGTAAACTGTTCAGTTCACAGGGCCTGATGTCCTGTGGCGCTTTTGTGAGACTTTTCGCGTAGACTGTTGCCAAGTGTTGGTGTACCATGTTATGAAAACAAAACAATACGTCACATGTACAATTGTATACTGTATTTTAATCAGTATTATGCATTACATTGTATTGATCCTGTCTTGAAAATAAATGCTTCAAAATTTTTAGTTTTTGATGCTTTTATTTGTCATTCATACATTCTATCTTCAAAGTATTTACTTTCTATCATCAAGATACGGATTAGCAAGTAGGCTACCTAGAAGCTGTTGGGTTACTTCACTTTGCAAGGTTGGTAGCCTGACTGGCTACCTTCCATGACTAAATCTCACCTCTGGTTATGGTGTGCATTAGGGTTAAATTAGGGTTAGATAAACAAATCTCCTACCCTAATCATAAGACAATAAATTAAAGCCATATGTAAAAATATGTTATAATACTTGGTGGTGCTGGATTTCTAGAACTTGTCCAGCACACTTTGGACAATAGACAGCAGACTAGTAGACATTATACAATGTTCATATATTAATTTTTTTATGTTATTTAATAAAACAATACGAATGTATTACAGTTTATTTGTGTTAGATAAGATAATAAGATAATAAATTTATCTTTTCTAAATTTAGCGGGCAGCGGGCTTACGGTTACCTGTCTTTGGTCCGCTGGTATGGGCTGGGCCCGGACTGGGCTTGAACATTTTTTGTGTGCCCGGGCCGGGCCTGGATTCTAATTGCGGACTGGGCTTGGGCTCAAATTATAGGCCCGTGCAGGGCACTAGTGTGCGTTGTGTGTGTGTTATATATAATACACACACATATATATGTAGAGTTATTTAGCCTTGTGTAATATAGTGATGATGTTGTTTCATGATAGTTATCATGGCATACTATTTTTGCATAAAGATCTTTTTAAAACAGAATATCAAGAATTTGTTCAGCTGTTGACCAGACCTGCTGAGTGTTGTTATTTTACTTGTCCAGCAATTAATCTGAATAACTAAAACTGTATCGTGATTACTGATCATGCATGCATGTGTTCTGCAGAGCTGCGAAGGGAGTGGCCTGTCGCCGTGGTTACTGCTCAGGCAGCAGTAATCTGAACGGAGATATCTGCAGTGTTCCTCTCTCGCAGCCAGTACCGTGGGTACCATCGCCTCATTACGCCACCACAAAGGAGGACATTTACGATACAAAAGTTACAACCTTGGAGACCGGGATTCGTGTCGCATCACAGAACAAATTTGGCCAATTTTGTACTATAGGAGGTCAGTCAGAAAGGCAAAACTTGTCATGTTTGATGGCTTGTCAATTATAATTTGTACTTTCAGTACATTTACATGGTTGTGTTTATGTGAAAACTAGTTCTTTTTACATGTTTTCTATATGAATTTAACTAGGTTTAACTTGATTTGGCTATATTATGCCACATATATATGTGTGTGTATGTGGCGGCACGAGAAATGCATCGGCATACGTGGTCAAGGTTGGAATTTTGTTTTTTTAACGTAATTACATTCTAATACCATTTAACTTTCATATTCATAAACTGTTTTTGTAAAAAAAATTAGTTGTAAACCATGTTTTCTCACATTTGTGCTGTCCTCCTATCAAACTAATTATTGCCAAAGACAATAGAGCAACATACTATTTCGGCCGCATTTAGTTACAATGTTGTGTCTGTTGCACCCCGTGTGTCATAGTGTTGGACCTGCTGTGAACCCCACTTTGGAATGTAGTGTAGTGCACACGAATACATCGAAAGCACTTCGTCTGCGCACCGACGGAGAAGCCACCCTACAAATTTGTTTACCTTTTCGAAGAACGGCGATTTCTGTATAGGTATTCTGGATTTATATGTCATTTGATGTGCCATTTAGTGTGTACAAATGTGAATAGACTTCATTCAAGAGGACAATCATTCCCATATTGTGTTAATTATGTCTTAATCTACGATCATGAGTCATCGGAACTGAGAAACAGTTCGACAGGTCGAAGGATCAGGATGGCAGCGCCCACAAAACACTGCTGTGCACAGAGAGACTGACAGAAACGAAGATTCCTCGTCATTTGAATACACTCAAGACATTAACATGGGAACTACTGCTGCGGGTGATGACCTGAAGGAAGTGACGTGATTGTTTTGTAAATAGAGACTTAAGTGATGGTGAATTATCGGAAAGTGACACTGACAGCGATGACGATGATTCGGATAATTGTGAAAGGGGCGTTTCTGTCAATGTTCTGACTGGCACCAGCTCTGCTGTCAACATCCCAAATGTTGACCAACAAGCCAAAGAAGGTGAGTCAAATTATAGTGAATACAGATATTTTGTATTATGGTACTAATATATAACTATGATAATTATATCTGACCTGTATTAAATCATAAATGCTAATTTATCGAATCAATGCAAAAAATTGCAGACAAAAGTCTTCACAAATAAGTTAGTGTTGAATTTTTTTGCAAGATGTGGATGCCATCAATCATACCATTTTTTCGTCTTTGACTATGTCTATGAAACTCAACATGGCTTGTGGTCGGGGGGAATTGTTGTTCAAACTATTTAGACTTGTTGATAATAGCATGTCATGGCTTGCTGTCGGGGGAATTAAGTTGCTGTTCAAAAAATCTCTCCATGTTTTAACTTAACCAGTTGGGTTTGTTGATAACAGCATGTTCCATTTACTTCCATTTTAGATGCATCTGAGAGTAGTGACGATGATTCAGAACCTTGTTGACAGCCTTGGTTTGGAGGCGGATCCGGAAAACGCAGGTGAACTGGCATTTCAATGTAGCTGCAAGTACAACAACGGTGCACCATGTTCCACATATTTCAAGCAAGAAGACCTATAGAATGTCCGACTTGGGTTCATGAAACTGTCACATGAAGAGCTGAATGTTGCCATCGTAAAAAAATTGTCTTGTGGCATACACCTGACGGGAACAACATCGAAGTCACACAAGAAGCAGCAAAGCTAATGAAAGATCCAGCGTACTGACTTCTTCTTTCATGGATTTCACATCGGCAGAGATACTTTTAAGTATCAGCACAACATAGGGCAGGATAAGCTGAACAATCTGATCAGTCATTACAAGGTGAATGGGCTTAAGCCACGTGTGCACAAAAACTAAATGGAGGCCCCATCATGCCCTCTGTCTGCAGGAAACCAGAACAGTTGTGGATTTTATCCCGAATTTTGTAGAAGTACCCTGCATTGTCCTGACTGGTCAAACACCAGAACACTGGAAAACAGGTATGAAACTGTTGCCTTCAAACTGCAACGAGAAGAAGGTGCATGACAGTTACTGTGCCGAGTTCAGTGGAGTGTGTAAAGTACCTCTTCGCACGTTCATGCTTCTTTGGCAACAGTTGGTGTCATATGTTACTACGATGTGATCAGCCACCGACTTGTGCTGATACTGTCAGAAAAACTCAGAATCATCAGCAGTCCCCTCCAGCCAGGTCCACTACCCCAGCAGTCCCCTCCAGCCAGGTCCACTACCCCAGCAGTCCCCTCCAGCCAGGTCCACTACCCCAGCAGTCCCCTCCAACAAGGTCCAATCTGTTTCAAAACACCTAGAAAATGTGAGTCTTTTCGGCATATGTATAAGCATGATGTCGTGATGTCATGACAGACCCAAGAAACCCAAATTATGATGAATATTGATGCTGTTCACACTATACATGTTGTAGTACAACATGTATAGTGTGAACAGCATCAATATTGTTACTTGTACTGAAATGATACTTAACCAAAATGATGAACAGTAAAGTGTTTTTATAACTACAAGTGACATCTGTATTTGTGTTTGTACATTTGTTTCTGAATCTACACAGCGTTTTATTGGATTATTATTCTCGAAACGTATCACTTATATGATATAAAATGTTTGATATCTCGGTTAATAATTGTCCGATTTACAGATAGATAAACAAACAGATAGATAACATTTTTGACTACGTGAATGGGTTTCCCATGCGGCCACATACATATATATATGTATATAATATATATGTGTTATTCAATATTCATTAAAGTGGCATATATTTTGCAGGGGTAGAAATAACTCCAAACATCTAGGTATTCAACGACGTCCTGTACTTATGCTAATTGTTACACAATTAAGTTACACGTCAAAATAACATGGCACCAAGATATGTCCAGGTTACATTCAGGATTGTATCATTAATTAATATACTATTATTTCTCAATTATTTATAAATAGCAGGGGTATAACATTATTGTAGAACACTTCATTAAAGATCCCTCCTCAATACAATGTTTTTGTTAGTCTTGATTCAAATTAATTTTGTGAAAAAAAATCAAGCCTATTTAGTTTCCACTGCAACATGCCAGCAACATTTTTGTATGTAGTTTTTGTGTGAAATAATCAAACTATCAAATTACTTAATGTTTGGTCAAACATTAAGTGAGGTGAAAATGCTAAAAACTCATGAATTTCACCCTTGGTGAAATTTGTTAACATGTCACATGATCGGTGAGAGGATGGAAGTCACGCCCATGATCAGCATTTGCCATTTTGGATATCCACTATTTTAAACTTTATCAGAGCTAATGACTAAGGTCAATTCTGATTTGAAAAAAATAGGCATTTTTTATTCAGTAGACTATTAAAGTTATTAAAATATAAAAAATATAAGATAGTCCCTGTTTTTTTTAATGATTAATGCCTTCATTATAAACAAAATTACATTTACGAAGAACTCAATTTAAATGTAAATGCAATACTGTAATACTCTAAGCTGTTATTAATATTAAATTTATGATAGATACTGTTACGCAATTATACAATTTTTAACTGTCCTACTTCAGTGCAGCAATATTCTTAAGTTATATCAAGTCATACTGCTAAATATCATTAAGAAAAACAAGTGCATTTGTGTGCCTGGGAAGTGTGAAAGCCAACCACAACAACATAACTACCCCTGTCAACCACAACAACATAACTACCCCTGTCAACCACAACAACATAACTACCCCTGTCAACCACAACAACATAACTACCCCTGTCAACCGCAACAACATAATTACCCCTGTCAACCACAACAACATAACTACCCCTGTCAACCACAACACATAACTACTCCTGTCAACCACAACAACATAACTACCCCTGTCAACCACAACAACATAACTACCCCTGTCAACCACAACAACATAACTACCCCTGTCAACCACAACAACATAACTACCCCTGTCAACCACTGCCCTGGAGAGTTCATTAAGTAGCCCAATAATAACACCAGCTGGCTGGGGGGAGGCTGTTTATTGGATCATTAGGTTGAAGTCCTACATGCTGGCAACATCTTTGATGTAGTTAACTACATCAAAGATGTTGCCAATTGTTAACAATTGACTTGTTCAGGGTTTGAATTTAGCAGGGGTCCGTGGATCAGCAGGTCCCTAGATTCACTGCCAGATCTCCAATAGTTCCAAATCTTAGGGTCTGACTAGCCCCTAAAATTTGGCAAAAACTACAATATCAGTGCATCTAGAAGGCATGGCACATGTGCATTACATGATTTTACGAATTCAACTAAGATGCGTTATCAGTGAGGTCTTTTTTATGGGAGTGTGCCATACTTTGTGAGGTAAACAAACCCATTTGTGAGCCGCCATTGAAACATACACTGGAGCTGAGAAAGCTTAAACTTGATTGGTCAATAGTTAATTCGGTCGCCAGTGCCGCTTGACAATACGAAAGAAACATGTTTTCGATGCAAAACACATTTTGATTAGGACTGACGAACGTACAACCAATCAGTGACAGCGATGTATTTATAGCGGCTAGCCGAGCACATGGCGTTTTTCTGAATGCTCTAGGGATTGCGGAAAAAGTGGTTGAAAAGTGGTCTGATTATATCGCACAATGTGATGGGCCAAGCAGTGGCTATACAGATGGTTGCGTATCATTGGTTGAGCACGCTACGAATGGGATGAGCCTTCCAAGTCAAAGCCCCATGCCAGCACAAGAAGGTTGCGGTATGATGATCAAATCATACAGATTGGGATAGTCAATTATACTGATTGGGATCAGCATTTAGAATTCGTAGTTTCAAACAGCTACTCAGTCCTCAGTCAGAGACAAACAATGCTTGTGGACTAAAACATTCTTCCTACCCTTTTATTCTTTAGTGTGTGTAACTTATGATAATGTGACTGATTGATGAACAAAATATATAACTGCTTCTGTGAAGTTCTGACAATGACTTTTATTTTAACACAAAGTCACAAAGGTTTGGTTTTCTCAGTTGTATTCTTGGATGTTTTGTGGTTGATAATTATTCTAGGCTTTTGCAATTATTAGTTATGGATTTCACTTGTAATACTGTCATTAGCACAAAATTGAAGATAAAAACATTTTAAGACCTAAACATTCTCAAAACACAAGGATTTCGGAAGTTTATGGCTAATCTGCAATTAGAAATTGAAAATGAAAAGTGCATTCTCATCCCTGACTGTTCATTTTATTAGTTATTCAATCAATGATATCATTTTAAATGGCTAATACTCTTGAGCATATATATCCCAGGTGGGGACACATTTTTAAACGGGAGGCGCAAAACATAAATGTACAAGTCAATAAAATTTATATTGTGGCTTTTTTCATGCAAGCAGCTTTGGATCCCCAGTTTTTATGGCAGACCCCTAGATTCTTAAAAGGTGGGGTCTAGCTGACCCCCACTAATTTTAGACTAAATTCTATCCCTGTTGTTACAATCTGGCAAGACTTGCCAGTGATTTCTTCCCAGGCATTGACTAGAACTGCACTGACAGTCAGAATTATCAGACAACTGAGACTGTGATCCAGATTTATCAGTATCCTCACAGGCTCCTCTTGTCTCATAGTCTGGTAGCCCAACGGAAATTTTGGTAACCACAGGCTATTTCGAACCCTGTTGTGTAGACATGTATTTCAGTTGCTTTGCACATAAAAATAAAATAAGTGTCTGTCATTAGAGAAATGTAATTTGTTACACTTTAATTTTAAATTCCTTATAACTGACATGAAGTGTGTTTGTTTGTAGTTCTCATTGACTCTGGGTCGCGGTATGAGTCGGCCTACCCCAGTGGCATCACACACTTCCTTGAGAAGTTGGCATTCTCTGTAAGTGTATGGGTGCTTGCCAGTTATATGCTGAGTAGTTTTATTTCTGTTCTGCAAGGTTGGTCTTAAGTACGCTGAAAAAGTGCATGCAGAGAAATGTTGACGGTTTACAAGTGAATGTAACAATTTCATAATCCAGAATTACATTGTTTTTATTATATATCAGATATACAAGGTGATTCAAACTGTAAAAGACTAGTTCACGTGCATAAAGATTCGGACAGCAAATCTGTGAATCATTTTTGTGTACCACATATTTTTGGACAGCTGTGATTTGAATAAATTTTAAGTCCTGACCGATTCAGTACTCCATTGGATTGTGTTGTGGTGGAAAACTATATCCTCCACACGTTCCTTACACACACAAGGGGCATCATGTTATTAATTGACACTCAGTGATAGTAGTGATGACCCAGTAATCGTAATAGACATTCTTGTATTATATAACTATTATTGGAAGTTTGTAACAGTAATAGAAGCAGTAAGAAATACTAGATCATATAATATGATGAGTTGACCAACAACCATCTCCTCTTGCAGTCTACGCCACGTTTTCCCAACAGAGATGCCATACTGCAGCAGCTGGAGAGACATGGCGGCATTTGTGACTGCCAGGGCTCCAGGTATGGCTGCGTGAAATTGCTAGATGTTATCATCAAAATCAATATATGTCCGTCACCGACTTCTAAATTATGGCCCTGAAAGAGCAAGTTTTTTGCGCTGTGTGTCAAAGCAGCAATCATAAAATCAATTGCGTATTGGTATGCACAAGTTATAGCATTAGCTGGAGCTTCCATGCAAAAATATTTTGCACTGCAGTAATATTGCATAACAATTCTTTTTGTATGTCAATGTATATCACTATGTAGATTATACTAGAGTAATAATAATATTATACTCCATTACTGCAATGTTCTTAGTATTAATGTTATTGTATGAAATTTAGAAAAAGAATTGTTGTTCTTGCACAAGATATATTATGTACGTCAGTTATTTTATGGAGAAAGGTGTACGTATGGTAGGAAATGTTTTCAATTTCGAAAGAATTTACTTTGTTAAATTGGGTAACCTTGTTATATATGATGATTTCATCAAAACTTAATAACACATTTTGCACAAACAACTTAACATATTGTAGATACATTTGATTTTTAGTGATTCAAGAAAGAGACAAGCAAAACAAAAAGAACATTTAACATAATTTTGCCTCATATAACTCATTATGGTTATGTTGCTGTGTTCGCAGGGACACGTTGATCTATGCTGTGTCAGCAGAAACCAAGGGACTGAGGCAGGTTATAGAGATATTATCTGACGTCACATTGAAACCACTCATAAAACAGGAAGAGGTACGAGTTATGTGTCTAATTGTACAGTTTTGTTGACAAGAATTCAAATCTAAGATCAAATAATATTAAGATGTCAATAAGTTGGAAGGATCAGTTGTAGAATTTAGGTTGCGTTCATTTCCTATTGACGATTTTGAATTGTATATCTACCCCTAACAGAATTTTAATTAAAAGCTACATTGAAGGAAGCCATATTGGAAATATTTTACATGATTTGACAGATGTATTTGTTACAATTATTTGTTAAAGATTTTAAACATACCCTGCTGTCACTGCTGTGGTGTTGCATTGCAGCTCGAAGATAGCCGGGCAGCCATAGCTTTTGAACTAGAGTCTCTTGACATGCGACCTGACCCCGAGCCACTGCTTGTTGAACTCATACATGCTGTAAGTTCAACCTTGTGTCTTCAGTGTTTGTCATGTCATACCTTTTAAACTTGAGTCTCTTGACATGCGACCTGACCCCGAGCCACTGCTTGTTGAACTCATGCATGCTGTAAGTTCAACGTTGTGTCTTCAGTGTTTGTCATGTCATACCTTTTAAACTGTACTTCAACATATATTTTGCCTATTTTATTTATTAGTTGTATTGAATATTTAAGACATCTAGTAATTATTTATTTAATTAAAAATTGCTCTATTAAGAACTATTATTAATTTGGAACTGTTAAAATGGTCTGTGCTTGCAGGCTGCCTTCCGAGGTAACACACTCGGACTGCCAAAGATCTGTCCAGAGATGAGCCTCCCTCTCATTGACCAATCAATGCTGTACACGTACATGAAGAACTACCACACGCCAGAGCGCACAGTGTTGGCAGGCGTCGGCGTTGAACATGACACACTTGTTGATCTGGCACGGGAATATTTTGTCCAGAACACACCCATCTGGAATGAAAACCCAAACCTGATCATCAAGTCACGGGAAGGACTGGACCTGTCCCTGGCCCAGTACACAGGCGGCATGGTGCAGGTGGGTGTAAGATACGGGGGTGGATGGAGGGTGAGGGGTGGGGTAGAGTGTTTAATCTTGTATGCAATGGTAAACTTCTGCAGGACACAGTTTCTTAAAAAATAATAACTGCTAATAATTGTCATAAAATATGAATTAGGTATCACTTTGTTGCTAAAATCTATTTGATTAGAATACAATTGTAATTACTATATCACATCATCTACTTGTGGAGACATTACTGTCTGAATTTGATCAGAAAGCTAAAATAACACATTTTACCCTGCCACCAGATAATGACTGAGTGGCTGTATGTCCATAGGAATATATCAATTTAGACAAATCTAGTCAATTATGTTTACAATTATGCTTCAAGGTAAAACAAATGTTAATCAAATATACTGAAGAGTTTTGTAGTAGAACCATGTAAAACTTTTCTACGATTCTATAAACGAGTGTCAAAATAGAAAGCAAAAATGTACTGTCCTACCAGAAAATTACTGAGTGGTTGAATGTCCACCTATTCTGTGGGACAATACTTTTTCAGTCCTGAAATGTGTTGTCTGTGATGATAACTGTAGTAGTGGTTAGAACACCGGACTCGAGAGGATCGGGGTCCACCTGGTGCCGTTTTTAAACGTTATCTCAATTCATTCAGATGAATAAATGAGTACTTGGCTTGACAGTGGTGGAATTATAAGAATGTGCAGCTTTCGCCCAGCAATTGAAGCATGGCTGAATGCTTCAGTAGAAGTTGACATTGTGTTTGTATGAACACGTCTGTCAGTGGCCAAGTGTAATGTGTCCTGACCGGTGAATGTTGTAGGGACACAGTATAAATTTAACGCTTTGCTTTGTTGTGTTGCCAGGTAGAGAAGGACTTATCAGACGTGAGTCTTGGACCGACACCCATGCCTGAGTTGGCACACGTGGTCCTCGGTCTCGAGAGCTGTTCACACAGAGACCCGGACTTCATTGCATTCTGTGTACTCAACATGCTGATGGGCGGTGGGGGGTCATTCTCTGCTGGGGGTCCAGGCAAGGGCATGTACACGCGACTCTATCTCAATGTGCTCAACAGGTACGCTTGTCAACAGCAGTGCTGTTGTTTCATATTCTTGTTCAGTGTGTACATTTACAGGTTTGTGATTGTTTGAACACACCATATATAAGTACTGTCAGGTAAAATAAGGTTTTAAAAATAAACAAATTAGTTTGTGCTGGAAACCAAGTATGCCAGTGTAAGTGAGGGAATTATTCATATTGCCAGTTTATGCTGACCAGTTCGGTGATGGAGTTCCCAGAGAACACGGACTACGGCTTACTGTATTATGTCCTGTCGGTTTAATCAAAGAGTGTACTTTTGATAAACCATCGAAAGAATTTACTTTGATTGTTAGATCAGGTAGCTAAATATCTTTTGCCGCGGTATATAGTGCAGGACAACTTTTGCTGAATTTTGACTATATCCAGTGAAAATATGTTTGATGATTTCACTGAAGCGAAATAAAAAATTTTACTAACGAGCTGACATGTTAACATTGTTGCAATAAATACTGGACCAGTTATTTTTTTTATAAAATGAGTCTGAAACTAGACAAGCGAAATGCAGTTGGATTTAATTAAATAATCTGTGTTGTTTCAGGTATCATTGGATGTACAATGCAACTGCGTACAACCACGCCTATGTTGACAGCGGTGTCTTCTGCATCCATGCCAGTGCACACCCCACCGAGGTGAGTCTCATTCCCACGATGGTTCAGTTAGAAACTTACACATACTGTGCCACAAAAATTTGCCATCGCATTTACGATGTCATTAGAAATATAAATTCCATTAATTGTAATCAGTTACATGTTGAATCTAATGACTGTGATACATTTACATGTTTTATGTAATGTTTTACAATCTATTTGAAGTTATTAAAATCATATGTACTTAGAATTATTTACATATCTATGTTGAAACATGATTTCAGCTGAAGGAACTGGTTGAGGTGATTGTGAAAGAGTTGGTGAACACACAATATGGACTGTCACAGGTAGGTCTCTGTTTGTCGGTCTGTCTACATACAGCTGTGTTAGTCCCAGTAATCTGTGGGTTGATTTGTAATTAATTGACCCAAGCAAATGTGTTCAAGATCTGGCGGAATGTAGGTACAAAACTGGAAGTGTGTACTGACATATCTTTTCATTAATTTCTTGCACATGTGCGATGTCGGTCAATGTTGATTTTCACAGACTGACATTCTCTACATCATCACTGGTTGCACATTAACACTGGCATGTTTTCTTGACTCTCTGAATATTTAGACAATAAATGTGATGTTTCAGAATGTCATATCAGATAAAACCTGCGTATATCTTGCTCAGTTGTGTAATAGTTACCACATTTGGCTAATAGCTGCACCACTTGGGACAGAAACATTTATGTAAAAGGTTGTTGTAAAAACTCTCCGTGCAGCCTCTTCTTGCTATAGTGACTGATGTTGTCTCCTGTAGATGGAGTTGAATCGTGCGAAGACACAGCTTCAGTCTATGTTGTTGATGAACCTTGAGTCTCGCCCAGTGGTGTTTGAGGACATTGGTCGCCAGGTGCTTGCGACTGGAGAGCGTCTGCCACCGTCGCACTACTTTGACGAAATAGGTCAGTTGATTGGTCAGTTGACATATGGACTGAATCTGAGCTGTAATTTACTGCTTCTGAAATTTAGTAAATTCAGATTAAATTATTTGGGCTATGCTGGTAGCAGGGCTATAGAATAAAAGCTGTTATAAATATGTGGTCGTTATTGAACATATGTTGACATCGTATTTAGAAGTTAACCTGCAATTGTGAAATGATTGTGTTGAAAATTCCCCAAGTTATTCATTTTGACATGAAAATGTAATCAAATATGATACTGATCTTAATTGAGCACATGTAACAATGGGAGAATTACCAGAGAGAGACATACAAATGGGGATGTTGCTCTTATTTATAATGTTATTGTTTCAAAATAACTGACTGACTTGTGCCTTTAAAACGCCTTCAAAAGTTATGGGAAATTCTGTAGCAAACATTTTCAAAAGACAGCTTGAAATGATACCTATTATTCTTCAATATAAAATATAATAGTATATAAATTTTTTATTAACATTCTTTATTGAATGATGGGCTAAAAATTGTATATTGATTTTCACTGGATTACTTTTGTCAAAATCACCCTTAGATAAATGCCCCCGTATTGCAGCCAGCGCGAGTGCTGTCCGTGTCGTGACAACCTTGTCATAATCTCAAGTATCTTTCACAGGCAAGATCACGCAAGATGACATTGAACGGGTCGCCCAAAGGATGCTGAGGTCACCGCCTGCAGTTGCAGCTCTTGGTAACCTGACCCAGTTGCCTACGTACGAGACCATCCAGGCTGCCCTGGCGAGCAAAGATGGCAAAATGCCAAAGCGATTTTCTCTTTTTCGACAATGAAGACTGAGCGATTAAATTTTTGTAGTGCTGTCTGTTATTTTTGTCTCATAATGACATGATAGTTGGACAGCAATTGTGAGTTATGTGGTGTTATGTGGTGTTCCAATGCAATGACGTGCTGTATCTAGACTGCGAACCAAATATTATTTTCTACGTGTAATTTTATATAAACACATACATTTACAATTTCAAGTTGATTTGACTTTAATTGTCACATTTGAGCTGCTAAATGTGTTAAGCCACTCCATTTATTCGGACTGATTTGTAGGAAGTGTTACAGGGTTGGGGGCTTTCTCATAGGTCAGGCGGACAGACCAGAATCCCACACATTTTGTTTGGCAGGTGATCAGGATCAACATGGCCTTCGTCATGTTGAAATATATAAAATAACATCACACACACACACGTCTATATATGACACGTGCATTTGTGTTGTATATAGGTGAATTGTTTGTAAGTTTTTTTACAATTTTATTGTAAAAAAAATTGTGCAATGAATGCAACGTGCATGAATAAAATACTATGAATACTTAGTGAGACTTGAATATAAATTGCATTTGCAGTCTTTCTGAGCGTGTCTCCAGCAAAATAGGCCTGTGTTGACTCGGGTATTGCCTTGGACTGACCTATATGTACAGATGCGTGTTCAAACCTAGCCTAAAACCAGGCCACCCAGTCCTTAGACAGGTTCACTAAATCATATTTTCACCAGTGTATGTGTGTAATTATGTGTTATTGGTTCTACAAATTAGAAGTAAACTGCCACAGTTTCCACAACAACAGATTCGGGCAATGGTATGTAACCTATTTATCACCGTCCGCTGGTGTACTGTGTACTGTGCTGGGAACATTGAATTGTATGTAATGTGTCCCTTAACAGACATTCAGTGTGCATCTATTATGTAAATAGAACTGTCAACAATTGCATTAAAAGCCAAGTTTAGTTTTCATGTGCAATCTTGCTGCAACGTGCAAGGCCTGTTAGTCATTGCAGTCTTGCTGCAATAGGCAAGGCATGTCGTCAGTAATTGCAGTCTTACTGCAATAGGCAAGGCATATCATCAGTCATTGCAGTCTTGCTGCAATATCCTCCAGCATACTATAACAAAATGTGGGACAACCAGTATCACATATAATGTGCCAAGCATTTTGAGGGTGAACTAATGTCTCCAGTATGAAGACGGGGATCTGGACAGCACCAACACATTTAGTACCGAACAGGGTACTGTTGGAAAGCAGGGATATGGTACCACATTCAGCATTTCACATAGCAGGATGTCATGACATGAGTATGTGGCATCAACCACACCAACGCATTGCTCGTTGTACAATGTACAACAGCAGGCCAGAGATTATTTACTTATCAAATGCAGCTGTTCTGAATACGGTTTCTTCAAGCAGTTTTGTATGACTTACTTATTGAATGTATATAAAATAAACCAGTTATCATAAGACAACAAGGACGTTTTCATTGCAGACATCCAAAGATTTCACCAGAGACTAGGTTAGGCATATATGTAAAAAGTTTTTATTTTGACAACTAATCTGAACATTGCAACTGTAAGCAAGTCGAAGAACTGTTAAAAAAGCAAACATACAACACCCGCCTATGGTGAATATAAAGTCCATTCACAACCATCTTACAGTTCACACAAGAACAACTCCAAAAAGTCTGTTACAATATAATTATTTATCTACTACTGCATAGGAATTTTTCTTTTATAAACATTGCAAAATAAATTAAAAATTTATCTTCAAAATACCATTCAGGATTAACATCACCTGAATACTAACTTCGCCAATAGCACTATTCAATTATCCTATGTATACCACAGGGATATTATTAATACAGGGATGCTGTACAATTTATACACACTGCTGTGCAGTCACATTAAGTGTTCCTTAAAACGCTTTTTAAAAGTGTTGATTCATTAAAAAGAAAGAAAGGAAAGTGACTTTGACAAGAAAATGTAAAACAATACTTTTGCATTGAATAAATTACAACTAAAACATGAAACAGAACTCAATAAAAGCAACAACTATTTATATGCAACAAAGAACATGATGTATACATATTAACACAGTTAAAATAAAACCCGTAGCTCAGGTGATGTAAATAATTGTCACCTTTGCCCAAATGTAAATAAATCAACATTACACTGCATGCCTTACATCGGCAAAAATAAACCTTCTGTCTACATCAACCAAATATGAATACCTTCCTTCACCTGTACAATGTAAATGTAAAAATTAAACCCTCTGCCCAAACAGCAGCACTTGCACACACTAACCCTATACAGCAGATATTGGATGAAAAACAATGTCAAACAAATTCTAAAATGTAACCAGAACATAAATAAAATTAATGTTAATAAATACCATTTGGTCATGCTACATGCTCACACATCAACATTGCAAGTCTCACTTAGAAATATCGAGGATGATGCACCATTTAGTAAGTACACTGCATAAACCCAGTTTTTTTCATCTTATCTACTACTTGATTGTCACATAATAATATTTAATATGTACAGTTGTGTCATCGACAATGATCAATGTTGACATCGCTTGTATTAATTCCTATCCTTATTTTGAGGATACACAATTTGATTCAATCATTCCTCTGTTGGTTACATAGATCACGCGTTGACTCCATAAGTTACACATTTATGTCCTTTGTACATTTTACTTCCCCCGACTTAATTACCAGGTAGAAGGGACTTGTGGTTTGAATATGTCATCCGAGGCACAATTTCCTACTCCCCTGACCTGTGTTAGGTGAGTCTGCAATTAAACTGCACCTAAGGCGCCATCCCAGAACATGCTTTCATGACACTACTTGAACAGAACATGCATGCGTGACACTGCATGAACAGAACATGCATGCGTGACATTGCATGAACAGAACATGCATGTATGACACTACATGAACAGAATATGCATACCTAACACTACAAGAAACAGAACATGCACATGTGATACTATATGAACAAAACATGCACGTATGACACTGCATGAACAGAACATGCATGTATGACACTGCATGAACAGAACATGCATGCATACATGATGCTGCATGAACAGAACATGCATGCATACATGATGCTGCATGAACAGAACATGCATGTATGACATTACATGAACAGAACATGTGTGCATGACACTACATGAACAGAACATGCATGCAAGATGCTACATAAACAGAACTTGCATATATGACACTACATGAACAAAACATGCATGCAAAACACTACATGTACAGAACATGCATGCATGCATGACACTACATGAACATAACATGCATGCAAGACGCTACATGAAGATGCATGGATGTCACTACATGAACAGAACATGCATGCACAATATTACATGAACAGAACATGCATGCATGAATGCACTGCATGAATGCAATGTCATTTAACTTCAGACTCTTCAGAAACTTTGAAATACATCAACCTGTGGTCACATCAGGTCAATACAATGTCTTCGTCCATCATGTTGTAGCCATCACATGCCAATAAACCAACATGACTAACTGCATTTGATACGTGTTCCTTTATCATCATAATATAAACTGTGATTGGACAATAAATTATAATAAAAAAATACATTAATGTATAAAACAGCTGCTAATCCCCAATGAAACTAATTTTGTTATCAAACATCAATATTTTGAGATGAGCCCTAACATAATAAAATACTGGGACTGTTGTATTAGGTACGTTTTACAGCAAGCGACTGTACACTTAATTAATTGTAGGAGGTACATAAATAAATCATTATTATGTCTACTTCATTTAATTATTATGTCTACCATGTTTTACAGTATTTTTCTCTAATGAGTGCGTATTCACTGACACATAAACGTGGGATCAAGCAGACCACACCCACTATAGCGGCCAATATATTTACCAGGTTTAACCACTTCAGCACATCCCATGCAGTGCAAGCTGCTTTAGCTGGTTTTTACCTTTTACAACGTAAAATCGATCTTTAGTTTGTCACAAAATGTTTGGTTACCTCCTTATTATGTCAAAAGGTTGTACCATCTTCGACACTGCCACATTTGCTGTTACTGCACTTTACATCTGCACAATGGCACCAAATGTAGTCTTTGTTACACTGGTCTAAACATGTTGTTTTCTTAATTGAGTGGACTCTGCTTAATAGAATCACTTTGGGCCAGAGCAATGTGATTCTATTAAGTGGCTAACTATTATGTTGAGTATTTTAATACATATTTGATTCTACTAAACAGGTGATTCTCTTATCTTCTGTTATAACAGGTCATACATTATCTATTCAAACACCAATTCAACTTCAGTAGCAAGTACACAGGTGTCCTGTAATCAGGCTCCATCAAAGTAACAATTGCGTGTTGTCAGGTACTCAATGCAGTGAACTGAGGTAATATTGACTAAAGAACCAAATATGCCCAGCCTCACTGCCACATGTGGCAATAACCCTGTTTATGTTCTGACCCTTTATAGCCATTCTTGTGGTCAACTGGAGCTGTGCCTGTCTACTGTAAACATTTTTACAGAAGCTATACACGGCCACACACACACACACTTGAGTAGAAGACACTTGAAAAGCCATAGACATTCTTCAACCAAAAGGCTTGGCCATGTAAGTCCTTTACATCTAAAAAAGGTAAAGTTATATTCTTATATAGCGCGGTATCCAGTAATTGGGACTGTTCAAAGTGTTTTACACTTCACCCCCCGGCAGACCTTTTCATTCCAGCGCCATTTAAATTTCTCTGGGAAGCATTCAGCCATGCTGCAATTACTGCGCGAAGACTATTCGTTCTGATATCCATCTCTGTCTGTAGCCAGGTACTCATTCATACAGCTGAGTGAACTGTGGCAATGTGGGATGAACATAATTGTCAAAGCTTCGAAACGGCGGCAAGATGATTCGAACCAGGTTCTCTTGATTGAGAACCCGACGTTTTAACCGCTACGCTATCGCACCACACAAGTTGACAAAAAGTTTTTATAAATAATAAGTTATATAAGTTACAATATTGTTATTATTAATAACAATAAACAATAGTTATTTACCACTTTGAAGATGACCGGCTTACACTCATCTACAGCTTCAATGTCCACCCAAAATCATCATGTTGCGAAGAACTACAAAGCCCGTACACACAAGAACATAGGTGCTCAGCTTGTTATTAGGAACCAGTAATGATGGAACGCAGTTTTGTTGGCAAACATTAATTTGACTATTATTTGCATTCAACAGAATGTCACCATCAATTGTTGACTGTACAACAATGCTTCCAATTAATTGTACCGTAAGCCACCTGACTAATGTAAAAGCATGTTAATGTCAGTGTATCACAACTCGAGAAATTTCTCATGCAAAACCTGTGTACTGTGGATATTTCATGATGTGGTTATCTCCGTGAAACTTCACAAAATGACACCATGAAGCAACATAACTGACACAGTAAACATTCCCCATTAAGAACAATGTTAAGATTTTATAACTCCCCTATTAAATGCAGATGATAACATGATAATTTGGAAACGTGAAACTGCAGATATTCCACACTGTCAGACAAGAAACCTTTCTAATAAGGCCACTCCATCTATAATTGTTGTTTTATGAAAGGTAAAACATTCTACAAGTAACAAGATCACAACAAGGTAACATCACTTTGTTTCCATCTGTAACCGTAGCAACTGCTCTATGGCAACTTTGCGCATTTCAATCTGTTCGATGTAGTCGTGCTTCTGTTGCAGTAATCTCACAAGTTCTTCGGAAACCACTGTAACACATAAGGGGCATGTCAGAAACGATATGTCATAAGGGGGCATGTCAGAAATGACATGTCATTAGGGGGTATGTCAGAAATAACATCAGTCATATAATGGGATACGTAGTCATCAATTACGTCAAAAACCTGAAAGTAGTTGACTCATGCACTTGATTTAAATGAAATTCTAACTTTAAATTATTAGTGATACTTCATAATGATAAACAGTTTTTTTTCATACAAGTAGGACAAGATGCTGTGACTTCTTGAAAACGCTGATGAGGTTTCCATAGTAATGACCACGCGCGCTATTAGAACCAGCGTAAACATATCGTCTGGTTACTGTGATTCTAGTACACTGCATTATGAAGACTACCTGTATTAATGATGTTCTTAATCTGGCAAATATGAGTATTATCTAACAGCCATTGACAATGTAACAGAACCAACCAGTAGCTGTGACCTGGTGATCCTGCCCATGATCCCACCAGATAACGGACCAATCAAATGATTTTGTGCATGTGTAAACAACTGAACCAAGTGCTAGACACTAGGCTGGCATAATCCGATCTTGATAGACAACAACACATTACAAATGCAGGTTCAAGGGCTATTGTGACAACAAAATGAAGGGGATATACCAATATTGGAAATGGCCATTATATTTTGTCAACAATACGTAAAACACCAGTGAAATATGTCACATTTCAAGCATATCATACACATATCTATTGACATTTATGTTATCACTAACAACCAGGAAACGTTACCTAATTAAAAGTTTATATAAAAACTACAAGACTTACAAAGCTAGTATTATTTAGTACTTCAACTACAATTTGTGAAGAAATGGTTGGTTTATCTTAAGACTTTTACTGAAACTACTCAATTCAAAACAAGCATATAGAATAGCTACCCATGCCATCTTAATACAGTTGTGACGTTGTCACTGCAAGAATTAGCATGCACACAAAAATTCTAGGACAAAGCCTACTGCTGGACTCTGAGCAGTTGAAGAACATTATTGGAAATGATGTTAAAAAATATAAATGGCAGAATTCTGCCCAGGATATCATGCAACTACCCGCAAAATGTAATAGTTGCTTAGCAACATTCACAAGACAAGCAGCTAGGGCCTAGGCAGGCCTGGTGCATCTATTACATACCACATCTACACTGTATTTATTATAAAAACAGTAAGGCTATAAACCCTATGGTCTGAATGCAATCACATTGTAAATGGTGCTAAACTAAAACACAACTGTTTACAATTTAGTGCTGTACAAAAACACCAAGAACCAACATGAAGTGATCAAGATGATTGATCACCTAATCAGAAACTTCACATCACTGCACTAAGGGGAGGTCACACAAGTTCACATAAATGCACTAAGGGGTGATCACATAAGTTCACATAATTGCACTAAGGGGTGATCACATAAGTTCACATAATTGCACTAAGGCGTGATCACACAAGTTCACATAATTGCACTAAGGGGTGGTCACATCAGTCCCCAAACTGCATAAAATTACATATTCTACAATATTTGATGGACAACTAGCACATTATCTTTTGTATTTGGTGGTTGGTTGAACCAATACTAAATGCTATATGGTTTTGGACTTTTGAGACCAGCCCTAATGATGCTTAAGACTGTCTGTAATGTGACTTACCCCGGGCCTGTCTGGAGAAATGTTCCACTAGAACCACGAGGTCTTCCTTGCTCCTCTGACCAACTGCAGACAGACATAGAGAAACGTGTACAGACATCTCTGTCCACTTCATCAACTGTCTATTCTAGTGCACACAAGTCAACAGCACATATGTAACAAACCTGCTCTGTGTTCCTAGACGGGATTCAAATGCCAACATCTTTCAGATGAGACACTAAAAGTCATAGGACCCTTCTGTCTTGGAAAGTAAGTTTTCCCACATAGGAAGTAAATGTGTAACCTTTCTTTGTAACAGTTCAGCTGAGATCTGCTGTTATAGGAATCATGACATCAAGTAGAATGCATATACTATATACTATTTAAAATCATGTCAGATTTATATGCAAATGTTAAAACAGATCTGCTTTTGGCAATGCATTAACAAATGAACATATTCCAATTATTATTTGTGACAAATTTAACTAAATATAAACCTGTTTAAATGGAATAATAACTAACGCACAATCATTAATGTGCATTTGAAAACATCAAATGCAAATGCTTTTGATTAAAATTAAATGAAAAGCAAGCAAGCAACCGGAATACGATCACTGGATATATATGCAAACTGCAACATTATACATTGTAATGCATTTGAACCCATGCCTGGGCTTGTTTCCTACAACATCTGAACCCATGCCTAGGCTTGTTTCCCACAACATCTGAACCCATGCCTGGGCTTGTTTCCTACAACATCTGAACCCATGCCTAGGCTTGTTTCCCACAACATCTGAACCCATGCCAGGGCTTGTTTCCCACAACATCTGAACCCATGCCTTGGCTTGTTTCCCACAACATCTGAACCCATGCCTGGGCTTGTTTCCCACAACATCTGAACCCATGCCTGGGCTTGTTTCCTACAACATCTGAACCCATGCCTTGGCTTGTTTCCCACAACATCTGAACCCATGCCTGGGCTTGTTTCCCACAACATCTGAACCCATCCCTGGGCTTGTTTCCCACAACATCTGAACCCATCCCTGGGCTTGTTTCCCACAACATCTGAACCCATGCCTGGGCTTGTTTCCCACAACATCTGAACTCATGCCAGGGCTTGTTTCCCACAACATCTGAACCCATGCCTTGGCTTGTTTCCCACAACATCTGAACCCATGCCTGGGCTTGTTTCCCACAACATCTGAACCCATGCCTGGGCTTGTTTCCCACAACATCTGAACCCATCCCTGGGCTTGTTTCCCACAACATCTGAACCCATGCCTGGGCTTGTTTCCCACAACATCTGAACTCATGCCAGGGCTTGTTTCCCACAACATCTGAACCCATGCCTGGGCTTGTTTCCCACAACATCTGAACCCATGCCTGGGCTTGTTTCCCACAACATCTGAACCCATGCCTTGACTTGTTTCCCACAACATCTGAACCCATGCCTGCGCTTGTTTCCCACAACATCTGAACTCATGCCAGGGCTTGTTTCCCACAACATCTGAACCCATCCCTGGGCTTGTTTCCCACAACATCTGAACCCATGCCTGGGCTTGTTTCCCACAACATCTGAACCCATGCCTTGACTTGTTTCCCACAACATCTGAACCCATGCCTGGGCTTGTTTCCCACAACATCTAAACCCATGCCTTGACTTGTTTCCCACAACATCTGAACCCATGCCTGGGCTTGTTTCCCACAACATCTGAACCCATGCCTGGGCTTGTTTCCTACAACATCTGAACCCATGCCTTGGCTTGTTTCCCACAACATCTGAACCCATCCCTGGGCTTGTTTCCTACAACATCTGAACCCATGCCTTGGCTTGTTTCCCACAACATCTGAACCCATGCCTGGGCTTGTTTCCTACAACATCTGAACCCATGCCTTGGCTTGTTTCCCACAACATCTGAACCCATCCCTGGGCTTGTTTCCCACAAGATATAGAAAACATTCAACAGCTAACTTGGGACACAAAATAGTGATACATTTCCAACAAATAAACCCCAGCAGACTATTATAAAATCCTCATCACCAACCATCCCATGGGACATGAACGCTGAGGCTAAACCCTGACAAAGCGTTGGAATATACATCTATTTGTTTTTCTGTGAGCAATGCATCAGCCTGTCTGCAGCACTACGAGGCCTATGCAGACAATCCAGCATTATTGTGAGACTTTGAGACTGACTGCGGTAGTTATCTATGATCTGTGAGTTGAGTCCCCCCGGTGCAATGGGCATGATCAAATGGCTCTATCTATGGGATTAACCTTTCATTGCACCACAGACACTTCAGGACAGCTGACTTATCACAATGTCCTCGGACAATGAATGTGCAGTCACGTCTTGTGGACTTCATGCCTCAAAGTGCATGCATGATGCCATGCTCTGTTCTCATTCCTGTCTGACCACGGGATTTCTCCAAAATAATGACAGAGTTTATCCCAGCAGAGGCTGTGGTTATCCCAGGAGGAAGCTGGGATATCCACTGGAAGAGAGAGGGCAGGGTATCTCTACGGAGTAAGGTGGAAGAACACCAGGCTATTCCCAGCAAGAGAGTGGATATCCCTAGAGTAGACTCTAGTATAGGGAGGGAGGCAGGATAATTAGGATAACCAGGATATCTTCATAAAAGGATAGGCTGAAATATTTATATAGTTTTGGAAGTCATGGTATACCCAAGGAAGGAGGCCTAGATAACATTTGGGGAAGTATCAGGATATCCACAGGAAGGAGGCCTAGATAACATTTGGGGAAGTATCAGGATATCCACAGGAAGGAGGTCAAGATATCTGTGGAATTTTGTCTAATTCCTCACATGACGGGGGTCCACATCATATATGCGGCATTCCGTCTCAAATCAATGAAAAATAAGAAAATCTTGTTGCAATAATCTTTTAGTTTAGTAGGTATCTACTTACTATATTTTCAGAATAATTCAATCTTAAACTTTTTATATATTTACGACTTTCAACACCCAAAATGAGAATGTGGGAGAAGACTGAAGTTACAGATGTGTCACATGACCAATGTCATGTGACACAAGCTAGAGTAGGACTGGTGGGAGCTCCTGGCCGACGTCTCGGTTCAGCGTAGGTTTCTTTCTGTGGATGTTAATCGCCTCCTTTATTTTTCTCCTGTGCCAGCTCTCCTCGTGGTCTAGAATATTGACGTCCTTCATAGAGCACTGATGACCTGTGTTCAGTTTGTGTTCACTTATAGCTGATAGGGGTTGGCGACAAGATAGATGTTCTTTGATTCTTGTGCCAAGTGTTCTGACCAATGTCATGTGACACATCCGTAACTTCAGTCTGCTGAAGAAGACTGCGAGATGCAGTCAAAATATTCAAAACAAACTGCAAGTTTCTTGAGAAGTAATTATGATTAATATTAATAACCAAGAAACCGGATCATCTATCCATTCAAGAATGTGGGAGAAGTCCTATGACCACCACTGTTTAACTGTGCATAGTCCTTTATTAGGTAAACAATATATTTAAATTTTCAGTTTAAATTTTCAGTGATTTTCAGCTTTGATATAAACTATCAGTGTTTGAAATTAAGGCCTTTTTATTGGCGGCCGCCAATTAAAAATGCTTCCCGCTGATTCAGTTAACAAAATACGCAAGTTATCGGCCTCTCCCCACCGACTCATCCAGCAGCCATGGCTGTGTCAGACTGTATTAGTGATGCACATTACAATACTTACAAATCTATGCTAATTCAATATAAAATACAATCGTGACAAACTACTTCTTCCTTGCCAGTGACAGATTGCTGCCAAGGCAAAGGCAAATTCCGCACATGCAAGGGAAACCCCTGGTATTTGTAACATAGATGCCTATTGGATGATTCACATTTAATGACATCAGTATCTCAGGGAATACCAGGGAATCACAATGATAAATGCATTACCTATAGAATATTTAAAGAAGTATTCAAGGTTGAACCATACATGATTTTTGAAGGATATTATGCCTATTTACTTCATAAATTCATACTAGTGATACTAAGGAGGCAGACATTCCAACTGACTGATTAATGTGATATTTGGCTGTAAAAGTTAACTTTGGAGGTTTCGATTTGGAGTGAATTGAGAATGGCATAGATTTTTGCCTGCGCCAGGCCTAGGCCACGATAGCAGCACTGCATGCAAAACATCACCATTAAACATAATGTTACATTCAACAGTTGTAACTGTTTCACAAATAGAATTCACATTGAAATGTTAAATGTTTATTAAATTTATTAATTTATTTTATTGTTCTGCTAGTTATAAGAAAGTGTCTGTTTTAATTTAAGTGTCTGAAAACTTTGCTTTATTATGTATACATATAATTTATACATTTTTGTGGGGCCAGTTCAAACCCACCTGGGCTGGTTAAAAAAAAACTGCGCCAGTTCACTTTTTTGTTAATTTCAGACATCTGCTATTGATTGAATTATATATATAATAACTTGAAAGCTTCTCAAGTTAGAGACACATGAAAACATGTAAAAAATAATGGGTACGATTTATGGGCATTTACCCCTTGTTCACTTTATACTAGAGCATTAGAGACAATTTGCATGTAAATGCTTAGTTCTTTTGCACAAGTGCTTATGGCTAGTCCCTTAGTAATTGGTTAAAATTTAAGTAAATTCTAAGACATCAACTTTTTGATCATTTTGTACATTTCACTTGGAATGAACCAGGTACATATAATAATAATAATAATAATAATAATAATAAAAGTACTTATATAGCGCCCGATCAATTGAGATTGCTCTCAGGCGCTTTACATACATAGTGGTATTTTACAGGCCATAAAATTGCTAAGAGAATAATTATACTGAGAATAGTCTACACTAATGCTAAATAATGCCAACAAAATAACCATGTTAAAATATTCTATAACACTACTTTAAATATAGTTTGTACTACAAGTAAAAGTAAAAAATTATCATGAAACTGCCAACAAATTAAATATACTAATATATTATAAAAACTACTTTAAATATATTCATTTATACAAGACTCAGAATATAACCATAAAAAACGCTAAATACAATTATAAAAAAACCTTCTTAAGAACTATACTTTAAATAAGTTCAATAATACAAGTGAAAATAATAAAATGAGTATGCTAAGAAAATAATATATACAATATCTAATGAATGCACATAAAATGTCTTCATCATTGAGTTATAAAAAAGCTTGTTTAAAAAGGTGAGTCTCTAAAAGTGTCTTAAACACTTGTAATGATTTTGCTGTCTTCAGAGAAGGTGTTAAATTGTTCCATAGAACGGCTGAACAAACAGCGACAAAGGCGATCACCATGTGTGACAGTCAGTAAAGCTGAATAAAACCGCTGGCAGCGAAGCAGATCATAGAGTCCTGTTAATGGGGCGGTAGCTAATAAACTCAGCCAGGTTACTCCAGGCAAATGAACAGGCAGCCAATGTAAATGCTGCAACACTGGGTGTAATGTGTATTTTGTATTTCCTTGTACAGTTAATGAGGCGAGCAGCACAGTTCTGTGCCTTTTGTAAACGTTGCAGCGCCATCTGTGGGAGACCATAAAAAAGTGCATTTCCATAATCTAAATGTGATGTCACTAGTGCGTGAACAAGTGTCTTGCATGATTCTTCGGTCAGATGTGGCCGAATTCGCCCAATATTTCTTATCTGATAGTAGCAACTTTTCACAGTGTTGGCAATCTGGTGTTTCATTTTCAGGTTGCTATCAAATTGCACACCCAAACTGCGCACACACGATGAAGGTTGAATTCGATAACTGGCTACTGTAATGTATATGTCGGCAGGCAGACTGTCACGTTGCTTCGCTGGGAAGAAGACGATCGTTTTAACAGGTTTTTGGTCAACCATGCAGCCAGTTCCGCTACACACAATTCCACCTTCTTCAGTGCAGCCACAGTGGATTCATCTCGTTCAACTGTGATTTGAGTGTCGTCAGCAAAACAGTGATACTGCATACCGTGTCTAGCGACAATATCTCCGATAGGTTTGGTATACATGCAATACAATGTTGGGCCCAACACCGACCCTTGTGGGACACCACTTGTCAAGATTGAATCAACCGACTCGGCGCTTCCCACTGCCACTTTCTGATACTGTTCACTGATGTACGATTGCAGCCATGCAAGTGCCTTGTCTGTGATGCCGAATTAGTCGAGTCATCAACAACTCATGATCGACTGTATCAAATGCGCATGACAAATCAAGCATCACGAGGATTGTTGTACATTTTCTGTCCAGTGTCCTGGCGATGTAATTTTTAACACAGAGTAGCGCTGTTTCTGTAGAGTGGCCACATTTTCATCAACGTGTGTGCTAATTTGTTTTGCAACCACTTTTTCAATCAATTTCGACTTAATGGCAAGTTCGACACAGGGCATAGTTCTGTAAGATGTCTTTATCCAGCGTAAGTTTTTTAAAAGTGGCTTAACGATTGCATGCTTGAAATCAGCAGGTACATTTGATGTGGTGAGAGAAACGTTTATCGTAGCAGTGATAAGTGGCACTAACTCATGTGAATAATACTTTAGTAGCCACGGTGATATTGGATCTAATTCGCACGATTTAACTGGAGCAGATGCAACTAATCGTTCAACGTCCGATTCTGTGACTGTCTCAAAGCAGACTAGTGAGACACCACTGAATACAGCGACCATCGTAGTGTACAAATAATCTTCACCAAATTCAACAATGTCTTTCCTGATGTTCGATACTTTCTCAATAAAATGATCACCAAAGCATTGTGCTATGTCCACAAGATACACATATGATGGCATTGTCGTTATATCAGTGTTACCCATGAGGTTTCTTGTGATGGTAAATAGTTGTTTTTGGTAATTTTTGCAATTGGCGATCTTAGCCGTGTAGTAGTTTTTCTTTGCATTAACCAGCATGCGGTTGAAGACCACGCATTGTGTGCGATACACCTGCCGATGTGCCTCAAAATGAATTTGCAGCCCCATGCGCTCAGCTCGCCGTCGCCGCTGTTTCTTGTCCCGAAGCTCGTCAGTGTACCACGGACAGTCAGGTCGCAATGTAATGGTCGTCTTATGCAGAGGGGCTTGTTCATCAACAGTCCGACGTAAACCAGTGTTGTATGTCGCAATGATGTCACTAACGGGGGCGTCACTGTTCATATCCTCTAGCAAAGATAATATCACGTTTGGTAATATCACGTTTGCAATCGGAAAGACATATATGATGCAGTCGCCAAAAAACTATTTCTTTACCCACTCGAGTGGGCTTTCTGGCATTTACACAGAATTTGATAGCCACATGATCACCGGACGGATTACCATGTGTGTCACATAACTCATAAGCATGGGTCATACACGTGTAGTTACCATTGCTCTGTGGTTTCGAATGATAACTACATCCAGGAGGTGACCTTTACTGTGTGTGGCATCTGTAACTAGTTGAATCACGCTGTGGTCAGCGAGCATTTAAGAAAAATGCCATGCATCAGGATCTGATACAATGTCAAGATGGAAATTCAAATCGCCGGTAATAACGATGTCATGCGGGTCCAGCATCACAGCGTCTAAATAAGCTGACCACTGGTCAAAGAAAACAGAGTTAATGAAACCATTTCTCTTAGATGGTGGAGGGCGGTATACTACTCCCAATCTGAACGTAATGCCACGTGCCGTAACGTAGTAATCAGCAGGCTCAAAATGCGTGAATTTATTGCAATTTGACACAGTTTCAACTTTCAAGCCAGACTTGTAAATGACAGCCACTCCACCACCATGCTTCTGAGCAGGTCTTGACATGGTGTGAAACTTGTAGCCATCTGGAACCAGCTGCACTATTACACAGTTGTCCATGACGCTGCCGAGCCATGTTTCCATCAATGCTAAAATGTCAATGTCGTGCAAACTAAGGAGGTCAGCAACAGATGTTGCCTTATTCTTCAGTCTGTGCAGCGGATTCACTGATACAGCTGGATAAACATATCAGATTGTTCTTATTAACAATAGTCTGTGCACTGGGTTGGATAATGTAATTTCTGGCTGTGGTTACCCTCGCTGGAATTGCATTGTTGAAACGTCTGCAACCACCAGCGGTCCCTCTGTGGGTTGGCATTGCTAGACAAATATCCAATTGTTTTAGAGTGTCATAGACAGTCTTCCTTACACGCATAAGTGGTTTTGCAATATGCTGGCACAGTTGACGCAGTTGAAAACTTGTGTATGTTATTGCCAAGTCAATGGTTGTGGCTCACTGAACACAGCACAATACTATCGATGGCAATGTCTCATAAAATCACTAAAATCCACAAAATCGTAAACGTCCACATTGTAAATGTGGCGTTTTGACAGGTCTACATACCTTCACAAAGCAGATATATGTAAACCTAGAATATGATCAGGGTTGAAAAAAAATTTTCATAAAAAAAATCGGATTTTTTTATTTAAACTGTATTGTTCTTATTTATTAAATTTTTTTTTTTAATCTGGTATATACACATTTATATAGATATTTATATTTATAAACTCTTTCAAAGGTGTTCTATTCAACTCGATTTGTACATGATTTTTGCTTATATAAAGACAGTGTCCACAAGGCCTCATCCCCTGTAGTTGAATAATCTGTCTTGGAAAGGAAAGCATGCTGTGTGTCTGTGGCTGTAGCAGTGATAATTATTGTTTGCTGAGAGGGTGGATTAGCACCTGTCCAGGGCTCTGTGTACTCTAAGGGTCTCTAACCAGAATACAAACTGGTACAGTATTAAACAACTGAGTCAACATACTGAATTGGTAACTAGCACAAGCTCTAAGTGGACTTTAACTCAGGGCTTCTGACTTGAAAAGATACTTCCTCGGAAGGAAATCATAAATCAATGATATTTTTTGGGAGTTATTTAAATCAAATGATTTAAATCAAACAACCCTGAATATAATAACTTCAAACTGAAAATAATGTCAATAGTCGACGGACAGCGTTACCTTGTGGCAGCATAAGCACACACATCACGCACACATATAATCTAGAACTATATATTCAGGAAGTTTTTTTGCATTTCACAACAATACCTAATTTTCTTACCAGAAATGGAATAGGTAGTAAATCAGCTACATGTATATGATTTGATGTTGTGTTCTAATCTGTTGATTAGATAAAAAACACAAAATGCGTCCATCCAAAATATTGTTTTCAACATGAAGCCATTTAAATGGGGAATCCAAATACAGGAATACTGTATGGCATTGTATTTGCCTTTCATACAACAAATAAATAGGAATTTTAGCTCCATGGTTGCATAGCATTTTTGGCTGCTAAATATAGGTCACTTTTCACTATGTACCAACTCTGGATATCAGTATCTCAAGATAGAAACTTTCAAACTTCTCATATTCCTAGACATGTAGGTGTGTTATTGATGTAAGTAAGATTAATTTGTGGTAAAACATGTTTTATTGTTGAAATGTGTGTCTAAAATCATTCTTTGGCTCAATTTCGCAAATAAAAACACACAATTTCAATGGCAGATTGTAGGAGAACTAATATACAGAAGTGGAACTACAGTATGCTTGTTACTGTGTATGTATATACATATAATTGGAGAACAAGCATGCCAAATCTCAGTCTTCTTTCACACAAATAGTTTTTGAGTTATTGGTATTTTAAGTAGCACAAGAAATCTACATGATTTCAGAAAAATTAGCAAAATGACAGAATCCGCTAAATTTTTAATGTTCAACTCAGAAACTATTCTTTTCGAGCTGCAGCCCTATGACTTGACATGTGTGGTTACATTGACCTGTGGATTAATTGGTAAAATTATTGTTGAATTCAAAAATATGAGTGCAACACGCCTTGGTTGATCTGAGATTGAATGCCCATAATATAATAAAATTATATATTAGCATTGTCAAAATCCATGGAGTAGAAACATTGAACCCCCTCCACTCCGTAGTAATGTGCAGGGAGATGAGGTTGGGTGAATGGCAATGAGATTGTGCTCTTCCTCCTTGTTCCCTGCTGGCGTGAGGGTCAGGTACAGTTACAGTATTGTCAAGCCACTATCTTTCCATAGTTTTCTATCTGCAGCCCCCTCACTCTATCTTTCATCCTCCCCTGATCTTCTCATATCCCTCCTCACGCAATCCTCCCATCTCAGCTGTGGCCTTCCCCTTTTCCTGCGTCCTTGATGTTCTTCCACCTCTGCTCTCTTTGTTAGTTTGCCTGCATCCATCCTTACCAAGTGGCCTGCCCATCTCATCCAGCTTCTCACCAATCTTCCTGTTAGGCTGCACTGCATCCCAACCTCTTTCCTGAGGTCGTTCATCCTTGTTCTGTCCACCCTCTTGTTCTCACAAACTTGCAGCTTCTGTTGTTGTTGTGTTCTATCAACGCCACTGTCTCCAGACCATACAGGCATGCCAATGTAACACACGCTCTCAGGAGTTTCCCTTTCAGCTTTTAAAAAATTTTCTCCAGGCATTCACTCTCCCTTGTATCCGACGTCACACCTCTACCTCTGAATGCCCATCCACCATAACCATTCCTCCAAGGTACACAAAGCTGTCCACTTGCTTGATCTCCTTAACATCCAACCTGATGCTCAATTCCTCTCTCTGAGATTAAAAGCTGTTTATTTTTAAGCCAGCAGCAAACATTGAAAATGTGCCATCTTTAGCTGGAGACAACATACACATGTAGTCTTAATGCTCAACTGTTTGTACAGGATGCGTCATGAATACACTGGTTGTAAATTAGTGCAAACGATATGATGGATCATAATGAAAAACTTTCATATTACCATACTGAAACAATACAGGCAGTGATTTTCATGGGAAATTGGTGGGAGTCCCGCAGACTCCCACTCTATTCATATTTGGGAGTCTGCAGACAAATTTGGGAGTCCGTACTTTTTCAACAACCTAGTCCACTATGCAATGTTATATCAACTTCCTGGCCTGTAATCTAAGATGGATCACGTACACCACACTCACGGATATTTTTGAACAAAGAAATGAGAGTACATGTATGACCGCTCGATACAGCCAGGAGCCAATTCATGATAGCAGTATGGGTACCCTAGCAGTATACATGGACAATAATGGACGGTTGAAATTGCTGTTTGATTTTTATTTATATTATCTTCTAAAGTAGGGAGTCACAGGGAAGTCACAGGGAGTCACAGGGAAGTCGCAGGGAAGTCACAGGGAGTCACAGGGTAGTCACAGGGAGTCACAGGGAAGTCACAGGGATTCACAGGGAAGTCACAGGGAGTCACAGGGAAGTCACAGAGAAGTCACAGGGAGTCACAGGGAGTCACAGGGAAGTCACAGGGGAGTCACAGGGAATCACAGGGAAGTCACAAGGAAGTCACAGGGAAGTCACAAGGAAGTCACAGGGAAGTCACAGGGTAGTCACAGGGAAGTCACAGGGAGTCACAGGGAAGTCACAGGGAGTCACAGGGAAGTCACAGGGAGTCACAGGGAAGTCACAAGGAGTCACAGGGAAGTCACAGGGAGTCACAGGGAAGTCACAGGGAGTCACAGGGAAGTCACAGGGGAGTCACAGGGAGTCACAGGGAAGTCACAGGGAAGTCACAAGGAGTCACAGGGAAGTCACAGGTCCTTTTTGGTGATTAACTTTGTTTAATTCCCAGATGTTTCTGTGACAACAAGTCTTTATCCCATACCTCCAAAGCCAATCAATCATACTGTTGTTGTTTTAAGGACTTTTTACCATTTACAATAATTGAATGCTGAGCACTATAAAAATATCTCACTAGCTAAAACATTAGCTGATTATTTTCAGAATAGTCACACTGCTGTCGCAAAGTTCACCGACTTTTCTCTGAAATCAGCTAAATTCCTGAAGTTCCTTAACCACAACACAAGTAAATTGTATTCTCATTTTCACTAACTGTTAGTGACCCAGTAATGTGATAAAGATAACTATGCCTGGTTCCTGCGACAAAGAAAAACCAATGGAAGAAAGCATTGTGTGAATACTCACGTTTCTCTCTCGTGTACTGTAGCATTTCATTGCGAACGGCCATGTCCATTGGTTCAACAGCTTTTGTCTTCGCTTCTCGAGTCTTATTTTTTGATTTTGGCACTACATATTCAAGTTCAACCAATGGGTGATCATTGTTCTTCTTAATGGCAATATTCCGGCTACTATCACTGCACAGGTGACATTGGCCAATGCCAAGGACAAAGCAAGGACCGAGCGAGTTTGTGTGATTTGTACAAGTGACGCACGGTCCTGTTGTCACGTGATAACTGTGTCTCTTGTGCCGACATCGCTGCTGCAGTCGTGGTTTTATCACCCCATCTTTCTGCAATGACATGATGAATTTCTCACTCTTGCGACTGTCAACTTGTCTCGCAGAGGTCATTGGACATTCCCAGTGAACGTTCTGGAACAATGTATGTCCAAAGGATGCAGACTTTGTCAGCGGAAGCTGCTGTGAATGGAATCTGCGACTGAGGCCAACTGTGCCTAGAGAGTCTGCAGTCGAGGTCATGATGGCACTCTTCACATGTTTGCGTCTCAATCTTGAACATGACCGGCTTCTCAGTTGGACGGATTGTGATGCTGGCCACGAATACCGATTGGTGTTTGCTCTGCATGTCTGACTGCCAGACGTGCTACTGCGATCATCACAATGTGACACTCTTAGTACAGGGCTTGTTTTGTTCATCTCATGCCTCTGTCTTGATGTGTCTTCTGGGTCAAGCTCACTGGGGACACTGTCTTCTACAGTAGGTAGTCCCTTGTGGACATACACAGGAGTGACTTGCAGAGATGTGGGACGTCTCTTGACAACATTGCCCATGTTATTCCTACAAATGATCATTGGTGAGGTACAATGCTCTGTCTCTGTGGAAAAGCGTGATTCTATGCAGGAAACAGCACCAGATGAAGAGCCAACCGAACGAGGTGAACAGACATTCTCGGCAATAGAGTCAGCCCTGGAGCCAGACTCTGCTCCAGTGGAGCATCTTGGAGCAACTGCAGGGCAAGGTGTCGTGTCTGTTGCATTATCAGATATCATTGCTCCATCATATTCTGTTAAACTGTCAAACAGAGACTCTGTGGAGTTTGTACTCTCAGGAGAGCAAGACGTAATTGCAGATACAGCAATGGCACATGCAACATCATTGTCTGCTGCATATTCTGCACTGTAGGTTAATCCATCACAGATAGACCCTTCAGAACTGCTGCCAGTGTAAGTCATTTCAGCACAGTTCACCTGTGGTGAGGACAACATCATTGCATTGCCAGTTGGACTTTCTCTGCAAGAATCACTGGTATTGTAATCTGGTGCAACTTCTGTCACATCAACACAAGTTGCACCCAAAAATCCTTCACTTGGACATGAGCACTTTTCATCTTCTTCTTTACTTCTGACACAGGTACTTTTTCCTTGACCTCCGCTCCTGCCAACATGCAGAGATAAGTGGTCAAGGTTCAAGTTGTCTGCCTCGCATGAGTGGACATCAAGAGGGTCAATGAAACCGGTTTTGTGCGTGTCTGTCTCCAGGTGGTCAAAGTTCAAGTTATCTGTCTCATATGAGTGAACATCCAGACTGTCATAGGAACCAGTTTTGTGTGCGTCTGTCACCAAGTGGTTAAGACTCCAGTTGTCTGTCTCGCACGAGTGAACATCCAGGCGTTCAAGGGAACCGGTTTTGAGTGTGTCAGTCACCAACTGTGGAGTGTAGTCTCCGTCAAAGGCACTTATTTCACAATTGGTGTTGCCACTGCAATCAGCATGTTCCAGGAGAACCCAACTTGGTGATCTTTGTCTAGCAATAGATGCATTCACTTCTTCTCTGTTTAATTGACACTGTTTCTGACCCACTGCATTGATACTGCATATTTCTGGTACATCCCAAACCAATGTCTCCTGAAGCTTGTGACTGACAGTATCATCACCTGCCCCGTGTATCTTGGGATCACTAAATGCATAAACTTTATGATCACCTAAATCACTGTTAGGCATTTGCAGGTCATACAAACTTTGTGACCTTTGCCATACATGGTGAAATAACACAGAGTCTTTCTTGTTTTGGGGTCTACATACCATAAGACCAGCTGTATCCATCCTGGAAGCTAGCAGTGCGATAGGACTATGCGAAAGTGAAGTTGCACCAACAGCTGCCTTTCTGGTTTCTCTAAATGACCAGTGTTTACCTCCATCATTGCCTGGTTGTCTCTCACACTGACCCCAGCTGTCACATCTACAAACGGCTGTAAATGGATCCATCTCACATACTCCTGGATTGTCTCGAGTAGGATCAGAGCATTCCCAACTCTTCCCATTGCCAACTGAACCATCTTCCATGTTTTCAGGTCTCTCTGTAAACCCTTCTGACATGATCTGCTGATCGCATTTTCAAGATTGAAACAATTCAGTGCCCATCGAAGACTGACAAATATATACCATTAACACAAATCCTTTGGTATGCTAGATCCGAGCAACTCATTCATCAAAAGTAATATAAGCATAGTTGTTTTTCTGCCTTTCAGTTCCAGTTGACATATAAATGTGCCATCAAATAGAGCAGATTTGTGACTGTCTTGGGCCATACATTGTTCTGGGTCATCTTGTTTTCACAACTGCATAGGGAATAGTCCATCTATCATGTCTGAAATAGAAAAATATTCATTTAACTTTTAAACCATGTGGCACTAGTGATTTAAATTACAATCTATTATGTTTGTAATTGCAGAGTAAGTTATATTTATAAACTGCAAATTAGATGGGTCATGGGATATAGTTGTGCTTCAAACTACATCTTTTTATGTCTTCTTATGATCTGAATTGGGGTAAACTCCACTTAGTCAAATACATGTATGTTACTTATAAAATTGTCAATCAAATAGAAAAGCAAATACATCGATCAATTTTTAAATTGTCAAGCAGAAATGTGTAACTTCAAATGCAAATTTTAACTGAAATATTTCCACATTATTAATAAATTAATCCATGGCCATTTGTCATGTTAGGAAACAGCAATTACACAGGCCCACAAACAACGTGCTGGCAATCAATCCAACAGATGGTGCAAAAGAGTTAAACATGTGTCACTATTGTGTTTTTAAATTTTCATAAAGATGACAAATGCATCAAATTCACATTATGAATAAATAATTGGCAATTAATATGGGAAGGACAGTCAATATATGTTATTTTTTAAACAATTGCAAGATCCCTGATGAATTCGAATATTTTATTTCACATCCATATATGATATATCTTATATGGATATAATGGTATATTGAGCTATGTAGTAGTACATTACATTATTTACCTTTAAGGTACCCGCCCCACGTATTCATTCGTTGCTGCGGCATTGTGTGATACGTGTATATGGCTATATAATACATGTACGATGTAGCGCTTCTGGCAATGTCAATGACTCTGAATCATCGCATTCCGGCGACTGGGGGATCTATGGACGAGCCTCCATCCCCAGAGAAATACACACAGTTACATCACACTTCCCATGCCTAGTGTCATCCAGGCACGTGTGACTTTGGCATTATCACAGGTCGTACATAACACGGCAGCCGCCTACGGCACAGCTACAGGTAGCATAGGTCACACATCATTCATACTCATCTAATTTTACATTATAAATAAATCCGCAAATATTACGTCCCTCTATTTCCCAGTACGCTACAAATACTACACACAGATCGAATAAATCAATTCGTGCCTGAGCAACACAGCGATCAGTCCGTACCATGCCGAAATCCCCTTTGATTCTAGCTCATCCCTTTGTCGGCGACGCGTCTCTGTTTGACAACGTCGTGGTTCCGCGAACATTGTCAGCCGCTGTCGTCTCGCTCGGGTGATTGATGATGACACGCTCAATCCTTGTCCGCACCGCCTTCGCCTGCTCGCTAGGCGGCGCTTCAATTGCATGTTGCTTATTTTGCCGTGAATCTGTCCGGTATTTTTCAGCGAGTGGTTCATTACTTATAACTTTATGCGGTTATTAAAATATAGCATAATATAATATTGCTATGACATAATATAACTGTTCATTTATTAGACGGAATCATAAAAAATAGTTGCTTTATGCTTCACGGTAAAATGTTCGCCATTTGCTCGGCGGCCGTTTGGTTCTATCATTTGTCACCAGGCGTTGGGTCATAGGTTAAAATCTAGTTAAAATGAACCAGAATGAATGTTGATTTTTGTGCAAAGTAAATCCAGATATGTAACTAAATACCTCAAATTTCAAATGGATTCCTTTACTAATACGTGGTCAGCATTTATGACAGCGCAGTAACGCAAGATTGTGGCAAGTTTTGACACGGGATGGATCAGTTTGTGAGTTTACGTCGCTGTACAATACTGCAGTGCAGCCTGTAGAATTTGATTCTGATTTCTGTCTGATTCTGTCTTTGACTGAGTCTGACTCTATCTGACACTGACTTGAGGTCAGTGACTGACTGAACTTCTGAAGTTCTGTACTGGATCAATACGAGTAAACAACATTTAAGGCCTACAAAATTCGTGCCATACTACAGAAGGCTGTACTCGTTATGTGGTGCGACACACTACTAGTACTAGACCTAAATCTGAAATAAGGCATAATTATTAACATTTAACACCACAAAAAAGGCACAGTGTCAATGCCAATGGTATTAATTAAGGATATTATACAATGTTGTATATGTTCACATTTTATTTATCCCAAAAATTGCGACATTTAAATTTATAGTAAATTATACTATATTATATTATCACAATCTGCTTTACGTAATAATAATAATACCTTTATTGGTCTAAAAACATTTGATAAAACTACGGCAGGGAGTTCAAAATACAAAAACCTGCCAAAAAAATACTCAACTGAATGCAAACAACCAGCAAGAACATGTATGTATATAGTTCTGTAGTTCACACATACCCCTCTGTAACTTAGCAATCATGAGTTAAGGGCCCTGATGGTGGATGGTACAAAAGATCTGCTGTAACGGGCATTGCATGCAGAAATGGACAGATACCGCCTGCCTGATCTCGCTGGAATGAATGTGGTGTGTAGTGGATGTGTTGCATCACGTATTGTTTTCTGTCTTCTTTGTCATGTAATGACACTGCAAGCTGCGAAGTGGTGTAACATGGATGGATTTGGCAACTTGTTTTACCACACATTCTAGCTTGTTCGTGTTTTCAGCTTAGAGTGAGCTATGGTAGCACAGAAAGTAATATAAAAGAATTGACTGCACCACTGCCTGATAGAAGGTTGACATGCATCACACACTTTGACTAACCTCAAACTTTTACAATTTCTTGTACACAGGTACTGTGTTTTCATTCCAGTTTTTCGTCAATAATCACACCCAGATATTTATAAGTGGTAACATGCTGTACAGTTTCGCCATTAACAGTCAGTGGTGGTGGTGATGGATTTCTATTTCTTCTGAAGTCAATTACAATTTCTTTGTTTTTTTTTACATTGAGCTGCAGATAGTTTTCATTGCATCATGGAGTTAGTCTTTGCTCTTCTTCTTCATACGTTGTGTATTATCGGTATATTTGAGAAGTATGTTCTTGCTGTTCTGTTGGATTGGCCTACAGTCACACGTGTATAGAGTGTACAGTATAGGGGAGATAAACACTTCACCAAGGTGTGCCTGTGTTCATGTAGTAGTATTATACTAAAAGTATCAATAAATAAATGTCACTATAAGGGGTCTCAACCTCCCATAAATCTGACCATCTAGACTGTAGTAGTATAGAGTATAGTCCTCTTTCCTGTGCAGTTTTTATTATGTTGACACGCAGTTGGTAGTAAAAATGTTGAAACTACTAATGATTATCAATTCACTCTATGAATTAACATTTTAAATAAGTGTAGTTTTCACTGGAGCAGAAACGAATGTGTAGAAACGAAAATGTTGCTAATTTAGTATTTGGGTTGAACTCCTCTGAACTTAGATGTGCCCAATAATGACTGGTTTCTGCAGGGCACAAAGGTATTTATGCCATGCCAACAGCAGAAACAGGGGAGAAGGGTATTTCTGCTGGGCAGAAATAGTTTCTGCTAGGCTGAAGCCAGCAGAAACATTGATTGGTAAATGTAACCAGTTAAAGGCTTCTGTAGTGTCATGATAATATAACTTTGATTAGTGCAGCATATCTAGTTTTATCAACGCTTTACAGCGTGTACATAATATATACACATATACTTATATATATATATATATATATATATATATATATATATATATATATATATATATATATATATATATATATATATATATGGTGCATTCATATGCAACAAATGTAAAATTTCACATCACTCTTACAGAAGTATTTAAATATAAGCATATATAACAGTGACATGTACTTCGGACTGTTTATATTGTGTTTGCATAAATAATAATACATGATCACTGAATGATTACGTCTGATTAAATTTATCATGAATAGTTTTCTTTTTGCCTTCTCCACCTCTTCAAAGGCACAATGTCATGCCTAGTCATCATGTTTTTGATATTAAATATGATGAAGTTTGCTTTTTATACTACTACAAGTGATACTAAAACCTGATATTGTTTATTATGCCTTATTTACACTGGCCCATAACATGGTAATTAATTACAAGAATTAGCACTGTGCTGCACTGGCCTGCCTTTTGATCTTGGTTTTCATGCCCCAGCTAACCAACCCTGCTAGCTGCTAAAGCCTGCCTTTGTTTCAATGTTTATGTGAGCTAGCAAAACATGTCTACCTCTGTGGTGTGAGTAAAATGGGGCCTCATAAGCCAGATGACACAGTGGGGATGGGAGGGGGTTGTAATAGAGAAACAGGGACGTTAATTCTGATAGTAAAATAAATAAATCAAAACATCATTGACCGTTTCTATGACCGTTTCTGAATAATGGCAAAAACCAGAGGAGAAAGGTATTTCTGCCGCACAGTTTCTGCTATAAGGGCAGAAACCTGCCAACCTTCCGGCCACGCGTTATTGATATATTACAAACAAATTCCTACACTTTTTGCTTGAAAAGTGTTTTCGACACATCTCCAATTTCTTAGTGTCTTAAGCAACAGTAATACACTTGCATTTTTAACAGGAAATGGGTATATCCTATTGCTCTAAAAACATTCTTATTTGGTATTTCTGTATACACTGGAGTCTGGACACACAAGATCCAGTATCCATCTTGTAATTGAAATCTTGTTTAGATTGGTCATTTGAGGCATCAACATATCCCAGTTCTTTGGAAATGTTTGATCTGTCTCGCTTGAATGATATAATTATGGGAAATAGCAGAACTACTGGAAAGCATGTTCATTCAAGAATTTATATTATTATTTTAAAGGAACGATTGCCATTGCCTCCGCCAGATGATCAGAATACACCTCGGGTGGACGAACGCCGACTATGGATTGGCAATCTTGATACACGCATCACAGAGTATGCACAAGCTTCCTGTTGTCTCACTGAAGGTTTTCTGTTCCTGGTTAAACTGTTATTAATCCATTGTCTTTGCTCAATAGTTCCACTGGCACTGATCATGGTAGAATTCAATAACAATTGTAATTGTTTGTAATACATGCACTATGAATAAAAACTACGTCAAGTGTATAACTATGTCAAGTAATAATTGTAATGAACTCAGTTACTCAGGTAACCAATTTATAATTACAATTTTGCCAAGATGTTTGGCACACACGTATGCCCAGACATCAATAATGACTGAAATTCAAGCACATTCTTGCTGGGTGTAATCCAGTTTAAAAATAAAATTTTATTTTACTGGCAGGTTTACGAGTATCTATAGGTAACGTGACATAACTATAAATCCACCCAACTATATTCCAAGTAGTGATGTTGACAGATTCAGCCTGCTGAAGCTGCTGCAGAGATATGGGAAGCTGGAGAAGTTTGACTTCCTCTACCACAAGAACGGCCCGGACAAGGGCAAGCCACGGGGGTTCTGCTTCGTGACGTTCAACAACAAGACGGTAGGCTGGGCTGAGTCCAATCACACTAAGTCAATTACAGTTACTTTTCATTTCGGTTCTCATTTCTCAATCCTTGTCGCTTGAGTCCCACTGGAGCATAAGGCGCCAACAAATCTGCTCCAGCCAACACGGTCTTGGATGAGCCAGCCAAGTTCATTATAGGTCTTTCCAGCCAGCTTCATATCTTCCACAGTTCTTCAGGTGGCCAGTGGTCTGCTTCTTCGCCTTCTTCCAGGTGGTGTCTATTTCAAAGCGGCTTGTGGAAGAATATTTCAGTTCGTTTTAGTTGTACTTCTAAAGTATCCTATTACATAATTTGGAAGAATATTTCAGTTCATTTCAGTTACACTTCTGAAGTATTCTATTACATAATTTAAATTACAGATGCATTATGCGGGGCAAACTTTTTATTCAAAATGTTTATTCAGTATTTAATGTGGCATGCATGTTGCCGAATTGGGATTTTTGTGTACAATTAAAAACAATATGTGAGACAGTGCTTTTGAAATTTGTTCAGGTAATATTTTTTATATGAAAAACTACTGTAAAATGTAGTCATAATTGTAATGTAATTCTTGCAGTTACGCATGCATAATTTCAATATCAGAATCAATTACATCATTTGCCTGTAATCAGTTACACTTATATATGATGTATAGCACGAAGAGGCATCAGAACAAACCCCTAGTGTAATGACAAGGACTGGATAGCTGCAGAAGGGAAAAGATCAGCTCAAAAGGATAGTGCAGTGGAAAAGTTGGCCTTGTGCACTATTATAATATTGAAAAACAACTATGCAGATTCATAATATTATGATGTTTGCTCTGCGTACCTTTCTGTATTAGTATTATATGATTGCTCATCTCACATGATAACTCTTGCATGATCTGATAACTAATAATGTTCATATTACCTTTCCCTAGGATGCAGAGAACGCACTGAAAGGACTGGATGGCAAGTCAGCGATGAATCGGAGACTTGCTGTAAGACATGCACATGCCAACACTAAGGTTACTACTTTTCTCACAGGCTAGAAAAGCTAGTGCCATCATATGGGTGTAGGGTTTTAATTAAAATATGTTCTTTTCCCACTTATGCTGTTCCAGCCTAGGTTGTTACTCAAACTTACTCCTGTCTTTAATTTAATAGATGACATATAAAGTACTTGAACAGTTGTTTACTTGTAAGAGCTTAACATAATACTACGCAGTGAGATAATTAATATGGGTCATAATATTAATTAAATTGCCAGTTAAATATTTTAATATGCTAGAGATAGGATTACTCTGACATAAATAATTATGCACATGCTACAAAACAGCTACCATAGAACCTGTTTTTTTAGATTCTGATGGGTTTTCTGATATATTTGTTCCAATAATTATTCTGTAAAATCTGACAATAGATGAACCCTATTTGGTTCACTAATCGTGCTTTTGGTCTCAGGATGACGTCTTGCCAAAAGATAAATCATCGGTGAAGACACCTGTTGTAGCACAGGATGCAAGGTAACTATATATTGTCAATATTTTGTGCGGAACCAAATTTGGTTTCAGTAATGTTTAATAAGATTACTCTTGCTTAATGAAACAAGTTACTATCAATGCATGCACATGTAGTATCAATGCATGCACCTCTGCGGTTTTGTTAATTCATTCTAATAAAGTCTGCAATTTATTCTTGTAAGAATTATCAGAGCTGCCGTTTTGTCACTTCATATTATCGGACATAGGCATAGACTTGGTGCCTGCCAGCGTCTGCTACTCCGCAATAATAATTACATTGACAAATATCAAATTAAAAACTTTTCAAGACAACTTGGTAAAATTCAATGATTTCAAGATCTTGAATTAGGGCAAATAAAATTTCAAATGGGTTCCTTTACTAATACAGCATTTATGACAGTGCAGTAACGTTTTGACACGGGATGGATCAGTTTGTGAGTTTACGTCGCTGTACAATACTGCAGGCTGTATGATTTGATTCTGATTTATGTCTCCGAGTCTGACTCTGTCCGACACTGACTTGAGGTCAGTGACTTACTGAACTTCAGAAGTTCTGTACTGGATCAATGCGAGTTAAGAACATTTAAGTCCTACAAAATTCGTGCCATATTACAGAAGGCGGTACTCGTTATGTGGTGCGACACACGAGATCTAAATCCGAAATAAATCATAATTATTTTAATTTATTTAATACCACAAAAAAGGCACAATGTCAATGCCAATGGTATTAATTAAGGATATTATACAATGTTGAATATGTTCACATTTTATTTATCCCAAAAAATTGCGACAATAAAATTTATAGTAAATTATACTATATTATATTATCATAGTCTATACTATACATAATAATAGTATCAATAATTGTCACTATAAGGGGCCTTATGGATGTCTCAACCTCCCATAAATCTGAGTCAAAATTTTGAAACTACTAATGAAATTCAAGACTTAAGGCCCCATACGGACTATGCAAGATAAATACTTCTCACAAAAGCATTGAGCAATGCATACAAATCATTCTTGTCACATACATAAATACAAGATCCTGGCCGTGTTTATCTTGCTGAGCATGTCTCACACCAGTTTTATTCTTTTTGTTGAAACATTTAATTCATATAATCTATTAATTTTGTAGTATATTTTACTGTGAAGTACCTTGGGATATAAGAAGTTCAATATCTAAGCCGTTGATGATTAGCACGTCACGTTGTTTCAGCATCTCCAAAAAGATTCATTCGATCGAGGCAAAACTGAGACAAATGGAGCATGAGGCAACTTCTTCGACCAAACCTGACACACAGACAACACAGCAGTCTGATGGGTCGCACTCAACACAACATCATTGGCCACACCCAACACAGTCTCACAGACCACACAACAGGCGCCCCTATGACAGAACACACAAGTGTGTCAGGTGACACACTGGCGATCATTGTTGTACCGAACAATGTGAAATGCACATTGAGTCATTTCTAAGTGGACACAGTATTGATGGACATCATATAGTGATAAACCCTGAATGGACACTGGTATCAATGTGACCAGATGGCATTCACAGTATGGATAATGTGACAAGGCAAAGACCCATCTGCATGGACAGCAAACCACAAACTTTTAGAATCTGTACAATCAAATATAACAATGATTTTTATTATGTCTTAAATTTCATCATGTAATAAATGATGAAGACCCTAGTCAGTATGTTTGAAAACATACTATTTGAATGTTATACATTTTCTTATATTAAATAGTTCATAGTTCACCATAAATATGGAACACTGCAGACCAGAACATTATTAAAACCAACAACAGTGAAGACTGGTTATGCTGAAACTGTTAAATAGTTACACATTTAGCCAATTTACTATCACGTTTTCACTAGTAAATTTTTTTTAGATAAATATTGTATTCCATCATTTGAACTGTTTGATGAGATTGCTATTTCAGAAACACAAAATTATTACTATGCTGTTATGAAACGCCAACTAATGAGGTTTGTCTTTGTCAGTGGCACTAAAAAAATACAGTTGTTTAGAAAGTATTTCAAAATACCTTCAACATATTTGCATGTATAAAAAGTATTGTCAACAATCCTGGGACGAAAATATTTCCACCAGCTGCTCGTCTTTGTAAACACGCCAGGTAATTACTATGAACCGGTCGTTGAACCAAGCATGTCTTCATCCTCTCATGAGTATTCTGTTTCTTGAAATCTAAAACAATGTACAACATTAATACATGGTTCATACACTTGGTTAAAAATGTAACTGAAGGACACCCAACAATATATTTTCATGTACTTATTTAGTAATCAAGCTGACATTAAAATAATAATAATGCTACATTCGGCAGCTGATTGTACCTGAACAGTGCTATACTATAAAGTGGAAAGAAATACTACAGGTAAATTACATATTACTGGTTACATACCTGCATTTTGGACATGTATAGAAGACTGTTTGTCCCTCATCCGCTGATCTTGTCTGGCGGGTCGCATAGGTCATCTTTTTGCAGCCACATTTAGGACACTCCTTGTCTATCTGTAATGCAACAACAGACAGTCATAAGTATGGTCATCAGCCATTGCGGTATTTCTAATTAAACATTCAAGTCCACATTGACGAAAATTAAAACATGCTTTGCCTAAAATATTTACCACTAGGTGCCACAAAACAGCGCACCAAGTGAATGAAACATGCAAAACATATGCCTACAAGATTAATAGCATTAAAATAAATATTAATAAATAGTTAATTAGCCACACTTTCAAAATCTGCAACAACTATGAAGTTTATTTATTTATTATTATTAAACATTTATGATGCGCATGTAATAGGGTGAAACACCTGCTCAAAGGCACTACAATACATATATAAGTAAAATACATTAAAATTAGCTAAAACAGATAAATTAAATGAGGTAACAGGTTAAATAACTAAAACAAATAAATGAGGTGCTTAAATTAGTTAAATAAATAACTAGAATAAGTTAGTTTTTACTTTACAGAAACATCATAAATGAAACAGATAATGTCACTAGAATATCACTGCTGCAAATTTGCATGAAGGCTTGCCAGAACAAATGTGTCTTTAATAGTCTTGAATGTGGCAACAGAGTCTGCATTCCTGACTGCGTGAGGTAGGGCAATCCATAGAATTGGCCCAGCCACTGAGAACAAACGACGGTCATAGTGTTCCAAAATATTTCTAGGGACGTCAGTAGACCTTGTTCGGCCGATTTAAATTATCTGTTCGATGTGTAGAGTGTCACAAGCAATGATAAGTATATAGGGCTGAAATGGTGCACAGCGTGATAAACAAGAAGTAGCAATTTTAATAGACAGCCAGTGTAGACAGAACAGAACATGTGTTATATGATCTTGTCTCTTTGTCCCAGTAATGAGATGTGCTGCAGTAAAACTGCTTGAATGGCTTGAACTTATCCAAATAAGTCACAGTGTGCATGGGTCTCAAATCTAGGACAAAAGCCCCACAATTCCAAAACAAATAAGTATTAATTGCAAAATATACTACAGTGTACTAATAAAAAAGTTATATTACAGTAGCAAGAAATACTACATTTAAAAATTGGTCTTACCGTTGGACCTGAGAAATTGTCTGACGTCAGACCTAAAGTTTTCACTTGTCGCTTATTGAAGACGATTCTTGACTTTATCTCGACACCATCAAACCCTACAATAAATATCTGCAATATCAGTTTTATGGATTATACAAACATTACAACAGCATATTAATTTTTTATACAAGTGTGCATATGCACAAGTATTAACGTTCGTACAATTAAGCATAATTTTTATAAAGTAGTTTAAGCAAAAAATGCAATCCTTTACCTGCAACATCCACTGTGTAGTTACACAACACACAGGCAACAACACTGGACTTGACAGGCAGCGGAAGGATACTGCCACACTCCGGGCAGAAGTCTGGGTCACTAGCGAAGACTGACCTTACTTTAGTAGACATGTCTGCTAATTGTCTTGTGAACTGAAGAAATTCCCTAAAACAGCAACATAAATTTTACATGAAGGAAAATGTTTGACGATTCTTCTATGTGTTTTACTACAAATCTGGTAGTCACTGATTAGAGACTAGTGGTGTAATCCAACATTACATTCAGTTGCGCAAGTATTAATTCAACCATTTATATATTTGTAATCTAACTGGTAAAAAATTTAACTACCGGGGTAGTAACCTTTGAAAACAAAATGCAGGATTCGACAGTGCATGGCCAAAACAAACACTGGACACAAGCTTCCAGTGGTTAAAACCCTCACAATATCAATAATTACTAAATATTTTTATATGGCAGTGTACCCCCAAGTTTACAAAAGCTAAATATGTCAAATTCATTTAATAAATGTTTTAAACCAAATATAAGAACATGAATCATGCATGATATTGCTAGTGTAATAACCATTATATCATCATCACATGTATCTACTTAATATGGTTTAATAGCTTACGATCTATCTAATAATAGTTCCAAGGTGAGTTACCTGGTATACTGAATAATCTAAATTTCTAACAAACTAAATATATATACGTAATAACTTACACTGTAGTATATTTTGAAATCAGTACTTATTCGTTAAGGAATTATGGGGCTTTTGTCCTTGATTCGACATCGTGTTATAATATTATTTTGTAGCTGCCCAGCAGGACGCAAACTTTCACTGAGAGCAATTCCATCATTGGCTTATCGCCGGGCAATTATAGATTAGGGGGTGCGAAAAACAATTCCACGGATGGCGGGCAGCTATGATTCACGGGTTCACCGCCGGTTACACGACAATGCGCGTTAACATGATCGTAAATGCGTTTCGCCAAATTGGCGAAGAGTTTTGTTTTCCTTTCGCCAAATGGGAAACCGTTTCACCTATGGCGCAATTGGCGATCGGCAGCGCTAGCCTAGACACCAGTGCACAGGGTGATTTATTTGGATAAGTTCAAGCCATTAAATTATTCAAAGGAGACCATTCTTGAAGATGTCTTACATTACTACTCATCACTGGCATTTGTATATCTCGAAAGATAATCTTCTTCTCCTGCCTTCCTCATACCACTCTGCACAGCCTGTTGCCAGTTATAGTAGTCTGCTGCAGCAGATTCAGAGGAATCAATGCTGATTAGGTATTTTCCTTAGGCATTTTCCTGCTTCGCGTGTGTTGTCCATGCTTTGATACCATAGAAAAGGGTGCATAGGACACTAGCCTGGTATACTCAAACCTTGGTATTCTCAGTGAGTATGCTGTTCTTCCACACCCTCTTGGATAGCCATAACAAGACAGCCCACTGCCTTTCCTATACTAATATGATATAAAATGCAGTTGTACAAACTAATTCATCCTTGCCAGTGACTGATTGCTGCCAAAGACGAAGTCGGTGTAGCAGCATTTGTGCCCATGACATAAGCACCCCACGTGCCACCGAATGATATACCCAGTTGCAGCATGCGGGACAGCACTTTGGCATTGTGGCGGAAGAGTAAACATGCAACCACTTCTGCACAAATTGACACTTGCGTTATGAATTAGTATGTTATGCCTGCGATACTAAGGAGGCAGACAATCCAATTGACAATATAATGTGACAAGACATTCTAATTAATGTGATATTTGGCTTTGAAAGTGAACTTTGGAGGCTTCGATTTGGAGTGAATTGAGAATAGCATAGATTTTTTTGCAATTCACATTGACATGTTTATTAAATTCATTACTTTATTTTATTGGTCCGCTAGCTATAAGAAACGAAAGACAATATTTGGTATGGCTTATATTTGATGGATGGGTGCAGGCAAACTAGCAAAGAGAGCAGAAGTGGAAAAACATCAAGGATGCAGGAAAAGGTCACAGCTAAGATGGGAGGACTGCGTGAAGAAAGATACGAGAAGATCGGGGAAGTATGAAAGATGGAGAGAGGGGGCTGCCAACAGAAAACCATGGAAAGAAAGGACAGAAAGTGTGGCTCGACAATACCGTGACTGTACCTGACCCTCACCCTTGTACAGCAGGGAACAAGGAGGAAGAGCATGTTTGTTAAATTATTATTTATTCTAATTTAAAGCAGTGTCTGTTTTAGTTTTATGCACAAAAACTTTGCCTTATTATGTACACTTAATTTACTTATAAGTTATACATTTTTGTGGGGCTAGTTCAAACTCACCTGAGCCAGTTCAAAATAGAACTGGGTTAGTTAAAAAAAAATCTGGGCCAGTTGGTTTTTGGGCTAATTTCAGACACTATTTGTCTTTAACTAAGCAACACAGAGAATGCTGCCTGCATTACCAATGCATGTGCAACAAATGTCAATAGTTCTATAATGGCATCCGCCTTCTACTAGGACTTATGGTTGACATAACGTCATTGAACATAAATAACAAGAAGGCCGACTGGTGTGCAAACGCGTAACAGACACGATCACAGTATCGACTGTTTAGTTGCATTCTTTGACATAACATCGATTGTCACATCACAACACTGTTAATTTTTTTTTGCCGTTATTAAATCCTATTGACTGAGACTTAAAATTATGTGACACATGCCTGTTATCTGTATTTTCTCAACCTAACTAGTAAAACAACAATCTATGATGAAAAATTAGCAACTGCTTCTCATTACACTGGCGCTGTTTAAATAAGGCTATATAGGCAAACATAGAAGTTGGCCGTTTAGAAGGGGCTCTTTGGAGTAAATACACTGAAGACTGAAATCTTGTCTTTAGAATTAGATTTATCTCAAGTTTGTGGTGGTCTGTGCGCATGTGCTGTGAGTGGTACTTACAACAACTAAAATACTAGTATATTTAATGTTAGTCAAAGGGTTTTGTAATTCATATTTTGTTTTATTTTTATATTTAAAAAATTTATTTTGAGTTGGTATATAGAATGTCAGTTGAAATTTTGAATAGGTTTAGTTAGGTGAATGGCAACTGTCGCTGTCGAGCCTCACATTTCAAAGACAGTCTCCACACTCACATCACACAATAAGTTTACGCTGCTGTGTTTTATAGGTAGTTTAGGTGAGGAGGTGTATTGAAAGGGAGTTCCATGATAGCTTCTTGAAATGATTTGTGGGTTTTTATATTGGTAATTTTTGGTGGGAACATATTCCATATGCGGATTGCTCAGGGTCATATAAATGAAAAGACCATTGTATTTATACACCTGGGGGCTACGTATTGTCCACGGGTTAGCAGGCCTGGAGGGGGTGATCTTAATAATGTTATTTAGAATTTTGAAATACGTTACTAAATTTATCATTTAGTAACGTCCTTCTATTATCGCTCAACTCGATGGAACTAGACATTACTTTAATTATTTATTTGCTGCAACAGTTTATTTCGGTAATGGTACTATAATGTAGACCTTTACTATTACGAATTACGATCCGAACATTATTACTAAACGAACGGAAACACGAGCAATCACCTCACCACCGTGACGGATACAGGTCAGAACGGCGACAAGTCGAAACGGCGACAACCAAAACGGCGACAGATCCAAAACGGCGACAACCAAAACGGCGACAAGGCAACACGGCGACAAACCAAAACGGCGACAATCGTGGTCAAAACGGCGACAAGGCATAAGTCAAAATGGCGACAACCATTGGTCAAAACGGCGACAACCATTGGTCAATTGCGAAAAATATTGTGTATGTCAAAACGGCAACAAAAACGGCAACAAACCTAAACGGCGACAACGGAACGGCAACAAACCAGATAAATGAAGATGATAATTGTAACTTTATACGGTTAATGAATTTCATAAATCCATGTTTTTAAATTTTGTTGATTGGATATATGATGTAATTTGGTGTCGTGCAATATCCCAGTGCACATTTATATATGTAATAGTTCTAAAAGTCTCGATATCATTTGCAAATAAAAATGTTTCAGAGTTTCATAGTTCTGGTAAGTCATTTATATATCATACAAATAGTAGTGGTCGTAAAATCGAACCCTGAGGAACGGAGAAGTCACTTTGTGCCATTTTGGTTCTTGTCCATTCACAGCCACCTTGAGTTTTCTATATGTGACAAATGCTTCAATCCAATGTAATATTTCGTTCCTAATGTTGAAGCTATCCAATTTACTTATTAATCTCTTATGTGGCACAGTCTTGGTTCATACAGAAAGCATAAATCAACATAAAATCTAACAGTTCGATAGGATGCTAAATAGAAATGGTATAGCTTCAAAAATGTATAATTCTTATTACAAGTTGTTCGTGTTCGGTTGAAATAATTCGCGTAATGAAACCTATAATGTAAGTTAAACATTATAAGAGATACAACAAGATTATTTCGTGACTGTTCAGTCTGGAGAAACCGTACTCGGATTACTCATATTTTGTGGACCTCTGACCTTCGTTCCTAGGCACGCGTCTATTGGTTACTCCGCTACAACATGCTCCGCTCACTCAATAGCAGGAACGGCGCCTGGCCGCTCATTCCCAATTATATGCTGATTGCTGTCTTTTGTCCACAATGAAATGAAATATATAAATTTAACCACAGTTTTGATGTGACATGCAAGCTGAATAATATTCGCAATTTAATATTACATTTTTGACTAATGAGAGACAACATAAAACAAAAAAAAAACGGCGACAATCGAAACGGAGACGCATGACAAAGCTATACATTTCTATTATTTATTTGTGTCACTTATAACATAATTTTATTTAACCAAGTGTACGTACTCACATCAGGGTTTATCCACATCGGGTATACGAGTACGTGACGCTTATACACGATGATTATTTATTTGTGTCGCCGTTTTGGTTTGTCGCCGTTTTGACCAAAGTTTGTCGCCATTTTGACCATTGGGTGTCGCCGTTTCGACTCGACTTGTCGCCGTTTTGACCACGGATGTGGCCGTTTAGGATTGTCGCCGTTTTGGTTAGTCGCCGTTTTGGATTTGTCGCCGTTTTGGTTGTCGCCGTTTTGGATTTGTCGCCGTTATGACCAGTACCCACCGTGACGATGTAACCCGCAGGGTATCACATTTTCCCACACTCACTAGGTGGCGCGCCTTTTCAATTGGCTTTCATCTTTACTCACAAGGTGGGGCATCGGACTTCGATCACCCTCTTCAACATAATTAGTCTCCCCCTCCCCTCCCCCCCTCCCCCTCCCCTCCCCTCCCTCCCCCTCCCCCTCCCCCTCCCCCTCCCCTCCCCCCTCCCCTCCCCCTCCCCCTCCCCCTCCCCCTCCCACTCCCACTCCCACTCCCCCTCCCTCTTTACTCACAAGGTGGGGCATCGGACTTCGATCACCCTCTTCAACATAATTATTCCCTCCCTCCCTCCCCTATTTTACGTTGCCATGTGAAATGTACAAGACGTCACCACAACGCAATATTAATGCGTTGTCATAACCAAACCACGAACATTTCTACAACATATGCATGCTTTTTACTAGAATTTACCTAGTCGACAAATAATGTATTCCAGTAAAGTATAATATTATGTCGTCTGTCCGAATTTAGCTGGCTTACGAAGAAGAAATAAAAAATATAGTGGCAAGAGAACAATTAAAATAAACTAATGTAACACGTCATATTAAAAGTATCACACTGCATAGTTTATGAAAAATATGATGCTATGAAATATGTGTTACCGCCAAAGGCTTCCATACCAATGATTTGTAAATCGGTAAATCGCGTTGCCACGTCAAATAACGCGAGATTTTACTTTGACAACATGGCTAATACCAAAAGTTGACACATTTCTAACAGTGTCTAAATGTTTGTGTTCTGCTAGCCAGACCATCGGCAAAATGAATCCAGAACATATAAAACAAAATGTTATAAATATAATGCTAATTTTAATGCTAACAACTTGGCAATGTGAAGGGATGGGCTTAACAGAAAAACGACAACTTAGGTAGGTCGCTTGACTTCACGGAATCACGATCACATATTTCAGTCCAACTTTTGAAGTGACCGCGTCAAACCACGTCAAAGACAATGCAATAATTATTGTATCATGGTTGTCACTTGGATGTGGCCATAGCTCGGCATATTATTTTAAATGTTATCATCAGTTTGCAACCGAGGCATCGTCATCAATCCAATGTTTATTTCTTATTTAGACATCACAATAAGACGAGTCTATAAGTATAATTATATTCATTTTGTATTTAGGTTTACTTAGTCTTAGGCTTAGGTTCTTCCTGGCCGTAGGCGGTGGCCTCGGTGGTCAGATCTTCAACTTTCCTTTGGAATGCTCTGCGACTCTCTGGCAAGGCAGCTTTGTAGTTGTAGAGAAATTCCTCAGTAGACAGCACTCCATTGTCTATCTAGACGGTTTTTAAACGAGTTGACACTTGGGGCAGTTACCTTACCTTATGATACCTTATGACAATTCTGATCGCAGGATCCAGTTGATTCCTCCATGATCAGATCTTCAGAATCAAATATTTTTATATCATGATTTCCGGTTCCATTAGTTATTGTTAAAGGAGATTCATAGTCGTATATTATTGCCTGGGTGGAATTTGTTTAGTTTGTTTTTAAATGAGTTAATTGATCTAGCTTGTATTACAGAGTTTGGGAGACTATTCCATGTTTCAGCCACTCTAAGAGGGAATGCATTTTTTCTTAGATTTATTTTTGCTCTTTTGGGTAAATAACTCCTTCCAGTAGATCATTCCATAATCTGGTAACTAAGTGAGAAGCTTTCTTTTCTAACATTTGTACAAGCACGTTCTAGAAACAATTTCAAACTATGACCTCTTGTTCCTTCCCTTGTATCACTGTCTTTGTGCAACTTAACAATGTTAGATACATCACTGTCATATTCCCCTTGAAGCAGTTTTATACCTCAATCATATCACCACGAGTTTGTCTACATGCAAGTGTAGGAAGTTTCAATCTCTTAAGTCTTTCCTCGTAAGGAATATCCTTCATACCAGGAAGCTGCTTTGTTGCACTTCTCTGCACACTTTCGATGGCATCTTTGTATTTCTGTTTATAAGGGGACCATATTGATGTTGCATAATCTAAATGACTTCTAACTAAAGCTTTATATAATGGCACATTCATTTAGACATTCATTGAACACGTTTGGAAATAGATTCTTCATAACTACTATAAAATAACTTAAATTCTCTGCCACCAATCATATTCAACTCGTGTAACTGTTTGTTAAACTTTTACTTTCAAGAAAGTTCAGTCTCTTTCAACATCAAAGACAAATATACTATGCAGAGTCACCTACTCTCGAGTGCCAAATAAATGTATAGGCCAAATAACAGTATGGGGTGGCAAATCGGTCAAATTGAATAATAGTATAGTGCTGAATAATAGTATATGGGCAAATTGTTTAAAACAATATAATAGTATGGACCTGTATGGTGCGAAAAAGTCACTAGTATATTTGTCTTTTTTAGCGCCGAAGCAATTATTTACTTGATGCAAAGCCAAGGCTGGCTAGAAAACTACGTGGATCGCCATGTATTTTTTTTTCTGCTGAATATGCATAAACTTTGTGCATATTTGCATCACCGCAGATATAGTAACCACATTTTATATCTGTAAAAAACTGGGGGATTTTCTGTTTTTAAATGGACATTACAATTTTTTTTAATTGAATACGCAAGCTCGTTTCAGGGGAAACTGCCGCCAGCCGGTTATGACCGGTTTGAGGCGCTGCGCATGACGGCCATTTACTGTCGGTTTACACAGTGATAATGGCGTTTTAACTAATTATATACCATGTCAAACTCCAGAGAACTAAGTATTCAGACCGATTCATCTAATCATGGAAATCTAATGGTCTAATGCTTTGGGATGCACGGGATCCCACTAAATTCACGACTGTCGTTCGAAAGGATGAAAACGTAGCCATCAGAGGAAGCCAGCCACATGCAGCTCCAGTTGGGAGCAAGTGATTTTAGCGCGAGTGGCAAACCACTCCGTGGATGATTGATTAGCGCTAGCAATAGGGAGTGAGAGCGATTGCTCTCCTAAAAATTACACCCTGCATAATTTGCCACAATTATCACAGAATATAGGCTGGCACAAATGTTTACATTTATTAATAGTATAGTACAAATAAGGTGCGTATAGGGTGGCATTTTTCATCAAATAAATATGCATATAGGGACACTTATTTGGCACTCAAGAGTACTAAAAACCACTACTAGCACTAGGCACACTGTCACTGACACTGGTGTGATGTGTCTGTAGTCATAGGACATTAGTCATTATGTCAATTAAATTACATATGCATTGTATATTGTATACAATGTATGTCAGATACAGTTTAGATATTTAAATCCATAAAATCAGGGAGGTGTTCCTTCTTCCTCATAATGTGCATAATCCCACTAAGGGATATCTTGCATGTAGTCAGGGATATTTCTCACATGTTTGTGATGGATTTATCAGCGTTACAATAGCTTCCTTTATATTCCTTCAAGTTATGCAATACCTAGAATAATGTTATGTTCGCTTCTACTGCTGCACCGCCCTGGCTGTTATCCACTTCTCCCTAGCTAGTAAGGCTGTCGATAGGGAGAAGTGGAAAGGGATAACAGCTAGGGTGGTGCAGCGATACATGAACTAGCCTCACCTCTTTATAAAGGGAGCTACAAGGGAGAACAAATTGCTTCTACTATTACTTTTGCTATAGATCTAATGCATGCACTATTACCTTTGCTACATATCTAATGCATGCACTATTTCTCGAGACTTGTAGCACTTTTGTGGGTGATTGTTTCTTCATCAGCCAACACAGCAACTGCAACTGTCATGAAAAACACTACAAAGGCAACCGTGTTCAAAGTAAGAGTGTTGAAAGCCTTACCACATTGTAACTTCTCATGTTGGTCAAATCTACCACAGACACTTCCTGATTTACTGATCCGATGTGAATGGTCAACCAAAACTGTTTATTTAATGATTTTGCAAAGTGCACAGTCTCATGTTTCAGGGAGAAAGTCTTAGAGATGTTCAACCACGCATATAAAAATTATATGGTAAGTCATATTCTTATAACTGCCTTGTCTTAAATATATTTGCTGTTGGCTTGTGTTTCAGTTACTCTTTTTGTTTGCCATTCAAGTCAACATAACACTATTCCATAATTAATGACAGTTGGAAATGTAGAATTGTAGATAACAAGGTTGGTCATTCTGTACCTATCATTACTGTATCAATTATTGTAACTTGGATTATAAATATTATGTGTACAATTTATAGGTGTCCAGAAACACTTCATTGTTGAATAAATTAATTTAGTTTTTTATTAAATTATCTGTAGTTAAAAAAATGTCAGAACTGTTCAGTCCAACGTTGTATATAATTTTTTATTTTGCACTTTTTAAGAAATTTTTCTATTGTGTGCCAAACTGCTACTGTGCAGTGAGATATGAGTTTTCTGTGTTAAAAGTACTTTACTGTTTACCAGGAAAACGCCTATCCCGCAGACGAGCTGATGCCATTGAGTTGTCAGGGTCGGTACCGCGAAACACAACCTAGTCGCGGTGACATCGATGAGGCTTTAGGAAAGTGAGTTTCAGTTGTAAGCAATAACAATAAGTTGATGAAGTGATTACCAGCAGAATGTCCGCAATGACTTTTTGGTTTTGGGTAAATAAAAACATTCAGATCCTGCTACGCTTTAATATTGGCTGAATATTTAATCATTTATTAAAATGCCCAGTAGTATGTTCACTGTACTTTTGTAAATTGTAACAGAGAAACTCATATAGCAAACGTTTTTGTTGCAATCTCTGAGATGTGCTACTATTCAGTGACATATGTTTCTAATGCTGATTCTCTTTTCAGTTTCTCCCTAACCCTAGTGGACACATTAGACACATTAGTGGTGAGTACTGCTATAATTAGGAATTTTAGGACAGCAGCAGATATAAACATAAACACCCAACATGCAGCTTGTCTGTATGTGTACAGAAACAAATTAACTACATTGAAGTCCAATAACTCTTATTTGTAGTAAACGAAAAAATTTATTGTACAGCTTACATTAATGCCATTCCCTGTGTCATTGCTTCCATAGAAAGACACCAATAAATGCCTTTCATTTAGGACACCTATTAATACCATATTAACTGTATGTGACCCAGTTCACACATTCCTATTTTTCACACAGTCATTGTGCATGAAGGGTTTCCTGTTAAGTAGTTGTTTCTGCTGGATGACAGAGATGATCCTCACGTGTGGTGATCTGTTTGTAGGTGCTGGGGCAGCTGGATAAGTTTGAAGAGGCAGTTCATCTCGTCATCCGGGACGTGACGTTTGACAAGGACATTGTTGTATCTGTGTTTGAAACCAACATCAGGATGCTGGGGTGTGTAAATAGTCAGTATGCTTTACATTGTATTCTCGATGGAACATAGTTACACAACAAGAAACAAGGTTCAAGATGAACTTTTTGTATAAATAAATTATTGGTGTAGATTAAAAAAATCAGGTATTAATAATAGATAACAAAATAGTTCTCAGGACCTGATAATTATTATAAAATTACAATTTCTAACCATCCAACATGAATTTACATCGCAACAAGATATAATGTAGCATGATGCTATGTTAACACACCTGTGAAGCCCTTGTGAAGAGATTTATCACACTGATGAGTGTAATGTTTTTTATATTAATCTATTTTCAAAGTTAATTTTACTTTTTTCTTTGTAACATTTCAATAGATTTCAGTTGTCTTCCTCAACTGAGTGCTGTCAAAATGTTATAAAGAAAAAATGTAAAAATGACTGCTAAATGAGTGATAGATTAATATATCTATGATGTCAGTTTATAAAAGTATTAATTTGGCACTAAAGAGATGATTGAGTGATTGAAGATACTGTGGCTGTCAAAAGCGACAGTAAACTGTGAGAAAGTCTTGTAAGGTGTGCCATGTTGGCTTGTAGGGGGCTACTGGGAGGTCATGTGATGGCGGAGGAGGTGAAGAGGCAGCGGAAAGGGATGCAGTGGTACAAGGGAGAGTTGCTGGAACTGGCCGTTGACCTGGGAGACCGTCTCCTCCCAGCATTCAACACAACCACGGGAATTCCCTTTCCCAAGGTCAGTTGGTCAAAGACAGTTGGAACTTTTTAACTTTGTTAATGCTTAAACATGATGTTAGAAAAACAAGAAGTTGAACTATGTGGTACAGAAATTGTCTAATTCCATTCAAGAAGATTGCGACAGTTACTTCCTGTTTATTTTATGCAGAATGATTCTGGAATAATGAAGCAATTTTTCAAATAAGAAAAACTGAAAATAGCTACACCTAACATGCACAAATCATTATTAAAGATACACCATTTAATTTAACAATGACAATAAATATTTTTTCTCTACAGAGACTGAAAACTTTTTGTTAGTTGAACAAAATATAATTGTATGTGTTTCCGTGAAATTACACAGAAATATTCCTTTTTGTGATGAAATAATGAAATGTTTGTGTAGGATAAAAAATTATCGTATGCATGTCAGGTGAACTTGCGACATGGGTTCAAGCCGACATTGGCCCGGACAGGGCATGAGAAGGACACATGTACTGCGTGCGCTGGCACGATGATCCTCGAGTTCGCTGCCCTCAGTAGACTGACAGGCAACATGATCTATGAGGCAAGTTACTCTAGTCAGTACATTCTGTGCTGAGGCTTAAAAAGTCTTAAATTGGATGTTGCATTTTAAGCCCTTGAAAAGGTCTATAAAATGTGAATTTTTAATGAAAGGTCTTAAAGAGGTCTTAAATTTGATTTAATTAAATTAGGCCTCGCTTTAGGCTATAATTCAACAAAGGTGGAATGGACTGCTTATTGCTGATTGGTATACTTTAATTAAATCATTCAGTTTGATCACCAAATGATAAATGGCTCTTAGAACATGTTTGAGTGAAATTTCTTTCTTATTTAGTATTGATTTTTTCTTGGAAAAATGTCTGATTATCAAAGTGTCTTTAATCAGATAAGTTTAAAGAGGTGCACTCCATGATTCTGAGGTAGATCTGTAAGCCTCACACACCATGATCTGCGGTAGATCTGTAAGCCTCACACTCCATGATCTGGAAGTAGATATGTAAGCCTCATGCTCCATGATCCTGAATTAGATCTGTAAGCCTCACCCTCCATGATCTTAAGGTAGATCTGTAAGCCTCGCACACACCATGATCCTGAGATAGATCTGTAAGCCTCACAAAATAGTGGTTTAGACCACTATGGATCAAGAACCTGACCATATATATGTTATGTTGACCGTGTGTTTCCTTCTCCAGGAGAAGGCCCATAAAGCGATGGAGTACCTGTGGATGTCGCGTCACCGTGCCAGTGATTTGGTGGGCACGGTCATCAATATACACAATGGTGACTGGGTGCGACGAGGTGAGGTTCAGGTTCAAGTCTTCCCATCATGCCTTGGTGCACACACATACATGTTATATTGATTGGTGAATAGCAACAATTTACACAAGGAATTCCAAAATGTGAGCCCTTCTCAGGTTCTAGCCATATAATAATGATTTTTGCAAAAAATGTAATGATGTAAATGATGGTGTTAGATACTTCACAATAATAACCCAAGGTTTAAGGCAGCTAGGCCAATGAACTTTATGTCTTTTTTAATCCTGTAGAGATTGTTAGTATCAATATTCTCCACCATCTCTACCTGGTTAGCCCACATCCAGTTTTGTTTTTGTGGCAGTAAATTGATCACAATAGTCCTATGACAATGTCTTCTTTTCACATACTATATTATAATATATTAAGCCTACCTTTCCTCAAGGTCATAGTGTTGTCGCTTTCAAGACAGTTTTAAAGACACATCTTGTTCACATGGCCTTTGTTACATTACTGTAGACAACAGCAATAACATTTTAATGACATGGACCTTTTAGTTATTTATTTAACATGTTTTAAATTTATTTTACTTATTTTAACATTGTTAGCACATTTATGCTGATTTTTACTAGGATATAATATGGTGTATTAAGAGTCTCAAATTGTTTTTCATACCACAGCAACAGAAATGGTCAGCTTCTTGTTGATGTCATACATGAGCACAACCTTCTGATGACCAACACTTTCTTCTGTAAACCAAATCATAGTATGATGTATTATAAATGTCTAATTTATTATTATGATACGCATCATAAATTGTTGTGCATTATTTCTTTCAGAGAGTGGAATAGGTGCAGGAATTGACTCTTACTATGAATACATGCTGAAGGCATATGTCCTGCTGGGTGATGAAACCTACCTCACAAGATTCAACAAGGTATGCTCCCATAATGATGATGATATCTTATATAGCACCAGTATCCGCCTAGACAAGGCGCTCATGGTGCTTGGCTCCATCATAACAGGTATTTTTTGGCAGTGGTTAACACAGAGCCCAACTGGTGCAATCATGCGCGCACGCACGCACGCACGCACGCACGCACGCACGCACACGATTTGTGTAAGTAAGCAGTTATTCTGGTTGCCTTTCAGCACTATGCAGCTGTGATGAAGTACATCAGTCAGGGTCCGATGATGCTTGACGTTCACATGCACAAACCACTCAGGAGTTCTAGGAATTTCATGGATTCATTATTTGCATTTTGGCCTGGATTACAGGTATGTCTGTATACGTGTACCAGACACAGTGTCTCAGTACATGTGGATGACCATTTGTTGAAGCAATTGATGCTGTCTTTGCCACAGATATGTAGCATTTTTAGAAATATTAGTTTTATATTTACTTATTTTTATTAATACTGATTAACCCAGTTCTTGAGTTAGGTAATTGTAATTTTGGATAATTTAACAAAATCATGTGTCTACAATGAATTATTCTAAACTGATACTTTAAAAGAGGGAAAGGTTATAAAATGTTGATAGAGGAAGGTGTTGTCACTAGCACTGCCAGTGGTGTGTCTGGTGTAGGTGTGCACCAGTGGTGTTGTACCCCACATGCTGTGGTGTGTCTGGTGTAGGTGTGCACCAGTGTTGTTGTACCCCACATGCTGTGGTGTGTCAGGTGTAGGTGTCCACCAGTGTTGTTGTACCCCACATGCTATGGTGTGTCTGGTGTAGGTGTCCACCAGTGTTGTTGGTGTTGTAGGTACTGAAGGGAGACATCAAACCTGCCATAGAGATTCATGAAATGTTGTATCAGGTCACCCAGATCCACAACTTTCTGCCGGAGGTGAGCAGGGTATTGTGACAGTGATTCATAGTAACTATGACAACATTAACTATGATAATAATAATCACACATTGTTGTTGCACAGGTCAAATTTCTGCTGTGTGGTCCAGGGCAGTAGTCTTAAGCACAAATACATAACACCAGGAGCAGATACCATATTTAGCAAGATTGGAAGTAGAATAGCCAGTCGCATTTTAATGCACAGACAACAAGTTAATTGTTGTAATTGTTTTGTGTTCAGGCCTTCACGACTGACTTTCACATCCACTGGGGCCATCACCCCCTCAGACCCGAGTTCATAGAGTCCACATACTTCATCCACAAGGTACGTCCTGGGGCCATCACCCCCTCAGACCCGAGTTCATAGAGTCCACATACTTCATCCACAAGGTACGTCCTGGGGCCATCACCCCTTCAGACCCGAGTTCATACAGTCCGCATACTTCACCCACAAGGTATGTCCTGGGGCCATCACCCCCTCAGATCAGACCCGAGTTCATACAGTCCACATACTTCATCCACAAGGTACGTCCTGGGGCCATCACCCCTTCAGACCCGAGTTCATACAGTCCGCATACTTCACCCACAAGGTATGTCCTGGGGCCATCACCCCCTCAGACCCAAGTTCATATAGTCACATACTTCATCCACAAGGTACACCCTGGGGCCATCAGACCCAACTTCATACAGTCCACATACTTCATCCACAATGTACATCCTGGGGCCATCAGACCCGAGTTCATACAGTCCACATACTTCATCCACAAGGTATGTCCTTGGGCCATCACCCCCTCAGACCCGAGTTCATAGAGTCCACATACTTCATCCACAAGGTACATCCTGGGGCCATCAGACCTGAGTTCATACAGTCCACATACTTCATCCACAAAGTACATCCTGGGGCCATCAGACCCGAGTTCATACAGTCCACATACTTCATCCACAAGGTACGTCTTGGTGCCATCACCCCCTCAGACCCGAGTTCATAGAGTCCACATACTTCATCCACAAGGTACGTTCTGGGGCCATCACCCCCTCAGACCTGAGTTCATAGAGTCCACATACTTCATCCACAAGGTACGTCCTGGTGCCATCACCCCCTCAGACCCGAGTTCATACAGTCCACATACTTCATCCACAAGGTACGTTCTGGGGCCATCACCCCCTCAGACCTGAGTTCATACAGTCCACATACTTCATCCACAAGGTTTTGTTATCACAAGTGATTTGCTATAATGTGTCAGTCACGTCCAGTTTGTTTCTTTTCCTGATAACATTCCCCTCAGACAATGTTAAGCATTTCCCTGTTCCTTATACTTTTATTCTGATCTCTATATTCAGGTTTAGATTTGAAGGGTTAGATTTGAAGGATAAATGTATAGTAATCCAGACGGATTACCAAGGTGTTAAATTCAATAATCCATCCAAAAATCTGGTAATCCACAAATTAACTAATTTAACGGTCCTGGATTACCGTACTGTTTTAACTCTGAATACTTCTGCAGTGCACACAGTTTTTTTAATTTAGATGGGCTCCATTAAAGCATCATAACTTTGCTAATAACTATCATGAAATATATGAATGGGGTATCATTTGGTTGCTAAAAGACTAGTGTTGTTAATACTGATTGGTAAATATGTTCTGAACATTGTATAACAATTTCTTTTTGCTGAGATGTGACTTAACCTTATATAGACAAGACATTAATGATGATACAATCATCTTACAAGACATCCCATTATATGTCATAATGATACAATCATCTTACAAGACATCCCATTACATGTCATAATGATACAATCATCTTACAAGACAACCCATTAGATGTCATAATGATACAATCATCTTTGTATTCTAACTGTATGTGTAGACTTATATATAGAGCGGATGTAAGAGAGTGGTTTGTTGATAGGCGACCTCCGACCCGTACTACCTGGAGGTGGGCAAGACCATTGTCAACAACCTGGAGACATATGCGCGCGTAGACTGTGGGTTTGCTGCCATCAAGAACGTACGGACAAGTTCCCTGGAGGACCAGTCAGTGGCTTTATCTTACTTCACCATTGCCGTCATTCACATTTAATATCCCTGCTCACTGATGGTGACACGTATTCAGATTCGGACTAAATTGTTTAAGCAAGTACTCTGGTAATGTATTGGCTAAGCATGGCAAACATAACCTGAAATAACCCATGGTGCCTCTGATACATAGTAACTACATGTGTCAGTACATCATTTTATGTGCGACATGTAATTATGTACTTTTAATTTAGGCAGTCAGGACAATGATGTATTTATGACAACGATCCCAGTCCGCAAGTATTGTATTGTATTGTATTGTATTGCATCAGCACAGAATACATCATAAAAAATAACATTAATATTTAACATCACAGAGCTAGCATCAGAATGAAAAAATTGGGCAATCTGACATTTGAATAAAATTTAATGCAATCAAGCAAATGTTGGGCCACCACACTCATAGATACATGATTGTTTCGGCACATTCCAAAACAATCGCGGGAATTTGTTAGGTGTCTGTATTTAGAGCCAAAAGTCATGAGTGGGCACAGTAGTCACCCATCAGTTACATCAGTCAAACTATGGTCACAGAACATGATTATGCTGTACGTAGAAGTGTGTTTCCTGTGAGGTTGCATGAGCCGGTGTGTGCAGGATGGACTCGTACGTGATGGCAGAGACCTTCAAGTACCTCTATCTGCTCTTCTCTGAGAAGGAAGACATGATCATTGATGTGGATAAATATATCTTTACCACAGAGGCTCACCTACTCCCTCTAAGTCTCTCTCTTCATCCCATCAACAACACCAAGGTATATTCCAGGGATGAGATTCTTCCATGGATCCACAAATTTATCCAGTTGCCACATTATGATTCACAATTTGTCTGGCCTATTAGATAAATGCAGATCAGTTGAGATCTTGTGTAGGGTTCTGTTGAGATCCTGTGTAGGGTTCTGTTGAGATCCTGTGTAGGGTTCTGGGGGTAAGGGTGAACTTTACCTTTTTAATCCATTTTATCCAGGATACGAATAAACTTGGTTACATTTGTATCTGGAATAATGGGGTTTCCCACACCATGTCATTAACTTTACGAATATTGATTGGATGATTCAAATTTAATTATGTCAGTATATTTCGTTTTTGCTTGGTCCACTTTGTCACACATATTGACAGTCTCAATCTTTGACACAACACGCACGCACGCACGCACGCACGCACGCACGCACGCACGCACGCACGCACGCACACACACATTGACAGAGCCAATGCTGGACACACTTTGACATAGATATATTGATAGTGTCAATGTTTGATACTCATATTGACAATGCCAATTTTTTACATTCATATTGACAGTGCCAATGTTTGACACACATATTTACTTTGTCAATGTTTGACACACTCAGGAGCCTGGAGACGGCCGGTCAGGTTATGACGAAGAAGGCAGCAGCCATGACAGATCCTGCCCCAACACCAACAGTATATCCCACACCAGCGTTCACTACGCGCAGAACCTACGATCTCCACTGAAGAATCTTGTTCGCAATCATTGTGTCAAGCCAACTGTCAAATTGTACGTAGTTTTCTTTCATTGTCTTCTCTCTGCAGTTGCGTTGCAGTTTATCTTAAGACTCCCTGCTCAATTGGTTTAGCCCATCACGAATAGTTTAATTAATAGCAAAGGCATTTAAAAAAAAGTGTGCAGGCTTTTGTTAAAATCATTGAAACAATTGACTTTGATCGTTAGATCTGGTAACTTGTGAAAGTTTGAATAGCCTTATGTCATAGTATATAGCGCACAACCATTTTTGCCCTTTTTTACCAAATAATTTAATAGCTTGTCCAATGATTTCACCAAAATTAAATAACAGATATTATATAAAATCGAGCTTGCATGTCAGTCGATACTAAATAATATATACAAATGAGCTTGCATGTCAGTCGAAACTAGATAGGTTCAATATTTCGTGAAATGAATCTGAAACAGAAATACTGTGCACTGTTTACTGAAGGTTGTGTGGTGTTTAGACGCAGCCAGAGACTGCATGCGGGAGACTTCATTGCAGGCCGGAGCGACCACTTGGAGCTACTCAAGAAGATGGGGATACGTATTGTGACAGTGAATGATGGCCGCGTTCAGTTACTGCACACAGCATCCGAGGTACAACACACTGATGTCCCAAATAATGTAGTGTCCCTGCTAGAACAGGATCTTCACTATTAGTATCAGACTTGGGGTCAATCAATACCAATTCCAGTTACATACCAATTATACATACCAATTCTACCTAAACAAATCCCAATTCCAATTCCAAAATACAAATTCCCTCTCCAATTATCAATTCCAAATCGAAACAGTATGTGAACAGGACAACCATAGACATGCTCAATGCCTAAAATAATATCTGTTTGAGACCAGGTTTATTGAATTTTGGTACATAATGGCAAATAAAAAAGTTATACGATGTAATTGAAAAAGTAATTGGAAAGTAATTGAAAATGCCAACTACATTTTCACCAATTCCAATTACTTTTTAAAACAAAACACCAATTCTGGAATTGTAATTGGTATTCCAATTGCAATGTAATTGACCCCAGCAAGTTTGGTGTTATTCAGCAGTTATTGCAGATGAAAAGAGAATTGGGCATTTAAGGTAGCTTGGGCGACTAACGTGTCAGTTGATTTTTTTTTTTCCTCAACATGCTAGGAAATATTGAACTGAGCGTCGACACCAAAAATAATCACCTGGTACTAACATAGTATTTTGCCAATCCTTCCTTTAAAGAAACAGTCCTTTTGGAAATCCCTGACTTAGAAATGCTGATGATGTTTCCATAGTAACGACCGCATGTGCTTCGACCTTCGAACCAGCTTTATTCATTTGCCGTGAACGCGGAACATATCATCTGGTTACTGTGATTCCAATACGCATCAGTTCTATATCTGCCTAACTAAACCTTGTCCATAGACCAACAAATATCGGCACTAATGTAGTATATTGTACCTTTGAAGCTATAACGGAAACGGCCAGTTGATGTGACTTGGTGACCCTGCGGATAACGGGCCAATCAAAATAATCATAAACACGCCCTGCCACGTGTTTGTCAGATGGCTGGCGTAACCCGATATCGTAGACAACAACACGGTACAAATACAGATTCAAGGGCCATCGTGGCGGCAAATTAAGGGGACATGTCAATATTAGAAATGGCCATTATGTTTTGTCAACAATACGTAAAACACCAGTGAAAAACATCACATTTCAAGCATGATACAAGTATCTACTGACATTTCTGTTATCACTAACAACCATGAAATTATGCTTAATTTACTATTATAGAAAAACTTCAACACTTATGACACTGCAATTTGGCCTATGAATGCATCTTACATGTAGGCAATATTACACGAATTAGAATTACGATTGGTGAAGGGTTTGTGTCAAAAATACACTGCCACTATAAGTTGTCATTCAACTTTTGCTAAACTTATTCATGGTGGTGTAGCAGACGTAATTCGTTTGATGTTAACCAAAATTTGCATCAAAGTTATCTGTGACACTGTCATACTTGTATGTATATCATTTATTCCTTTGGGGATTTTCTCAAAACGATATAATTTGGCATTTTGTGGCTATTCTTTCACATTTATAAACATTTTTAGAAAATCTTGTAACATAACCAAATAAATGAAAAATTTTTTTTTTTAATTAACCTGTAATATATAGTATTTCAACTACAGTATGTGAAGAAATGGTTAATTTATCTTTAAAACTTCTACTGAAACCACTCAACTCAAGACAAGCATATAATAGCCGCCCCAGCTACCTTAAGAACTATTCTTTATTTGTGCAAAGATTTAAAGTTGAACTTTTATTAAACTGTGTTAACATAAAACAGATGCATTTAAAATAATTACTGATTCATTTTGATGAAAAATAGAATGGGAATAATTAATGAAAATTGCTACCTGCACAAGTAAGTATGTTTCATTGTTGTTGTCCTGGAAAATGAGTCAGAGTTGGGTGCATTCAACTGGTTGTTGAATTAGTGCACTGTAGAAACACCACATTGTTGGTGCGTTTGTCTTTATCTTGTCATATTGAACTACTAAACAAACTCAGTTATAGCGTAGAAGTTAAGATTTTATGAATTCATCGATTACCATTGCAATAGATAAGATCATCTACCATGAAATTCTGCCAAGTTGCAGAAGTGCCTGGGCTGCCGCGTAATTAATATCAGGCTTAATTGTTAAACTATACAAGTTCTGTACTGCTGACAACTGTGCAACTGTGCCATTCTTTATTCTGTTATTTCACACATTATCAAAACCAAACGAAAGCACATTTATGTTGTACTACTTTTATTTACTTTTTTTATTATAGATGTTACCTGTGTGACCTGTGATTGACCTCAAATTGACCTGGTCATTGTTGCAGGCAGCCAGTGAGGAGGATGGCAGTGATGGTCTACTCTTCATGCAGGAGATGATTGAGCTCTCCAAGACAGAATCAGCCGAATGTGAGCCACACAATGTTACACTAATGCGTAATAATGTTACAGTAGCAAAAACAGCAAGCTGTGCACATTCAAATATGTTTTAAAACATTCAACAAATGTTACTTCTGCCAATTGTACTTCAAGTTGTATGTTGCTGTGAACATAATTGTTGTCTGATACATTTGAAGAAATCACTAATTTTAGGGCATTGATTGTGCCTACCTGTGCAGAACATTGGAAGAAATCACTAATTTTAGGGCACTGATTGTGCCTACCTGTGCAGAACATCATATTTATGCATGCTGTCTGCTTGTTTAATTAAATGTCATAATAAAAAAATTATTAAATATGATACAGCATTTTGTAATTAAAAATTTCCACATCCAGTTGGGTAAAAAGATCCTACAAACATTGTCCCTGTCCTGTTGGTGACATTTAGTAGGAACCGACTGGTTTCTACAAGTCGGAATGGCCCATTTAGGCACACAGCTAGCATTGCTCCTCCTGTATTCAGACATTATGCTGAATATATTTTCATGAATCATGGTATGTGTTGCAGCTCAGTACGAGCCGAGGGTGGTCCAGATTGTGAGTCCTCCCTACCTTGGAACAATCACCCTCACTGCTGGACCTGCACAATTTGGACCGGACCTCAAGGACTCCAGTGGGGTAGGTTAATACATGGGTACCCATTAGCCCTCAATGACTCCAATGGGGTTGGTTAATACATGGGTACCCACTAGTCCTCGATGACTGCAATGGGGTAGGTTAATAAATGGGTACCCACTAGCCCTCGATGACTGCAATGGGGTAAGTTAATACATGGGCACCCACTAGCCCTCAAGGACTCCAGTGGGGTAGGTTAATACATTGGCACTCACTAGCCCTAAATGACTCCAGTGGGGTAGGTTAATACATGGGCACCCACTAACCCTCAAGGACTCCAATGGGGTAGGTTAATACATGGGCACCCACTAGCCCTCAATGAATCCAATGGGGTAAGTTAATACATGGGCACCCACTAGCCCTCAATGACTCCAATGGGGTAGGTTAATACATGGGCACCCACTAGCCCTCAATGAATCCAATGGGGTATGTTAATACATGGGCACCCACTAGCCCTCAATGAATCCAATGGGGTAAGTTAATACATGGGCACCCACTAGCCCTCAATGAATCCAATGGAGTATGTTAATACATGGGCACCCACTAACCCTCAATGAATCCAATGGGGTAAGTTAATACATGGGCACCCACTAACCCTCAAGGACTCCAATGGGGTAGGTTAATACATGGGCACCCACTAACCCTCAAGGACTCCAATGGGGTAGGTTAATACATGGGCACCCACTAACCCTCAATGAATCCAATGGGGTAAGTTAATACATGGGCACCCACTAACCCTCAAGGACTCCAATGGGGTAGGTTAATACATGGGCACCCACTAACCCTCAAGGACTCCAATGGGGTAGGTTAATACATGGGCACCCACTAACCCTCAAGGACTCCAGTGGGGTAGGTTAATACATGGGCACCCACTAGCCCTGAAGGACTCCAATGGGGTAGGTTAATACATGGGCACCCACTAACCATCAAAGACCCCAGTAGTGTAGGTTAATACATTGGCACCCAGTGCCACCACTAACCCTCAAAGACTCCAGTGGGGTAGGTTAATACATGGGCACCTACTAATCCTCAAGGATTCCAGTGGGGTAGGTTAATACCAGGGTTGGTATGTAACAAAGTAAAAGTATTTTGTTACAGTACTTGAGTAGTTATTTTAAGTAATTGGCATGTAACGAAGTAGAATTTTTACTAAATAATTTTACTTGTAACGAAGTAGTTTTATCTAAAGTAACGTGACTTTTTACTCCGTTACTTCTATTTACTTCGCAATATATTTTCGTTACATTTTTTTTAAACCGCTGCTGCCGATGGCGCTCCACCGTCAACAACATTTAAAAAACTGTTCATAGTCACCAGGCCAAAAGCTATTAATATCATTCAGTCGCATGCCAGTTCGCGATCATATTTGCATGCAAACCTCTCTTCGGGAAATCGACGCAACCACTGTTTGATATCCACATCAGTGAACGAAGTGTACCAAATATTGGCATAGGTCAGGTCAACGCCGTTGACATGAAATGTCACTTCGAGCACACAACGCTTGAACACCATCTCAAACCACGATGCAAATGTCTCCGTTGCACCACATAAACTATTAACGTATTAGACCCCACAACGATAAAAAAATCCTGGCGAATAACTGCTGAACTAAACGGTACCAAATTTTGCCACACCCTAGTGGATACATTTTGCAACAACAACAGCTCATTACGTGCATGTGTTGCCCTTTTGGAAATCTTGATTTTCATTGGTTTTGTTCAAGCTATCTCGAATATTTTTATTTCTATATTTGTCATGATAAAATATGGTGTAACCTGAAAAATAACCATCAGAATTTGATAATTGTTTCAGTGGTGCAAAGCTAACACATATAGCTACATTTACATAGGGTTATAGCATGAGATCATTGTCAAATGTTAGTTGCAAGGTAGAATAACTTTCAAAGTTTTAACAAACTTGCTATTTTGTCTTTGCAAATTGTGATCAAATGTCAACATTTTATTAATATATCCTATTTCTATGTATACATGCATGTGGAGAAATTACTACTCTTCAAAATAAACACAACTTGTAATTGTCAATATTGAAAAGTTTTCTACAGATTTTTGAACACAAGAATGTAAAATCGCTCGAAATTTGCCAGAAATCCTGGGAACAGGGGAGCATGTTTTAATAAAATCCTGGGGCCTAATGTAAGATTCCAATACGTATTATACATTTTGAAATTTGCAATTTCGACAATGTATTGATAATCCACATACACTGACACAATTCTGATATTCATGAACAAATGCGCATCGTGGATTGAGAACGAGAACCGATTTTCGCCCATTGGCATTGTCAGCAACAGCCTTACCGGCTTATGTCAGCATTAAACAGCATTTTACTTTCACGAATAAAATTCATATTGAGATGTTTAATAAATTCATAATAATTACTCTACAGAACTAAACAGTAAAGAATTGATACTCTGCCATTTGGCAGCATCCTTTCCCAGCAATGGCTTATTCAAGCTGACCCATAAATAATATCAAGGACAGGGACAGAGGCCCTGACAGGTCACTTTTAATTGCAATTAGCAACAGCATTCCTCTGTTGCACTGGTCTGTCTTCTGATCAATTCTAGCCCCAGCTGGTACCAGGTAACCAACACAGCTAGCTGCTAAAGCATGTTGTTTCAATGTTTGTGTGAGCTGATAAGACATGTCTGGGAAGACATTAGAAGGTGGGGTTTCACAAGCCAGATGGCTTCATCAGCTAGGCATCAAATTTCTTTGTTAATTTTACTATGGGCAATGCTAGGTTGTATTACCTCTGACCAGTTTCCCTGAGAGGCTAGTCAGGCTACTACTAGTACTGGACTGATCCTCTACCTACTCAGTCTTGGATACAATCACACCTACTTATACATATCCTGTTGTACAATATAGCTCCTCCCATACCCCAGCGGCTAACAAGAGTGCTTCTTCTTAGTAGAACCAGAGGACACAAAGCAGCATTAGTTAAGGAGCAGTGTAGGTTGGACATGAGAAAGTACTCATTCTCACAGAGGGTGATAAATGAATGGAACAAACTGCCAAACGATTGTGTTAATGCTAGTAGTGTGAATATGTTTAAAAATAGAATTGACAGATATCTGATAAGGGCGGGCTACACATAGATGAGAAAATTGTTGGACTCTCGATAAGCCAATGGCTTCCTTGTCCACTTGCCATCTGGAACTTGTTGTTCGAGATGGCAATCTTGTTAAATCTTGTTAAATCTTCTTGTGTGGCTAACAAGAGTGCTTCTTCTTATGTGGCTAATAGGAGTGCCTCATTTTGTATGGCTAACAAGAGTGCTCCTTCTTGTGTGGCTAACAAGGGTGCTTCTTCTTATGTGGCTAACAAGAGTGCTTCTTCTTGTGTGGCTAACAGGAGTGATTCTTCTTGTGTGGCTAACAAGAGTGCTTCTTCTTGTGTGGCTAACAGGAGTGCTTCTTCTTATGTGGCAAGCAAGAGTGCTTCTTCTTGTGTGGCTAACAGGAGTGCTCCTTCCTGTGTGGCTAACAAAAGTGCTTCATCTTGTGTGGCTAACAAGAATGCTTCTTCTTGTGTGGCTAACAAGGTTGCTTCTTCTTATGTGGCTAACAAGAGTGCTTCTTCTTGTGTGGCTAACAGGAGTGCTTCTTCCTGTGTGGCTAACAAAAGTGCATCTTCTTGTGTGGCTAACAAGAGTGCTTCTTCTTATGTTGCTAATAGGAGTGCTTCTTCTTGTGTGGCTAACAAGAGTGCTTCTTCTTATGTGGCTAACAAGGGTGCTTCTTCTTGTGTGGCTAACAAGAGTGCTTCTTCTTGTGTGGCTAACAGGAGTGCTTCTTTTTGTGTGGCTAACAAGGGTGCTTCTTCTTGTGTTGCTAACAAAGGTGCTTCTTCTTATGTGGCTAATAAGAGTGCTCTTTTAGTGTTCAGGATGCAGATTTCATATTGGCTTTTATTTTTGTTTTGGTAGTAAGACAACTTGGAAAAATCAAATTGTTGTGTCAAATTTACAGTACTAATTCGCCACTAACACCTGTGATGGAATTCCAGTGATGGAATTATAAGAACAAACAGCTTTCGCACAGCAATTGCAGCATGGCTGGATGCTTCAGTAGAAGTTCAAATGGTGTATATATGAACACGTTGTCAGGGGTAAAGGGTAATGCACTCTGAAAAACATTGCATGGGCGTGGTATAAATGAAACCCTTTGTTTCACTTTTTACTCCACAGATTGAGGGAGAGTTGGTGAAGACTGAGCCTTACACTGCGTGCAAAGACCTGTCCACTGACGTCAACGGTCGCGTGGCCCTAGTCCAGAGGGGTGGCTGTATGTTTATAGACAAGGTGAGTTTGTTGACATATTTGTTTGCAAAAATCCCTCAGACTTGCCTCCTACACCCACAAGACCATCCAATTGAATACAATCCATGTGTTCCATGGGTCACCTGTAATACTTGGTCCTGTGTGTTTTACCCACCTATTAATGTGTTGTGTTTGCAGGCGAGAATCCTGCAGGCAGCTGGGGCTGTTGGTGCCATTGTGGTTGGTAAGTATACAGTATTTACAGTTGTTTATGTACCTGTTTGGAAATACTACAAAAATAGTTGGACATTTTTAAATAGATAAAAAAGCACTGCCTAGTACACCAGGTTATATGCATTTTGAACATGCCTTGACTTTTATGTGCTTCGAAAATTAATTTTATTTTGACGTGATTATACGTTCAACATTTCTGTGAAACTGCTTGAAATCGTTTACATTGTTCTTTCTGTGACATTTTACTCTTTCCTTGCACTAGATTATCTAGATCCTACAAGGAGCTACATTTTGTTTATTTGGCTTCATGACAACCTTATTTTGTTCAACAATTCCAACTAACAAAAACTGTGGAATGAATCAAAAGTTTTTTGAATGGTCCTGGGAAAAAATTACTCTGGAAAAGTCATTGAAAGTTAACTTGATTTGCATGTAAGCCATGTAATTAATAACATTATTTTTATTATAAGTAGTCTAGCCAAGTGCACATACAGCCTGAATGGCGCTGTTTGTTGTAGACAACAATGAGGGGTCAAGTTCGCAGGGGTCGCCACTGTTTGCCATGTCCGGGGATGGTCAGTCGGATGTGAGCATCCCCATGTTGTTCCTCTTCCACAAGGAGGGAGCCATCCTAGAGAAAGGGTTGCAGGAGTACTCCACGGTCTCCGTGCTGCTTGTGGAAAAAGCACGGAAATCAGGTATGGCACTGCCATCTGGTGGTATATTGGAGAACTAGGCAAGGCATGGTTTTCACCATAGACAATATATACAAGGATTAATTGATAGACTAGCAATAGAACACAGTTGGCGCGTAAACATTCTTAAAACTACTATAGAGGGGCGTGGTAGTGTAGTGGTTAACAGAAATAATGACTGCTTGAAATCATAATTATATTACATCTACTAGCCTGCCTCAATTATATTACATCTACTAGCCTGCCTCAATTATATTACATCTACTAGCCTGCCTCAATTATATTACATCTACTAGCCTGCCTCAATTATATTACATCTACTAGCCTGCCTCAATTATATTACATCTACTAGCCTGCCTCAATTATATTACATCTACTAGCCTGCCTCAATTATGCATATTTTCCCCACGATTATCAGCAAGCTTTGATGTGACGTCACTGGTGACAAGGAAGTGCTACGAGACTGGGACTTTCCATTCAGTCACCATACAATAGCAGTTGTTTAGAAGAGAGCATTAGAATGGTTTATTTTGCGGCATTAGATTGTAAAGCAAATAGTAGTAAGAATAGAGTAACATGTAGTTGGTTTAAATTCCCTACGGAGCCAACTGTTTTACAAAAGCAAACTTGATGCTGACGAAGCACTGCCGGCTTTGCTCGCTTCGAGAAAACTTGTTTCCACTGCCATCTGGCCCAGAGAAGATGGCAGCCTTGGGTTATCCTGCTGCTAAAATCGCTTTGAAAGAGGATGTTGTGCCAACATTATTCCCAGTAGTGGAAGCTATGTTCATGCCATAAATCCGTGTTTGTTGTATGAGATGGCCATTGAGAGATGTTCTGTGATGGTTTCTGCAACTGTCTTGTTGTGTTACAGAGGACGTAGCGAAGGAGGCACTGGAGAAGCAGGCAGGGAGCATCATGGGAGACGTGACAGCAGCCGAGGACAGCGATATCAACGTAGTGCGATCTATCTACTTCACAACGTTTGATGACGTCCAGTTGGAAGTGCGATCACAATCAGTCACTGCTAGGTGGACGAACGGTGTCGGTGTAGTTCGTGTTGAGTGCGATCCTGAATCAGAACTACCCAGAGTGCATGTGGAGCAGCTGGAGGGCTCGGACAACCGACGGGCGACGAGTGAGAAGATTGCCCGACTGCTCTACGGGCTGGACGGCTTCGACCTGTCTGAGTCAGTCGGAGTACTCGGACCACTTGTATGCCCTTGGCAAGCTCATGCAGGCAGTCTTCGCCAACAACGCGATTACTGGCGGCGGAAGCATGGAGTCGCTCATCAGCAGGCTCAGTTCAGAAGAGTCAACTGAAATTGTCAACGTGGCAAATGACGATGATGGTTTGACTGAGAGGAAGGAGCAGCTTTTGAAGCGAATCAACACATTGTTGTCAGGATATGTGAGCAAGCAGTTAAGGGATATGTTCCCAAACACGGGGGACATTGTCGCCGAGGTGTCAGTTGAGTTTACTGGTGAGCATAAGGAGAGTTTGACGGACCCCTCTAACTGGGCAGCCCTAGCACGGCATGGCACTACATCACATCCAGCGTGTGCAATGCTCGACCCCCCAGAAATGGAAGTTACGCCAGCGTTCACTACAGTGGCTAGCGAGATGTCAGCTCACAGGACAGACGCAGGGCGAGACCAGACACGGACACAAGATACGCCCTTAGACAGAGGCACAACCTCTAAAAACATTCAGGGTTCACAAGATATAGATCTCGGTGATGAGATTATATATAGTGATAATGAAGATCAGCAGGGGGAGACACTGCGGAAACAGCAGCTGAAGCAACGGCTGCTGTTGCTGCAGAAACAGCAACAGCAGCAACAACAACATACAGGTACAAAGAAAGATTCAAGCTCAGTCAGTGACCGAGACAGTGCTGGAGCCAGCAGTTTATCCAGACATTCTCCTGCAGGTTCAGAAAGTAGTCCTACAGAAACTAATGTCTCAGGGCAGAAAACAAGCAGACAATCTAGTGCAGATGATGAGTTATGATGACTGCCTATTTAAAGAAAACCTTGGTGTAATGTTTATTCCTAGATACATTGCCATAACAAATATTTTAATCTTTTAAATTTAAGAATGTTAATGCTCTGGGCTAAACTTGCAAATACAAACAATGGCTGCATAAGTTCGATTGTTAGATCCTTCCATGCATGCATTTCATTGCTGCCGAAACAAATAATCCAAAAAAAGTGTTGCATGTTTATGGATACGAGGGACCCATTGTTTTAGGGTTGTCGGTTTCTGAACTTTTTACACCTCAAGTGCTCAAATAGGTAACCTGTGACAATCCTTGTACATGATGCTGCGATTGAGGATAATGTGTCCCTAGGAAATGTGTGTGCATGTGTGCGTACCATTTAGTGCAAGTGTCATTTTCATTGAAATTCATGATCCGGTCTCTCATCTCCGATTTACATTTGTATAGTAGTAGTTTAGTTGATGTACAGTTCACCTGATGGACAAATCAGTACACTTGATGTATAGTTGCACGTTGTTATACTAGCATACATTAGTATGCTCATCTGGCAGTGTTCTGAGGCCACCCAGAACAGTGGCTGTTAGCTGTATGATCCTCTGTTACATTCTATATCTCAGTGGCTGTCTGATGTTAGCTGTATGATCCTGTTACATTCTATATCTCAGTGACTGTCTGATGTTAGCTGTATGATCCTCTGTTACATTCTATATCTCAGTGACTGTCTGATGTTAGCTGTATGATCCTCCGTTACATTCTATATCTCAGTGGCTGTCTGATGTTAGCTGTGTGATCCTCTGATACATTTTATATCTCAGTGGCAGTCTGATGTTAGCTGTGTGATCCTCCTTTACATTCTATATCTCGGTGACTGTCTGATGTTAGCTGTGTGATCCTCCGTTACATTCTATATCTCGGTGACTGTCTGATGTTAGCTGTATGATCCTCTGTTACATTCTATATCTCAGTGGCCGTCTGATGTTAGCTGTATGGTCCTCTGTTACAATTGATACTGTACACTGATATTGCAGCCAAATTATTGTCTGCCCGGATCCTCCACAGCACACAACATGCAGCAGTGTTGTATCTCACAATCTCAGATTTAGGATTGGATAATCAGCATTGGGATACGAGTCTAAGGACAACCTTTTTAAACCTACGGGTAAGAAATACTTATTACACTGCCCTAGAAGTTTTAATGCAGTCTGCTAGTAGTGGTCTGGCAGGTTTGAGAATGATCTCAGCATCCCTAATGTGGTGACCCTAACCACATACACTCTTACCGACAATCGGAAATATATAGGTCATTTAGATCTAGGCATATTATTGATGTCATCCTGTTTGTATATACAATTGCTGACCAGTGTTATCTCATTGATCAGTGTGTAGTGGTTTCATGTCTTATGTGTATATATCAGTAACAGGGAATAAGAGTTCACACTTTGTTACTAAAATGTTGGTCACTACTGTATGTGTATATATTATATATATATAAAATGCGACTATTAAAAATGAATACGAGCGTGTCCAGGTGTGCATGCTTTTTCTTTGCAATCTAATTGAAAACTAGAGTAGAATGATAGAAATGATAATAAAAATTTATTAATTTATTACATACATACAACTGTATAAGCTGCCAATGATTTATCATGTTGCTAGGAGAAATAATTTAATTTATAATTGAACGTGTAAACCTGCTTTCTCCTAGACATGATAAATCATATATCAGGTATACGATACAACTGCCAATGAAATAATTCCACGAGTTTAGTTATCCATGGTCGATTATTGACATCGAGATGTCACATCGAGTCTACACAGAATCTGTGAAGCGCATCTCAACTTTGTCAGATTTTTTGGTGGCTGAACTGATGAGCTTTCAGTTTTGTGATGCAAGTCGTTGACCACTGGCCAAGTAGTTCATCACCAATTGTCAATTGCGGTATTAACCGAGATGTTTCCCGCAGTTTGGATGTAAAAACCCTATTTAAGTTCTCGAAATGATCAGTGTAGATCAGTGTAAATCTGTTTAGGCATGTGTAGTGGTCTTTGAACTCAAACTAACAATTCACCGTAGAGTTGCACAACTTGCTGTATCCTCTACAGACAGTACAGTACAAACGACAACTATAGGAATCACAGTACAATGTGAGGTAGTACTACACTGCTGGCATATAGTTTGGGTCCAGGTAGTTGTATCCGCCGGGCATGAAGCGCATGTAGTCTTGGTCCATGTGCGGTGGCGCCACCGAGTGGTGGAGGGCATCGAGGCGATGACTGCTGTCATGTGCGTCTGTCTCGAAGCCACTGAAACAACATCTCAGGTGAGTGTGCCATCTACCAACACGTACAACTCCACCCATTTATATCTAGCTCTGAATCTGGTCATGAAATGGGTTACATAAAAAATATTGCTATTTGTTCAGCCAAATTACTTCATTGCACAATCCGATATATATAATTTGTTAGAATAAATTTTAATTCTAAACTTTTAAACTTAAAAGTCACCCACCTGGAAACACAGTCATCGCACAAGTCAACCGACAAGTCTGCTGGACAGTCTCTGCAGTGCCACCTAGTGCCAATGATAGGCTCACTGTCGCAGCGATCGCACTGCAACACACACAGCCACATCACCAACCGAACTACTGATGAACACTCGCTTAAAAGAACAACTTTTTAATTTCTGTTTTTGCCTGCAATGTTTTAGTACAACACGTAGGCTACAAGGTAACACATGCGTTGTGGTACCTTGTAGCCTATGTGTTGTGGTACCTTGTAGCCTACATGTTGTGGTACCTTGTAGCCTATGTGTTGTGGTACCTTGTAGCCTATGTGTTGTGGTACCTTGTAGCCAATGTGTTGTGGTACCTTGCAGCCTATGTGTTGTGGTACCTTGTAGCCTATGTGTTGTGGTACCTTGCAGCCAATGTGTTGTGGTACCTTGTAGCCAATGTGTTGTGGTACCTTGTAGCCTATGTGTTGTGGTACCTTGCAGCCAATGTGTTGTGGTACCTTGCAGCCAATGTGTTGTGGTACCTTGCAGCCAATGTGTTGTGGTACCTTGCAGCCTATGTGTTGTGGTACCTTGTAGCCTATGCGTTGTGGTACCTTGTAGCCAATGTGTTGTGGTACCTTGCAGCCTATGTGTTGTGGTACCTTGCAGCCAATGTGTTGTGGTACCTTGTAGCCTATGTGTTGTGGTACCTTGTAGCCAATGTGTTGTGGTACCTTGTAGCCTATGTGTTGTGGTACCTTGCAGCCAATGTGTTGTGGTACCTTGTAGCCTATGTGTTGTGGTACCTTGTAGCCTATGTGTTGTGGTACCTTGTAGCCTATGTGTTGTGGTACCTTGTAGCCTATGTGTTGGGTCCGGCCAGACTCTGTGCGCATCTTCTCCAGCCTCAGCTGTTTCAGTCTCATTAGTTCCGCATATTCACTCGACTGACACAACTCAGAGGGGATGTCTTCTTCATCCTACAGCAGCAGCACAACCTCTGTCAACAAGGCTCAGACTTGCTAGTTGCCTAGGTCACCATGGTTAGTAGATGACACTGGTTGGGTAGGATATGGTAAAATTAAAATTTTTTTAGACCTCACATGAATGACTAAAGCAACTTACATCACCTCACATAAATGAAATGACTGCCAATTCATGATTTGTCAGGTGAATGTTTGGGAATCTGCAAACAAAGAAAAACAGTGACATTGCTGGGATGACAGTTGGCTGAACGTACCGACACTAGTGGATCTTCGTGCATGTCAGGCGTGTCGGCGCCACTGCTCTGGGCATAGCTGCACACTGTGTCACCGTCATCATCGTCATTGTCACCGTCAGACATGTAGACAGGAGGCTCAATGGACGTCATGAAGGTGGACGGTTGGAAGTAGAAGCGATTGTATCGTTGATGTCTGTGTATGCCCTGAATGAACACGACTGTCAGTCAATGTGTTCTACATTGAACAGACTACACAGATTCAGCACTCACTTCAATGCCCCATGTACACAATAGTAGAACATCCATACAAAAAATATTCAATTAAAATAGATTACATTAACATGAACAATGTATCAGTGCTATCGCTCACTAGTCAATTAAGATAGATTACATTAACATGAATATTATATCACTCACTAGTCAATTAAAGCTGCTTCCTCAGCCCATTGTGAATTCGGTTCACTCATGTCCAGATGTGTAGTGTGTGACTGGTTTAAGTAATGTGTGCAGTTTGTTTAATAAAAAAAAGCCTACTTTTTCAAATCATCGAAAAAAATTTACTTTAGTTGTTAGGTCTGGTAAAGATCAAAATAGTGGATATCCAAAATGGTAAACACTGTGTGGGTCAATGCTGATCATGGGCTTGACCTCCATCCTCTCGCCAATCACATGACAAAGTTAAAAAAATTTCCCCAAGGAAGAAAATCGTGATTTTTCAGCATTTCGATTTTTACTTCAGTTAATGCTATAACAAGCATTAACTAATTTAACAGTTTGTCTGATGATTTCACAAAAACTACATACAAAAGTTGCACAAACGAGCTAGCATGTTTATATTTTTCCTAGCACACTCAACAAGTCTAGTCAAGTAAATTTTATATCTACACCCCCACTCATGTGATAGTCTACTCATCTAGCTACGGCACTGTCACAACATGATATACATGGGCAGATTGACTCACCTTTTTGTTGGAAGCACTGACATTAGGAATCCTCCCAGGCACCGGTAGTCCTGCCTTGGCCAGCTTGATGAAATACTTCTGTACACGACTGGCAACCTATAACACAGGTGAAGTTCTTAGGCATGTTTCACTAAGATAAAGAGATCATGAGTAAAATCTGTCATAAAACAGAATCCATCATTAAATTTTATGAGCATCTAAAAAATGTGTTGAACCTGATAGACCCCAATTTGGTTGGTGCCAGCCACTAAGTTAGAAGATTCCTGGAGTGGGGCCTCTGTCAATTAGGTCTGCTCGAATCTTAAAGGTATTTCCATTTCTAACGTGGGATTCATGTGGTAGACATTTATCTTTATCTGTACAGATGCTAATGTTAATTTGTGGAAAATATACACCTGGTGGTAAGAGAGAATTACAAAAGGTCCTATCCCCTGGCCTTACCTGTTGAGCAGTCCTGTTGCTGAGGGCGCGTGCTATCTTGTCCCACCGCCGTGCTTCCACCTCCTCCGGTGGGTACTCTAGGAGCAACTGTTCCAGTCGACGCTGCTCCTCTGCTGTCCACAGCTGGTTGAATGTCGTCGGTCGACCGTCACGCTTGACTCGACCACGCACCACGTCATCAGCGTCATCGCACTGCGTCTCCCCCGCACTGTCACCGTCCATCATGACACTAAGGTCTGCAATGTGACAGTCATCATGGGACCTATTCTATTTGTCCTCTCTGGTCTCTCAGTGAAGAGAAGAGGCCATTCTATTTGTCAAGGTTTGGGGCCTCTCTGGGACAAATAGAACAGCCCAGAGAGGAAGAGAAACCGTCAGGTGACCAAAAATATGGCAAACCATTTGTCCACTCTCTCATCATGTAATACATATTTCTTTTCAATATGATTTACATTATAAATGTGTACATCATGTTTGTGGGATACACAAAAACAATCTGAAGAGGGGTGAAACATTATTGCAGTTATTTTGATACTGAGTTGGTGATAGAATGTACAGGCCCCTTGTACCACTGCGGATTCTGCACGTCCGCTTCTCTGCAGACTGACAAATAGAATAAAAACTACCGAGAGTAGTACGACTCAAGTCTGAAGGCACAAATATCAATTATGACAACAGGCCAAAGCAATTTTTATATAGAGCCAAAGAAACAAATATTTCAGGTGATTCACAGCTGTCACAAAACAACAATTCTATTTACAGGTGTGTTTATTCTAATTAGGGAAATGCCTACCTGTGACTAAGAAAAGACGACAATATCCACTTTCTGCAATTTAACACACCAAATATTTTCCACAGATTTCCACAATAAGTTGATGACATTGAAATGAACCATTGAAGTTTCACTACCAACCATTCTGATCGGTCTTGTTCTTGTTGCGAGTGGCATGTTTGCGAGCCCATGATACTGTCTCCAGGTTACTTGTATAGTTCTGCCACGGGATGATGGGCAACTCGGCAACCTTCTGTCTCGTAGGGAAGCCAAGGTCAGCCCCTTCTTGTAGTCGATGCACGAACTGGATGGGGTCAGCCAACGCCGCCTGTTGACACGTCATCAGTGTCTCGACGTCATGCAGGGCCTGCACGCGCTGTGACTCTAGTGTCACAATAGTCCCTAGGAGGCGCTGGTAGTCCTTGTTTCCTCGGAAGGCGAGACAGTCTGACTCAAAACTGTACACACTGCTGCCCTCTGTCGGAGAGTGTCTCTCAATGGCCGCAGTGGCCACGTCTGTCGACTTGTCTGTCATGGCCGCTGAGCTGCAAGTAAGACAGGCATTTAGAAGCGATAGATTGTAACGTCAGTTAATGCAATAATATTTTGGTAACATCTGGAACAAAGTAGCTTTAACCAGAGCTCTAAGGTAGGGCCACATTTTATATGATTTTTGGCCTGTAGGATGAAAAGGTTTTTGTGTGGCTGAGCAACTAGCTTATTTGCTAGGTGTGTTTACAAAACAACCTGTTCCCCTCCAATCCCGCACAACCCTTTTTATTAATACAATGCTTAATAAGGCTGGTCCAGACACACCAGTCAAGTCTATGACACTTTTGGAACATACAAATGAAAAGTTGTTGTTGAAAGGTACCTATTAGTGCCCTGCACGGGCCGGGCTTTGGAACCAAGCCCGGCCCTCTACTAAATTTCATTAAACACAACGGGCTTGGGCCGGGCCTGGTGTAAGTGGGCCGGCGATGAGCCTAGTGTGAGTGGGCAAGGCCGGGTCTGAAACTAATAATCTGGGTTTTGTATTAATATTTTTATTAATTTTAATATTAATAAAAAGTTATTATAAACTATATAATACTAAAGAAATAATTTTAAACATCCATTAACAGGAAATACATAGTTGCAAATTGAGACCTTGCATGGAGTTATTAATGACACCAGTGCTTTATATATTGGAATGCTGTTTAACCTCTTTTCAATAGTGGGACTTTTCATATAAAATATACGAATTGTCTCATGCCCATGTACATTTCCCTTCATTCTTCTTCCGCTCAAACTAGCATTGTATGATTATTGCTAAGGATAAACGGGGTGTTGGATTCTCTGGGTATGTAGTTGCGAACATCAACACGTTTTAATTAAGTTTTATATGATTTTAAAAACTCTATGAGACTTTTTTATTCTGTTGATCAAATTATCGCCCACCCAGGTCAAGCACGGTGACTCAACGGAGTGATGAAACGGATTACGTCGATGCCAATAAAGTCGGGTCATGCAACCCACTAAGTATGACAGAGACAGCCGATAGTACTATCACAATTAATGACTACATTCTGGCTTACATAGTCGGCCATATCCACTAGCGGCCAAGGGAACAAATGAAAATGGTCGTTTTATCGCACTTCACAAAGTGTGAAATTTTACCCGCAAAACACGACCTGTGGGAAGTATATAAGTCTCTGGATGCCCTTGACAGAATCATCCACAGAGTGGACACAGCATCCAGGAGTTCGGAAGACGCGAACACTGACGATATATTGACAGCGTTGGTGAAAGTGTTTGCGCTGAAAAGAAAGAAAAAGAAACTGGCTGTGAAACTACCACCAGCCAGCACTGATCATTCGCGAAAACATCGGATGAGAAAAGTTGAATCTGGGACTGTGAAACGAGCGAATCAGCAAGCACCACGAGTCATGAGCTAGTCAAGGGTCTTTGACCCGACTACTCAAGCAAGTAAGCAGTCAACAAGACATCTCGTTGACGATGTTGTCAAGCAAGAACGCAGCAACGCCAACTCAACATACTCATCATTTTACATAAGTAAAATTAAAACCTGTTTACACGTTCATTAACACTGCATAGTTGCAATTACTTAAGTGTTGTACGATGCCACACTAGCTGTATAGATTATTAAGTAATCATGGCTGGTGAATTTAACAAAGGTTACAATTAAGCATTAGGATCAAGGTTTGCAATATCTCACTAGCCATGTCAGTTATTATGCCAGGTATAGGACAGACAATGTTCCGCTTCTTAATGGCTTTCAGTTTCTAAAACCGCAATGCTAGCGAGAAGATCACACCGTATCACGTCTGCGCCACGGACGACTTGGGCATCCACCAGTCGGCCGAACAGAGTGGAGGAGTCGCGTCAGGAAGAGCCACAGCCTCTTCTGACTGCACCGGCAATGGTCTCCGTGCCGCCGCAGTGGACGGGTCCATCCACCGCGGAGCTGGCACGGAGATCTGATAATTTCCGGCGGCAGAAATGATCAGGCAAATAACACAGCAGGATCTGGTGATGCTTGGTGTGATCGGCAGTCAGCAGAAGTGCAAATTTCAACAACCTGGTGGCTACTACAAGCCAGCCAGAACAATACTACTCCCACATCCTCCCTCATGAAACAGCATTGTTCATACGTTAGCGAAGCGTTCTGGCTTTGCTGCAGCCATGTTTTATGAGAGTAACTTCCGTCAGTGGCAGCACCAACACTAACACTGCAGTTAGGGGTCATTAATAACGAGCTCTATCTCCAGGCTACCACGATGCGGTTGACCATGGCCTCACAACGAAATATACCTTTTCAAGGGTAAATTCCAGTTCCTTGGGTAGGTGCTGAGACTTCATGCGTTCCGGTTTCTGTGCCCGGGGAAAGCAATGCCGGTTCAGCACACAATTTGTCTAATGTGTCAAAAGTGACATTTCATGTGAAATGAAAGTTGGCAGGATTAGTGGGCCTTTTTCATCGCCACCATTTCCAAGTCTCACCTTTATGCCTAAACTATTGTGAGCGGTGATCCAATATTTGCCTGTGATGACAACTTTGTGTTGATATGCTATCGTGGGCAGTGAACCCCTAATTAATTGATTACAATTTTGTGTTGATTTGCTATCTTGGGCAGTAACCCCCTAATTAACTGTGACAAAATTTTTTCGTTGATATGCTATTGTGGATGGTGACCCCCCTAACTGATTACAAACATGGCAAGGTCTCTGGTGGCAGCATTGTGCAGAATTTGGAAGACGAACCGGTCCTTCAGCAAGTCGTTTGACAGGTAACAGGCTCAGCTGGGGATAGACTCGGTACAACGGAGGAGCGCCTGTCGAACATGGAGCGTCAGATCAAAGCCTCAGACAAGATGCTGCAGGTCCCTGCGATCATGTGTGGTCTGCAACAACTGCCTATGGCTGGTGTCCTACATGCACCAGCGGTCCCTGTGCCAATGGCACGTCAGCTGGGGGGGGGGGAGCTCGTTGTTCCACCCATGGCTAACTTATGTCTATGGCCACAAGGTGGCAATACATCAGGTCGGGTGGCATTGTCTGGGCTGGCGCTCCACCAGGCACTGTTCCAAGGGCAATGTTGGCCCCGTGGTCAGAAGTCCATTCATCAGATAACACTACAAGTAACGAGGTACACAGTCTCCACAGGGCGTCTCATGATCTGGATCATTTGCAACTTCGGCCCGATCCTGTCATTCCCGTGTGTCAGACAAGCTTAAAACCCAAATTTGGTCCCGAGTCACAAAACATGCTAATGTAAATCCAGACAGTTCGATCGTTTTATGAGAAGGGTGCGGACTGGCAGTTGTATGAAGAGGCATTCAGGTCACTGCACAGTTGGGGGTGGGAATCAGTTTGCTGGTACCTGTGGATGAAGGCATCAGAGAGTCGCCAAGATGCCACGCCCAGTGGTGCCCCTTTTCACAGCAAGCTCTGCTGTTAGACGCGCACGTGAGCACACCCATCCCAAGTGTGAACGTCAGCGCGGCGTTACAGCAGAGCTGACCAATAGGAAGAAAGAGGTGTTCACACAACTGAAGGAAGATCGACAGTTTTCAACAGCCAATCAGAGCCTTCCTTTCAAATACAACAACCAATCACAGAATAACCAATCATAGAAATATATCCAGTATATAAACAGTTGCACAGAGCCGGAGCTCAGTTTGCGGCGCAATTCGCACACATTAACAACAAAATGCAGATACGAGATCGAAATGACGAGATGTCAAAGCGACTGAGAGGTAAGCGATGCTTTTGAAATCGTAAAGGACAGTACCAGTACACAATTATTGTGGACCTTTTACAAACGATATCAAACGACCAGCAGTAGGACCAGTGGACAAGTGTTGTTGCATACATGATTTAGCATACAGAGAAGATAACATCAGCACACTAGCATCAGACACAGCACTAATTCAATGTTTAGAAAGTACTGAATCAACACTAGGTACTGCTATCTCAGGAAGTAAAACAGACTGTAAACCAGTTAACAAACTATGCTAGCGACTCAATGTTATGAGTGGGCGAAAAACGAAAGTCTGAGGCACAACAAGAGAGAGCGATAAGAGCACCATATAAAAAATAAAACAACCTGACACTTCATCATCGAGCGAAAGTGCAAGTCCTGATTCTGGTATTGGTAATTTTGACTTAGACTTCGAAATGGATCCTGTACCTGAAGGTCAACTGGCGGTAGGACCGTCAATGGTAGGTACTAGCCTAGTTACACCTGGTGACACAAAAGGTACTTGAGAGGTGTGAGGTGACAATCTTTGAACTGAAGACTGTTGCTGGCGATGGGTATTGTGCAGAAGGGACGTTTTGGGGAATGCTGGCTGACCCAGAACCCTGGCTTCAATGACACTGTGCCCAGAAATCGATTTCTCCAGATTCTGAGATGCATTCACTTTCTCGACAATGAAGATCCATCCATTTACAACGTCAACAAAATGTAGAAAGTTCAGAATGTTCTGGACTACCTGAACGAGTGGTTTCAGGCACTGTACTGCCCTGCCAGGAACTTTCAATTTCAAAGGCGACTGAGCATAAAAAACTTTCCACTAGAAGTGCCCAAGAGAAGCAGAAGTATTTTTGAAAAGGCTCATCAGGCCCCATTCTATTCCATGGGTGATTTAGTGCAGGTACACAATGCCGTCATAATGCAAAGAATGGAAACAAGCTGGCACCACGCTGGGTTGGCCAGAGATTATCTCAGTTTACCAGAAAGGGACTTACCAACAAAAGGGAACGAACTCTAGCTAACGAGCTCTAGGAAATGGCATCCTATTAAAACCATACAGAACACATGAGACCGCTGTCACATCCACGCCATTTTATGTATCCCACAATGCAGCATATGCATTTCCTTCCCATAATTGTTTGTTTACCGGCAGTTTACAGACAGTTGGACAACTAAAATGCGGGGATCTACAGCCATCCTCACAACGGCAGTGGATGGACTGTCAATGTCACTAATGGTCACTGTCAACAGACATGCCGATGTGAGCCCCGTTGGGGACTGCAGTATGAAGTGAAGCTGACGTTTATGCATCATGTATTGTAATGTATTTGTGACTGAACGAACAACTGTACCCTTGACGAATGACACAGGCAGAAGCTTCGCAATGTAAAAATGCAAGGGTCCAGAGGCGAGAGATTGTGTGACATCTCTGATGTCACAGAAGCTACTCCTGCCCGACATAACATGCTTCATAAGAAGGTGAGTGAGCTGTGAGTGTGTGCCACACCACTGACTTGTGGTCTAACAGAGTCCTACGCTGTCACAACAGGACATAATTATGGTCATAGATTATAGGGTAGAGTCAGTTCTGTTTGTGTGCAATCATGCATAGCAGAGACACATAGCTCAGAACCTCAGCAAAAAGTTTTAAATCTGTATACTATTTGAGGTTTATAGTATTTTTCAATTGCTCTAGAGATTGTATTTATTTGTTGTTAGCTTTTGAGAGGAGATGCTGTCAGGTATGACTGCCATTCCACTTAAGGGCCTGGCGAACAAGCTGGCCCCTCTATGGAAGCAGGTGAATACACTGCAGAGTGGAGAGAACCACGGACAGACTGACCCAGTCAAGGAACACATATGTCGTATCAGCGCAAATTCTGCGTGTGCTCATCCCGACGAAGCAGCATGACTCCCCATGAACCATCATCGGCGATGGTAACTGCTTGTATCGTGCCACCTTGTTAAGCATCTTTGACTCTGAGGACCAGCAACCGCTTGGCACAAATCATAGAGGTAATTCTTCACCACCAGAGTCATGACGTATAAGCAGGATATTGCTCCAGACATACATGATCAATGCATCATCAGCGATTAGTGGATGCTGGCGTGCATGGCGTGCACTCCGGGCAGCTTCAAGGAAATGACGCATATGTACGTGGGTAGCACCGTACTTGGGATAGCGCTTGAGCCATACTTCCCGCTATGATCAGCAGTGATGTCATATTTCTCAAGATATGTTACTGGTCGTGGTGTGCCAAGCGACGCAGGGACTGATGTAACGTGCCTCATGTGGGGCCAAATGAACCAACTCTCAGACAGTATGTCGTTTTCTCCCAAATCACTGGGGGAGGTGGTGGTGGTCGGGAGAAGAAGGTGACTTTGGACAATCCGGACAATTCCTTCAAGCAAGGCTGGTCAGAGCCTAGGATCAAGCATAAAAACTTTGTCATGCAAGACAAGGGTGCTCTCAGGCACGGAGGTCTAGTAAAGTTCTGGCGCTTCCTCGACATGCAACCAATTGGCCACAAGACATTCGCAAAGCATACACGAAGCATATGTGAGATGAACAAGATCGTTGTCACACGGCTGCTTGACGTTGTCAGTTATGATGGGTCATGGATGACACACGGCCACAAGTTGCAATACGGTATCGGCTGTGACATCGATCTGCTGACAGGACTTGTGTTGGATCTGCAGATCATGTCACTGTATTGTCAGCGCTGTGCTTATGCAAATACTCGATATGGTGGCATGGACACCAAGAACTTCAAGCACTGGTTTTGGACAAATGAGCCGGAGTGCAAGTAACTTCAGATACATGCAGATGCTTTCCAATGGTGGCTCAAAGACCTTCAATCACCTCACCAGAGTATGGCGACTTGGTTCTGCAAAAGGAGATGAGAATCCCCAGTATGGCCGCTGCCCGGTGGGAGCTGTCAGCTGGTGTTTCTACCAGAAGGCACTCGCCACAGGACATCACACCAATGTGGGCGCACCGCTCTCGGCAGATGTTGCTGCACATGTCAAGGAGGTCTACGCACGTCTCACGCACAAAGTGTGAATGCAACCGTATTAGCTAAAATGTATTAAGTACGTCACAGTCATGCGCATTTGTTCTCGCGCCTCGTAGCTTCCTGTTTGAAACATAAACAAACAACATTTTCGTGCCATCATGTCTTCGGTCAAAGAAACGCAACGACGTGACAATTGGGATGATGGGGAAGTTATTATATATTATTATATTATTGGAGGTGTGTGGAGATGATCATGTGCAGGCCGATTTGGAAGGAACCAGCCGAAATATAACAATTTATCGGCGTATTGCTGATCGTCTGGACCGTGGGCTGAGCGAGGGGGAGGTCGGAACGGACTGCTGAATCCTGCCGTTCCAAAAGAGTTTGCAGCAGAGCTACAAAAAATGCAAAGACAACAACAAGTAAGCGCATTTTGATTAGGGGAGATAGAGTGTTTGTCCTGTCGCTAGATAGACGATATCCTAGAGCTAGGCGCAGCCTATGCCTAGGCTGCGTTATGTCAGTGACAGGAGCAGTGGTTTCGCCTTCGGACCAGGCTACAAGGCAGTCGTGTTCTGCCCACTTTTATAGTGTTCTTCGATCATGACTGTCATAACTTATGTAAAAGTAGAAATAATTATAGTTAATTAATGCCATGGACATGTAATTAGTATCTTCATATATTATTATTATTTTAATAAGCTACATTATAAACGCTGGTTTCGGACACAGGAGCCAGAGTGCAAGTAACTTCTGATACACGCACATGCTTTCCGATGGTGACTCAAAGACCTTCAACCAAGTTATTCCGGCTACTTGGACTTGGTGCAGCGACTTGAATTTGGTGTAGATCATTTACAGAAATACGTGGAATATCAAATAGAATAAGTATTACTATTGCATATATATTATACACAAACGTATTGTAGACATATATTAGGAAACAGGTTTTGTTAATTATTAGTCAGAGGGAGTATTTTAGAGTAAGTTAGTTTCGGATTCTGTCAGGGAATTCAGCGAGCGTTAATAGGGGTGTTTACAATTCGAAAAATTAGATAACAGTGAATAGTCAGTAACAGTGAATATTGGTTAGAATAAGTATTAGTATTATACATATATTGTTCACCAACTTCTTGTAGACATATATTAAGAAACCGTTGTTGTTAACAGAGGTAGTATTTTTTTCCCGGATTCAAACTCAACGAGTGATAAAAGGGAGTTTGTTTACAAGTCATTCAACCCGTGCATCGAGCTATCGCTTACATTAGCAAATATATATATATAAGATAAAGTGATTTATTTACTTAAATTACATACATAAGGTAATATCTGACATAGTGGTAGTCAACGCTGTAAAAAGGAATTAACAGCAGGACTTTAGCGTAAATTAGTACACACTCACTTCGTTGTTTTGTTACACAGTGTTCTCCGTATTCGCTAGGTGGCAGGATTTTTAGCCTAAAGTGTTCATTTGATCACAAAACAGCCTTATTCAAGGCTAACGTAGCAAACTAATTAAAACTAAATTGTATGATGGCCCCTGCAAACGACAGTTAAAGGCCACAAGGCACGTAATTTGTGGCAGTTGTAGTAACTGGGTAGATTTCACAAGTCTGGTGCGAAAAGTCCTGGGCTGAGGTCCAGGCAGATAGTTTTAATTTTGAGTGTAGGGGATGCGCAAGGATGAAGGAAATAGAGGTGGAGTTGGAAAAGCTGAGACTGCTCGTTGTGGCAATGGTGGGAAGGAACAGGGAGTTGTGCCAGTAGTTCCGGTGAGGGAACAGTAGACGATAAAGTGGGGAAAGACACAAGAGATGCTAGGGAGAGCTCACCTCAGCCTGGGAGGAAGCTGAGAGGAGGGAAGGTGACAGGTCATAGGGAGACAGGACGTAAGGAGACGGGAAGGAAAGGAACGGGAGGGAAGACAACCGGGTGAAGGAGAGGGGAGTAGGGGAGACAGGAGGGAAGGAGAAGGGAGTGGGGGAGACGGGAGGGAAGACAACCGGGGTGAAGGAGAGGGGAGTAGCGGAGACAGGAGGGAAGGAGAAGGGAGTGGGGGAGACGGGAGGGAAAACAACCGGAGGAAGGAGAGGGGAGTAGGGGAGACAGGAGGGAAGGAGAAGGGAGTGGGGAGACGGAAGGGAAGGGGTCAGGACAGAATGTGATGGAGGGGATCGAAAGGAAGAGTTATTCTGCAGCAGTGATAGAGGGGGTGAGGAAGAGAGCGAGGGTGTTAGTGGGGGATTCGATAGTTAGGAAGACCGACAGAGTCTTAAACAAGGGAGATGATGTGGTGGTCTGCTTGCCTGGAGCCAAAATAGAGGCGATAACTGAGAGGGTAAAAAACATCGTAGGTTCGGGTATGGTTGGATCTGTTTTAGTACACGTAGGGACAAATAACGTAGAGAGGGAGGGTACAACTGCCATAGTTAGGAAATATAGGCAGTTGGTCAGAACACTAAAGCAGACGCGGGTTGAGCAGGTAATACTGTCAGGGATTTTACCTGTGATGGGCAGGAGGGGTCATAAATATCGAAATTGTCGGGGGATGGCAATTAACATGTTAGTCCAGAGGCTGTGTAGGGAAGAGGAAGTTGGATTTGTGGATTTATGGGAAAGTTTTGTTGGGAGGGGTGATATGTACATGAAGGATGGGCTTCATTTAAGTGGAAAGGGGGCGGCAGTATTCATGGACAAACTTTCAGCAGCAGTAGATAGCGACTTGGGTACAATGACAAATATTTTTGGAAGTAAACATTCTTTAAACTAGAAGTGCAGGGGGTTACCTAGAGGTGTCTCAAGCAGAACAAGAGACCACTAGCACAGATAAACCAATATCAAATCATCCGAAAACATCTCTGAAAAAGGTTATAGATGCGTATGTTTAAATGCAAGGAGCATAGTAAATAAGAAAACGAATTAAACATTATGGTAGAAGATATTGACCCTCACATAATTGGTATAACTGAATCATGGGCCAACATAGATATAACAGATGCTGAATTAGGACTGACAGGATACGTAATGTTTAGGAAAGATCGAATAGGAAGAAGGGGCGGGGGAGTTATTTTATATGTTAAAGAATCTATTCAGGCTTATGAAATAAAACTAGAAAGGGAAGCAGATTGCGATGAAGCTGTTTGGTGCAAAATTGTTTCAGGAAATTCAAAATTAACTGTTGGATTAGTTTACCAAAGTCCAAACATAAACGAAGAGGACAACACAAAAATAAAAACGCTATAAAGGAAGTTAGTAAAGGGGAATGTATCATAATGGGAGATTTTAACCATGGACACATACAATGGAATTCTCTAGAGAGCACAGGGATTGAGGATCAACAATTTCTATGTTTAATCCAGGATAGCTTTCTTACTCAGCACGTACTAGAACCAACCAGGGAGAAAATGTATTAGATATAGTTTTGTCATCACAAAAAGAATTAGTGGACAATGTAAAAATATTTGAACCATTGGGTAATAGTGACCATAATCAAATACATTTTGACATCAATGTAAAATCAGAAAGTAAAAATAAGAAAACGTACAAGAGAAACTTCCACAAAGGTAACTACAAAGATATGAGAAAATACTTAGCACAGCTAGATTGGAATAACATGCTGATGAATAAGACTGCAATTGAATGTTGGAATATTCTAAAATATGAAATTGAGAGTATCATTGATAAATTTGTTCCCTTCCGAAAACAAGGAAAACGGTGTAGAAAGAAACAAGTGTCAAAAGAGGCAATTAGAAAAATAATGCTAAAACAAACTATGTGGAGGGTTTATAGGCGTACCAGAAAGGAAGAAGACTATGCAAAATACAAAGAGGCACTTAATGCAGCTACAACTGAAATCAGACAATCTAAAAGAAGCTATGAGCAAAACTGGCATGTAACATAAAAACTGACAGCAAGAGTTTTTATGCATATGTCAGAGTAAACAAAACGTACAAGACAAGGTTGGACCTCTAGAAGACAGTGCTGGAAATATAATATCACAGGGGTTTTTAATGGCGGAAGACCTAAATGGTTACTTCAGTTCAGTGTTTACAAAAGAAGATATTAGTTCATTACCAGTTGCTGATGCTAAATTTCAGGGGGCTAAATCTGACTATTTAGGACCGTTAGTTGTAACTCCAGAATTGGTAGCTAGGAAAATAAAGGCAATGAAGGATAACAAATCACCGGGAGTGGATGGGATTCCTCCAAAATTACTAATGGAAACAGTAGATCAAATCAGTATACCACTTGCAAGAGTATTCAACTTGTCATTAAAAGAGGGAGTTGTTCCGCTTTGAATGGAAAGAAGCAAACATCATACCATTATTTAAAAAGGGTTCGAGAAATAAGTCAGAGAATTACAGACCAGTGAGTTTAACGTCAGTGATTTGTAAATTATTAGAAAGGTTAATTAAAGACCATATGGTGGACTTCCTCGTTAAGCATAAATTATTAAATTCATCTCAACATGGATTCCTTAAAGCGAGGTCATGCTTAACAAATGTCTTATGTTTTTTGGAAGAAATCACTAAGTGGATAGACGAGGGATCGCCAGTAGATATTATCTACTTAGATTTTCAGAAAGCTTTTGACAAAGTGCCACATCAAAGATTGCTACTTAAATTAAAAGCCCATGGTATCGGGATAGCATAACTGACTGGATAGAACAATGGCTGACTGACAGAAGACAACGAGTTGTAGTAGATGGCGAAGTTTCAAATTGGAAATCGGTTTTGAGTGGGGTACCTCAAGGATCAGTATTAGGACCTATATTATTCTTAATTTATATCAATGACTTGGACGAGAGTATAACAAGTAACGTACTGAAATTTGCGGACGACACAAAACTGTTTAGAAAGGTTAATACTGATGGTGATAAACAACATTTACAAAACGATCTAGACAGATTAGTGAAATGGTCTGAGAAATGGCAGATGCTGTTCAATTTTGGGAAATGTAAATGCCTACATACAGGACATGGGAACTTGAATGTAAACTATAAAATGGGAGCTACTGTTCTTGGTACTACTGTAAAAGAAAAGGACTTAGGAGTTACAATAAGCGCTGATATGAAAGTTTCAGAGCAGTGTGGTATTGCAGCTTCAAAGGGTAATCAAATTCTTGGATTGATTAGAAGAAACATAACATACAAGGGAAAAAGTTAATTATACCTCTTTATAAAGCAATAGTTAGACCTCATTTAGAATACTGTATACAAGCATGGAGACCATATCGTAAGAAGGATATAGATACGCTTGAACGCATACAAAGGAGAGCAACTAAAATGATTCCAGAACTTAGAGACCTTAGTTATGAAGAACGCCTGAAAGAATGTGGTTTAACAACTCTAGAGACAAGGAGGTTAAGAGGAGATCAGATTGAAGTTTTTTAAGATATTGAATGGGTATGAAAATATTGATAGAAATATGTTTTTCTCACTCAAGAAGGATAGCAGAACTAGAGGACATGAGGTAAAATTAGTAAAGGATCAATGTAGATTGGACATCAGGAAGCACTCGTTCTCACAGAGGACAGTAAATGAATGGAACAAACTGTCTACAGATTGTGTAACTGCTAGCAGCGTGAATATGTTTAAAAACAAGGTTGACACATATATCAGGAGGGCGGGTTATAAGTAGGTGAACATTGTTGGACTCTTGATAAGCCAATGGCTTCCTTGTCCACTTGCCATCTGGGCCTTTGGCTTGGATGGCAAATCTTGTTAAATCTTGTTAAAAAACCACCTCACCAGCTTCAACCACCTCACCAGCTTCAACCACCTCACCAGTGTATGGTGAAGTGGTTCTGCAAACGGAGGACTGCATCAATCGCGTCACCAAACGACTCGGCACTGCACTGCGCAAGTTGGTAGCATCAGGAAATAAGGCCAGTATCACCCTCGGAGGTTGGGGTCATGGCAAACTCACCCAGGTGACCATCAGACCCAGAACGCTAACGAGAGTTTGCACTCGAAAGTGTGGCTGAAGTGCCTGCAGCTCAGTCTCCGAATTCAATGATGGTGTTGAAGCAACGATGCAGCATATGTGTGATGTCATACAAATGCCATCAGGTGTACACCTGCTATCATCTGCATCCGAGTAAGGCGAAGCGTCAAGTGGTGGCTGCGACCCAAGTTGCCCGTCGTGCTCGATGTGTCACTCGTGCAGCAGCTTCTCGTATGACATCGGACTAAGCTGCTGGAGCACACTAGGCTGACTGACAATGAACACTGACAGTAGCTACACTGTCATTAGTTTCACTGACATTAGTTATGAACAAGAACATTCTTCATACATTTTTGTGTAAATTGATAGTTTGTGTTGGGTAGATGCATAAGGTTTTATTTTTTGCAATTTAAATTCTACTAAATTCTGTTCTACATATCTACAGTCAACATAAGCTGGAGTACTTGTATGTGCAATTTCAGGATGTTCCCAAACTTGTGCATGTGTATCCTAGTTATATACACACACAAAGTTACAATACATTTGGCTTTTTGGATTTTTTCTAGTTTACCGTAATCAGCACCATGGCATATGGCTTAAGGATAGTCGGAAGTCATTAAATTTAATAATGTAATGCCTGTCATTTCAAAGTCTTGTTTTTACGCATTGAAGCAAAACAACGTCCGATTCAAATGTTGTTTTATTGCGACTTGTAAATATTCAACTACGACATGGCGCACATCACCAGAAAGCTCCGTGTCTCCCCTTCAAGATGCGGTCCATATGTTTTAAATATATCTTATGTCGGCCGAGTATAGGCAGGAATAACCGAAGCATCATCAGACAATTTTGTGGATTGGCTTACTGGTATCACGACTCGAGTGAGGCGCCTCATTGGCTGGATTTGCGTGACCTCGACCTAGGCCCACTTCCTCTCGGTCGTGTTTACCTGCGAGTCGATATTTTCTTCAGCGTTAGTTGCGTTTTTAGTTGTAAAATTTACAACATGCCACCGCCCAGTAAGAAGCAGTCGCATAGTTTAAAGTAAGCTGCAATTAGCATGTGCAGTAAAGGAAAAAGTGAGAAGACCTGACGACGAGAGCCGCCACCAGGCGGTGCTTGGGGCTGAGGCTGGGGAGTTGGAGTTGGTGCTTGGACCTAGTATGACGCAGTGGAGGTGGTCCAGGGACTGTCCACGGCCACCGAAGATGGCATCATTGACCTTGCGGTCAGTTTTGACGGCACTTGGATGACGCGAGGCCACAGTTCGAAATACGGACTTGGGTGTGTGGCTGAGATTGAGACTGGCCTTGTTCTTGACGATGTCATCATGTCTCTGTACTTCCACAGTTGTGCTGGTGCCATTGTACGCTGTGGTGGTGCAGAGACGGAAGACATGGAAGGCTGCACATACCAACTGCAACGTCAATTATGTCGGCCCATCCGGGGGGATGGAGATGGAGGCCGCTGAGCAGCTGTGGCAATACTCCATCGAGAAGTTCGACTTCAGATATAAGACCATGTTGTCTGACGGAGATGCGAAGACGCACAACTGCCTATGTAGCCTGAAAGTGTACGGAGACACTCCGATTGAAAAAGAAGAATGCGTCAACCACGTGGCCAAGCGGCTTGGCACAGCTCTCCGCGAGCTCTCAACGTAGAGCAAGAAGAAAGGTGTCACCCTCAGTGGTCGTGGTTATGGCAAGCTTACCCAGGCCACGATCACCAAACTCACCGCCTATTATGGGAAGGCCATCCAAGCACACCGAGGAAACCTGAAGGCCATGACTGATGCGGTGTTCGCCACGTTTTACTATGCCTGCTCCACTGACAATCACACGGTGTCCTGATGGCGTGGACAGGGTCCCGCATTCCTTCAAGTTTCCCAAATTTGCTGGGAGACTCCAAGAAATTCATCAAATCTTCCAGTTTCCCAGAAAGGATATCCAATCTCCCAGATTTGCAGTGAAAGCAAAAATATTTTTTTCTAGTTTACCGTAATCAGCACCATGCCACATGGCTTAAGGATAGTCGGAAATCATTAAATTTAATAATGTAATGCCTGTCATTTCAAAGTCTTGTTTTTACGCATGGAAGCGAAACGACGTCCGATTCAAATGTTGTTTTTTTGCGACTTCTAAATATTCAACTACGACATGGCGCACATCGCCAGAAAGCTCCGTGTCTCACCTTCAAGATGCAGTCCATATGTTTTAAATATATCTTACATCGGCCGAGTATAGGCGGGAATAACCGAAGCATCATCAGACAATTTTGTGTATTGGCTTACTGCCATCATGACTTGAGCGATGCGCCTCATTGGCTGGATTAGCGTGACCTCGACCTCAGCCCACTTCCTCTCGGTCGTGTTTACCTGCGAGTCGATATTTTCTTCAGCGTTAGTTGCGTTTTTAGTTGTAAAATTTACAACATGCCATTGCCAAGTAAGACGCAGTCGAATAGTTTAAAGTAAGCTGCAATTAGCATGTGCAGTGAAGGAAAAAGTGAGAAAACCTGATGACGAGAGACGCCACCAGGCGGTGCCTGGGGCTGAGGCTGGAGAGTTGGAGTTGGTGCTTGGACCTAGTATGACGCAGTGGAGGTGGTCCGCAGCACCTACATTAACCAGGGACTGTCCACTGCGCCCGAAGATGGCATCATTGACCTTGCGGTCAGTTTTGACGGCACTTGGATGACGCGAGGCCACAGTTCGAAATGTGGACTTGAGTGTGTGGCCGAGATTGAGACTGGCCTTGTTCTTGACGATGTCATCATGTCTCTGTACTTCCACAGTTGTGCTGGTGCCATTGTACGCTGTGGTGGTGCAGAGACGGAAGACATGGAAGGCTGCACATACCAACTGCAACGTCAATTATGTCGGCCCATCCGGGGGGGTGGAAGTGGAGGCCGCTGAGCAGCTGTGGCAACGCTCCATCGAGAAGTTCCACTTCAGATATACGACCATGTTGTCTGACGGAGATGCGAAGACACACAACCGCCTCTGTAGCCTGAAAGTGTACGGAGACACTCCGATTGAAAAAGAAGAATGCGTCAACCACGTGTCCAAGCGGCTTGGCACAGCTCTCCGCAAGCTCTCAACGTAGAGCAAGAAGAAAGGTGTCACCCTTGGTGATCGTGGCTATGGCAAGCTTACCCAGGCCACGATCACCAAACTCACCGCCTATTATGGGAAGGCCATCCGGGCACACCGAGGAAACCTGAAGGCCATGACTGATGCGGTGTTCGCCACGTTTTACTATGCCTGCTCCACTGACAACCACACGGTGTCCTGATGGCGTGGACAGGGTCCCGCATTCCTTCAAGTTTCCCAGATTTGCTGGGAGACTCCAAGAAATTCATCAAATCTTCCAGTTTCCCAGAAAGGATATCCAATCTCCCAGATTTCCAGTGAAAGCAAAAATATTTTTTTTCTAGTTTACCGTAATCAGCACCATGCCACATGGCTTAAGGATAGTCGGAAATCATTAAATTTAATAATGTAACGCCTGTCATTTCAAAGTCTTGTTTTTACGCGACTTGTAAATATTCAACTATGACATGGCGCACATCGCCAGAAAGCTCCGTGTCTCCCCTTCAAGATGCGGTCCATATGTTTTAAATATATCTTACGTCGGCCGAGTATAGGCAGGAATAACCGAAGCATCATCAGACAATTTTGTGGATTGGCTTACTGCCATCACGACTCGAGCGATGCGCCTCATTGGCTGGATTAGCGTGACCTCGACCTCGGCCCACTTCCTCTCGGTCGTGTTTACCTGTGAGTCGATATTTTCTTCAGTGTTAGTTGCGTTTTTAGTTGTAAAATTTACAACATGCCATTGCCCAGTAAGAAGCAGTCGCATAGTTTAAAGTAAGCTGCAATTAGCATGTGCAGTGAAGGAAAAAGTGAGAAAACCTGACGACGAGAGCCGCCACCAGGCGGTGCCTGGGGCTGAGGCTGGGGAGTTGGAGTTGGTGCTTGGACCTAGTATGACGCAGTGGAGGTGGTCCGCAGCACCTACATTAACCAGGGACTGTCCACTGCGACCGAAGATGGCATCATTGACCTTGCGGTCAGTTTTGACGACACGTGGATGACGTGAGGCCACAGTTCGAAATACGGACTTGGGTGTGTGGCCAAGATTGAGACTGGCCGTGTTCTTGACGATGTCATCATGTCTCTGTACTGCCACAGTTGTGCTGGTGCCATTGTATGGTGTGGTGGTGCAGAGACGGAAGACATGGAAGGCTGCACATACCAACTGCAACGTCAATTATGTCGGCCCATCCGGGGGGATGGAAGTGGAGGCCGCTGAGCAGCTGTGGCAACGCTCCATCGAGAAGTTCCACTTCAGATATACGACCATGTTGTCTGACGGAGATGCGAAGACGCACAACCGCCTCTGTAGCCTGAAAGTGTACGGAGACACTCCGATTGAAAAAGAAGAATGCGTCAACCACGTGGCCAAGCGGCTTGGCACAGCTCTCCGCGAGCTCTCAAAGTAGAGCAAGAAGAAAGGTGTCACCCTTGGTGGTCGTGGCTATGGCAAGCTTACCCAGGCCATGATCACCAAACTCACCGCCTATTATGGGAAGGCCATCCGGGCACACCGAGGAAACCTGAAGGCCATGACTGATGCGGTGTTCGCCACGACCACCTGGTGTCCTGATGGCGTGGACAGTTGGTGTTTTTACAAGAGAGCGCAGGCCACTGGTGAGACACCAGGCCCGCACCGCGACAATGTCAGAATGCCACTGTCATCTGAGGTGGCACCTCACATCAAAGAGGTTTACGTGCGGCTCGGCCATCCAAGTCTTCTTGGTCGGTGCGTAAGAGGGGAGACAGAACGCGATTGAGTCCCTGCACACAAAGATCTGGGCGAAATGTCCCAAGACCGAGTTTGTTGGACTAGAACGGTTGACCGCAGCGACATGTTCCGCCATCGCAGAATTCAATAGCGGTGTTGAACTTTCAATCAGAAAGTTGTGCGAGGCAATGGACATTGTGTCAGGCATGCAGATGGTGACATCAGCCAAGAAGGCTGATGCCCAGCAACTGAAACTATGTCAGGCACAAGCGAGCACCAAAGAGGCAAGGTGTGTGCGCAAGGTGGCTCGTGCTGCAAGACACGATAGCAGCACTGGCTATGCACCAGGTGCATTTTAGTGAGAGACACTGAGAGTGACTGATACATCTTCTACCACAAGCTCACCACTGATACATTTTTACAACTTGGCTTCAGCTGCTTTACTCTCATTTCAATGAATTGAGAACCCAAATGTTTTCAGACAGATCTCTTTTGAAAAAGTCCATGCCAAAATCATTTAAACGATTCAGATATGTGAGGTGTTCAGTAGTAGGAAATGTCCAGAGATTTTTCTAGACAAGGCAATCTGTTTTCCAGCTACAAACATCCTCACACATTTAAATGTTTGATTGCTGTGGCTCCTAATGGCACTGCTGTTTTTGTGTCTGAATTATTTGAAGGGGCTATCAGTAATCGTGAAATTTTTTTACAATGTGGAATCTTCAACCATTTACATCCTGAAGATGTGCTTCTTGTGGACTGCGGTTTTACCATAGAGGATCTGTTGATGCCCTGACATGTTCATTTAAACATACCCCTTTTCTTTTCTTCATACCCCTATGTTGGCACTGATCCCATCAACAAGGTCTGATTCTGACCGATCACAGTAAACTTATGTTCAGGTTGACCGCCCCGCAATAGTAGAAAGGTCAACTGAAGAGCAAACAACGGTATTTGTACATCTTCTACCACATGCTCACCATTGCAGTAGTGAATGCGTGGTTCCTTTATTGCTGTGACTACCAAGCATAGGCAATATTGAAGCCAATGCCAGTTAAAAGATTCCAGGCCATGGTTGCTAAAGCACTGGTCAAATAGGGCAAGGTAACCGTGGCCGGCCTTCTGCTGCTGACCTGAGATTGCCACCGGTAAAGAAACAAAGGGTGACACCTGGACCGATCAATGAAGTTCAGTATGACAAGGCAGACCACAGGCCCCTGCAGCAGGAAAAGGGAACTGACGCAAGCTATGTCCAAAAGGCTTCACTCAATGTTCCAAGTGCCTGGTCTACTTGTGCCTGGTTCTCGACAGAGACTGCTTTGTTTCGTATCACGAAAAGTAGTCATCAGCAGTGTCTGAACTCGCTCGGTCTGAACTCGCAGCTAATATTGTGCAATATATGTGTATTTAATGTCTAAAGAAACATAAAATGTCTATCTAACTAATATATTGCACTCATTGGTCCACAAACATAGGATGGTCAGTGACAGTAAATGTATGTGGTTACTATTCCAATGACTGTAGAGTGAGGCCAGGAGTCTGCAGGAGCCAGAATCTGCCTTCAAACCCACCAGAATCTGCCTTCAAACCCACCAGAATCTGCCTTCAAACCCACCACTACTGCATCCTTTCCTTCCAGAACTCAACACGACTGGTGTCCCACTGACCAACAAGGAAGAAAACTTCTGGCGTTTGGTACGCATCCTACTGGATGATGTGCCAAATAAGCTTCGTGAAAAGTTTAAAAGCAACTGTTTACGTCAGGAAGAAAGTTGAGAGGGCCTGTCAACACACAAGAATGTATTTATTGAAGATGACCTATATCTATTGCACCACCCAGTCCACAACACCACCCAGTCCACAACACCACCCAGTCCACAACACCACCCAGTCCACAATACCACCCTGTCCACAACACCACTGATGATGCTGCTTAGAGGAAAAATGTTCCACAGCACCACGTTGCAGGATCAATGACCAGACAGGTAGAGTGTCTGTGTTAACTGTCAGTGTTAAAGTGTGTGATGAATGAATTAAGAAACTGCAAAGCAAAGTGGCATCACTATAAAAAGATGCAGACATGGGAATATGCGACGTTGGCACAGCCAATGTTGCATATGGGTTTTTCTGCAAGCATCACTATAAAAAGGTTGCATATGGGTTTCTATGCAAGCAACAACACATACAATTAATGATTGGTCCGTTGCTAATGTATTCTATTATGCTAATTCCAGCAGAGCTGGGTGACGTGCTCTGTGACCCAGTTTGCCTGCCTCCATATATTGAACCAATCAGCGAGGACTAGCTGCACGACGCTACAGATTTCAAACTAGGACTAGCCACAATTCGTTTTGTGAAAGCACACGGAGTGGACACGCTTTGCAAATTTGTCTTTCTCTTATCGAATTTAGCGAAATTTTTACGCTTCCTTTCTCATCGATATTCCAGCAATTTGATATACGTCGAGCAATTTGAACGGTGATTGTCGATGGCGCTCAGTGAGCGAGCAGTTGAATGTTTTCCTTTGTCTAGTTGTGCCATTTTGTTTTGTGACGGTTTTTGTTTGCATCGTGTTTAATTTGAAATTCACTGTCGGCCAGTAAATGTTGTCGTCGGCGAATTCGCCGCTTAAGATTCTGATTTTGAGGCACAGTCACATTTATTGGCTTGGCGAGCATGCATGGACGGGAAATCCTGCCAGGCTGTTCACCGATTTTTGGGTACGGGACCGGAGTTGTAAAGTAAACTACTTCGGGGGCCACGCTACCCTCCCTTTCCTCGCCAGCAGCCACGCCACGTGGATGTCTGCGTTCTACATTTGGGGGTAACGATCTAAATGCTGGATCTGCTCCCAATCCAGTACTAGTGGCACTGGACATCCAGTACTAGTGGCGCTGGACATCCAGTACTAGTGGCGCTGGACATCCAGTACTAGTGGCCCTAGACATCCAGTACTAGTGGCGCTAGACATCCAGGACTAGTGGCGCTAGACATCCAGTACTAGTGGCGCTAGACATCCAGTACTAGTGGCCCTAGACATCCAGTACTAGTGGCGCTAGACATCCAGGACTAATGGCTTAGATATCCAGTACTAGTGGCGCTAGACATCCAGTACTAGTGGCCCTAGACATCCAGTACTAGTGGCCCTAGATATCCAGTACTAGTGGCGCTAGACATCCAGCAGTTGGACGTTAAATTGCTTGGTTTAGGCGTCAAAAAGTCGCCGTTTGTCAGGTCATACGTAGACGTAAATGGCGCAACTTCAGTTACGAGGAGGGTGCTGCTTGTTTAATCCAAGCCAATGAATACCTCGAACATTTCTGTAACGATACCAAAGGGATCTTTTTCTGGAGGCATAAGTGCCTTTGGAATAGCATCCGCCCTGTCTTTCACAGAGACGGAGTCCATTTTAGTGACATTGGTAATTTCAGATTGTACAAGCCGCTCCATCTGAGGAGCCGTCATAAAAGCTGTAAAACACGTCACTGATGGCGTTGTGTAGCCACATGGTCATGGGTCGAGTGTTTTTCTTTTGTAACGGGCTTTAGATTGCCTGATGAATAAATTTGAGGATAATCATTGATTGGATTTCATGCCACCACTAATTTCTACCATGACAATTTTGTTGTTGTATATAATATGTAGCAGACAGTAATGTCATCAGGCAAAGGGTAACATAAAGTACATTGTTGTGTGATTGACTACAGGTCGCTGTCATGACTACACGTTGCGTACACAGTTACTGTGTTCTTTGCTACATAGTGTGCATTATCACGTTATAAGGCTTTGTTCACTGTCATGGGATTTATTGTCGTGCTTCGTCACTGTTTTTTATCCATGTTACATAGTGTACATCGTCACGTTTTAGTGCTTCGTCACTGTCATGGGTGTGTCCTCATGCAGGTTCACTCATGGGGAGATAATGTTTATCTAGTTGGTCCTGCTGTTGCATTGTAGTTGCAACTGATGAAGTTGGCTGTGGCAAATGTTGTAGGTGTCTGTGGGGAGCCTATCCCCTCTCCCACTGTGGGGAGTTTATCTCCTCTCCCACTGTGGGGAGCCTATCCCCTCTCCCACTGTGGGGAGTCTATCCCCTCTCCCACTGTGGGGAGTCTACCCCCTCTCCTACTGTGGGGGGCCTATCCCCTCTCCCACTGTGGGGAGTTTACCCCCTCTCCCACTGTGGGGAGTCTATCCCCTCTCCCACTGTGGAAAGTCTACCCCCTCTCCCACTGTGGGGAGTCTATCCCCTCTCCCACTCAGCAAAGTCAGGTAAACTATATTTGTGACAATCTTTTTAAATATAACTATGAATAAAAGGAGTATAGCATTTGCTTACGAAATAAGTTCAATGTCGTTAGCCGTGACGAGTTCCAGAGTATCGACGAGATCATGATCCCCTTCAAAGGTCGTTTAATTCTCAAGCAGTGTATGCCCAAAAAACCTAAGAAATGGGGTTTTAAGTTATGGGTAAGACATAGTGCCTCGGGATCTTTGTACGACTTTGCTCTGTATCAGGGCAAAGGAACTAGCATCAGTGATGATGACATTCCAACCTGTGGTGTTGGAAGCAACTTCACCATGGCATGTGAACTGAGTCGACGTGGGTTACACTTCACCGGGACCATCCAAGCTAGCGGTTGTTATGATGTGCCACTGAAATATGAGATGGCACTAAAAGAACATGGTCGTGGGGCGCACGATTCGGTGTATGAAAAGGAGAGAAATCTTGTTCTTGTCTGCTGGCATGACAAGAAATATGTCACACTTCTTTCGACCTATGTTGGCACTGATCCTGTCGACAAGATCCAACTCTATGACAGATCACTGAAAACTCATGTTCAGGTTGACTGTCCTGCTATAGTTGGTGTGTACAACTTGAAAATGGGTGGCATTGACGTGTTTGACACTTTTTGTTTGAACTTGCGAGCAAGCGAAGAATCCGAGCTACACAATGTTGTGTTGGACTATTTTATATCACCTGTTATCGGTGATGACGATTCTGAGACCGACTTAGACAGTCAAATTCGCAGTGAACCTGAGACTGAGTCGGACTCCATCTCTGAACCAGGAAGCGAGCCACACTCGTCAGCAAAACGACCGAGAATGGACAGCAGTGAGGCAGATGAAACTAAAATTTTTGTTGTCTGCATCATGAGCTCTTGCTTGTAAATGACTCAAGTTTATGGTTCTTCAAATAGTGATAAAAGATCTAATACTATCAGAAGACTAAATTAATTATAATTTTAAGTGACGAAAGATCTAATCAAGATTTATGGTTTCTTTATTCTAATGTCTTAAATTACCAAAACAATGAAAACATCACTCATCTCATTCCATCAGAGCTATAACTTTCTATTGCATAATTATTTATACTTGTTTTGTGGTTTTTTGTAGAAAATTTGATCGTGGATGAAGTCACCAATGCAAATGCAGAGAATGGATGCCGAAAACATGCCATCTGATGAGTCTGGGCATTTCATTTGCAAATGCAAGCACAATGATGGTGTACCATGTTCGACGCTGTTCTGTCGAGACTTGTTGATGGAAACTCGCCTGTAGTATATCATCTTTCATCAACTGAAAAGGACATTGCTATTCTGGCAAAGATAGCCTGTGGCGCACACATGTCGGCAGACACAGAAAAACAGAAGAAGAGTGCCCAGGCCAAGTGGCAGAGAAACCGCACTGACTTCTACCACCACGGCAAGTTAATTTGTCAGGACACTTTCATGTTCTTGCATGCAGTTTCTAAGGACAAATTGAATGCTCTGTTAAAGGACTATCGTTTAAATGGAGTCAGTCCCAGGTTCCATAAACTGACAAAGAAGCTGCCTAAGAATGCTCTTACCTTTGATGAAACAAAATATGTGGTAACATTCATCGTGAACTATTCAGAGACGCACGCCATGTCTTTACCAGGTCGTGTACCTGGATATGCCAGGGACGACCTGAAGTTACTACCATCTAAGTGCTCAACGAAGATGGTGTATGAAAACTATGTTGATGCATGTAAACTAGTTGATGCTCGAGCTTGCTCACTTGTACTATTTCGGTGTTTGTGGAGGCAGCTAGTGCCGTTTATAGTTGTCATGAGGCCGAGAACGGGTTTGTGCTGGTTTTGCCAGAAGAATGTTACTATGATTTCGAGGGCCACAAATGTGTCTGATGAAGTCAAGGGTGAGGCATTCCTCAAAGCCCAAGATCACTTGGCCACAGCTAAGACTGAAAGAGAGTTTTATCACAGTGTGTGTTCTCAGGCAAAACACGATGCAGAAGGTGTGAAGCAGTTGGTAAAAAAGCAGTCAGTGACATTTGAAGGGTTAGGGCACTACTCTATGGATTTTGCTCAACAAGTCTATTTCCCCAGCTATCCCTTACAGCCAGGTCCGATTTACTTTAAAACACCAAGAAAGTTTGGCATTTTTGGAGTAATGTGTGAGGCCATTCCCTGCCAGGTTAATTTCTTGATCGACGAGTCGGCGCAGTGTGGAAAAGGTGCCAATACTGTGATCAGTCTCCTTCATTACTTTTTTTGAAAACTATGGTATGGGAGAAAAACATGTACCTCTGCATGCTGACAACTGTAGTGGTCAAAATAAAAACACCTAATTTCTGTGGTATCTGATGTGGAGATGTCTGACAGGACATCATGTTTCTGCTACTCTGAGTTTTCTCTTAGTAGGCCACACCAAATTTAGCCCAGACTGGGCATTTGGTTTATTCAAGAGAAAATTCTGGATATCAGAAGTGAACTGCTTGTCAGACATATCAGAGGTTGTGCGAACCAGCTCCAAGGTTAATGTGGCTTAGCTTTGCGGTAATGAACAGGGAGAAGTGTTTGTCCGTATTTACAATTTCTCGTCATTTTTGGCTAAGTATTTCAAAAGGTTTGATAAAATCAAGAGGTTTCATCATTTCGAGGTCACAGCTTCAACAACTGTTACACATAAACAGTACAGTAATACTGAAGAATTAAAATCTGACCTGGCAAAGCAGACAACACGACACCTAGATGTTAATGAAATGCCTGAGGTAATTGTGCCCCCTGGTCTCTCGCATGAGCGACAGTGGTATTTACATGATGAAACGAAAAGATGAAATAAGAGTTTCTGCCTCACCAATACCAAGATGTTGTAGCACCTCTACCAACAGTGGACAAACCAAAGAAATGATGGACATAAGTTCATCATTTCATTCAAGTCGATACAAGATTTGTAAATATTAGCTGTACATAATAAATAGGATGTAGATAAGTTTATGTAATTGTACAATAATACTAGTACACTGATGTATCTGCACTGTTGTAAGTGTTGCAGAGGTATATATATATATTTTGGTATGTATTATCAGGTCATTCCAGTGTGATCACCAAGCCCAGGAATGTAGTTACAACCATTTGTATGTTGTATTAAACTCTACAAAATGCTTTGTAACCAGTGGTGGAATGTAACGAAGTACATTTACTTAGTTACTGTACTTAAGTAGATTTTTTTTAATGTACTTGTAACGAAGTACATTTTTAAGAGATTACTTTTACTTGTAACGATGTGTTTAGCAATCTCTGATTGGTGGCCGTCAGTTCGAATGAAAGTCAGTTGGTTTGGGTATGCAGTGGAGATTTTCCATTTTCCATCCGATATGGACGCATCGAAAACACCAAACGAGAGCGAGGAAACATCGAGCGAGCAAGCAATCCATTAGTGGCTGTATTTAGAAACGTTTTTTAAACTTAAATCGTGCAACGGTAACACCATTAAATTCATGTTTGCTGTGTGCACCGAAGAATGTCGAATGTTCGGCGTACGCAAATTTGCCATCGAATCTACGTAAACACGTCGAGGTAGGTGCATTTTAAATTCAGTTGAAATCAGTTATACCCAGATCCACACATGTAGTGCATGTTTAAATTTGTACAAATAAATTTATGGCATCTGTATTGTCGTTATTTTTAACTAGTGCTTTTGGTTTTTGTGAACAATATTGGCGGCATGCAATGCAAATGGCCGCCATTACCGAGGTTGGCATCTCTTTAACAGCAGCTACTTTCCTCTGTGCCATGTTTACATGCGCAGTACTTAAAACAAATTTATGCACGCTGTCATCAGAAATAATATCGCTTACAACACTACTAACCCTCAGTTTAAGAATAATTTCTGGCACAAACACAGGTCAAGTCAATCAAATAAAATTTTTTTATTTCCAACATCACATGACAACAGCAGTACATTAGTCTAATATCATAAAATATATTAAATTTAGATAAAATAGTCAAACACATATATACATTTGTATACAGTATTAATACATTTGTATACAGTACAGGCAAAGGTGGATGGACTGGTGCTGAACTTGTGTGGAGGTCTTCTACCATTCAGCACAGTTGAATTGCCGGCTTTCAAGCAACTCATCATTGGTATGCAACCAAATCGATCTGTCATGTGCCGCATGACTGTGAAGCATCGCCTGCAGGAACGCGTGGAAGCTATGAAGATGAGTGTGATAAATGCTATGCGCCCACTACAGTTTGTTGCGACAACAACCGACTGCTGGAGTGCTCGAGGACGATCATACATTGGCGTTGTCAAGACTACCACGGACAATGGCTCAAACTTCGTGAGAGTGTTCTCTCTCTTTGGCATCGATGCACTTCGTGATGATGACAGCCAGAGTGAAGTCGAGCAGTGCGTTGCAGATGGTGTGCAATTTGAAGATGTCAGCAGCCTGCTGGATGATGATGACTACGCTGAGTACCGTCTACCAAGTCATTAGAGATGTGCATGCCATTCGCTGAATCTTGTATGCACCACTGATGCGCAACATGCAGAAGACAACAGCGCATACAAGAAACTCTCTCGCTCCACCTTCGCGAAATGTCAAGTGATCTGGAACAAGTCCAGCCGTTCTACACTTGCTTGCAGGGATCAGAAAGCGCTTTGCTACTGTCCTGGCTGACAAGCAGGCGATCGCTGCTGCAATTCTACACCCGACCTTCACCACCAACTGGCCTGCGGATGCATCAATGTTGCAATTAGGTGTGTAACGCGTCTATTTGAATTTGGAAATAATTTTACTTGTTGAGTTGATTACACATTTTTTATTTCAAGCATATATATTTGGTGACTGCATCTATGTTTTTTCAGAATGTATCATTGAATAGTTCTGTATTTATGCATTTGTTTCCGTAGGTGTGGTTGATGTATGAGTGTCACCAGAATTACATGTTTTTCTCTCAACGTTTTTAGGTGTTTGTATTTGTAGGGCTGCAGTGTATAAGTGGCTGAATGAATATTTGTTGCCTTTCCCGACTTCGCTTGTGTTGTCTAATTTTGTTTTCCACTTTAAAATGTTTTTTATTCTGCTTAAGGATGCAATACATTCAAAGTCGACTTGATGATGCCCAGCCACAACTTGACAACTCAACAAACAGTGACGATGATGAAGATGATCTATTCTTCAGTTCACAAAGGAAAAAACCTCATTTGCCACTGATCATTTAGACATATTCACCTGTCATCCGTGAACGCCTGGCCGCAGCTCAAGTCACTGTTTGTTGAACTGACCACACCTTTGGCAGCCAGTGCTGCATGTGAGTGCGTGTTTAGTGTGGCAGGCCTGATCTTCACGCCAAGACGTGCTTGTCTTGGCGACACCAACTTTGAAAACCAGCTGTTGCTGAGACTGAACAAAGCGTTTGTGTGACACTGCAGGTGACACTGCAGGTGACACTGCAATAAAATGTTGACTTGTTTTTCACTTATATTACATCGGTCTTTTTACTTTTCTACTTAAGTACTTTTTTTATCAAAGTACTTTTTACTTTTAGTTTTTTTTGGTACTTTTACTTAGTTACTTTACTGGGCTACATATATGTGGTCAAACATTTGCATTTTGTTTCACTTGTGATGTTTTGAATACACATTTGAGCTATGAATTTCTTTGGTTTTTCTTTGTCAACTTTGAAGTAGATTTTCTCCGCTTTGTGTTTTTTTTGCCCCCATGGTCTTTAAATAAGCATAACTTTATTATTATTATTATTTATTATTTAAGCTAGAGTCATAATTTAAACACTTCTTGAATCAGCAATAACAGTGCTTTCAGAAAGACTTAATATCAAAATGAAACATTTGGCACTTAAGCCTGATTTCCCCAGATCGTGTCACATTTTTGTTTGATTGCTATAACTGTACCATCTGTTATAATATATATGAGAGCAAAGTCAATTAATGTCAATAATACTGTATGTGTACTGTTGTGAGAAAGAATTGACAGCCAGCATTGTTCACTTGTTGACATCTCAGTCAACAGAAACATGGTTCAAATGAGCTTGCTGGCGTTATATTATAATTGACAATTTCAACCACTCCACATTGTCTTGGTTTATTCAACTGTGTAAATGAAGATATTGCTGTGGATAGTTGTGAATTTAAATGAGTAATTACATAGTGGTAGAATACAAGTCATGTTGATATGAAATCTGCCAGGCGGGAGTACACCAGAATTCACTCCAGTGCAGGATCTCTCCATTCATGAAGCCATTTAAATGATTCAGAAATGTAAGGCATTCAGTAGACTGTACTGAATTTTTGGGGGGAATGCCCAGAGATTTTTCTAGACAAGGCAATCTGTTTTCCAGCTACAAACATCCTCACACATTTAAATGTTTGATTGCTGTGGCTCCTAATGGCACTGCTGTTTTTGTGTCTGAATTATTTGAAGGGGCTATTAGTAATCGTGAATTTTTTTAACAATGTGGAATCTTAAACCATTTACTTCCTGGAGATGTGCTTCTAGTGGACCGCGGTTTTACCATAGAGGATCTGTTGATGCCCTGACAGGTTCATTTAAACATACCCCTTTTCTCCGGGGCAGGGACAAATTAACTCCACATGAGAAACTACTCACTAGGAAAATAGCAAAAGCAAGAATCCATGTTGAAAGGTACAATGAAAGAATAAAGAAGTTCACGCTAATATCTTGAACCACGCCCCTAAACATGACACCTCTAGCAACCCGAGCAGTCTTTATTGCTTGTTGCTTAACATAACTCTCTTGTGACAGAAAGAACATTCTTTAAAGACAAACAAATACGCAATAAACAAAACAGGACAAGCTATCCAAGTTACCAAAAGTGAAATTGAGATATACATGGGTATTTATTTCTACATGGGCCTTGTAGAAATGCCTCAAGTACATTCTGCATCATCTGTTGGTTCAGTCAGCTGACAATAAGAGACAGAACGAAGCTGCAGTGAGTGATTTTCCAATCCTCAAAAAATGCCACCTGCAACCAGTGACTCGTCTTTCTATCTGACATTGCAATTACATTACACTCAAAGTAGTATGCATATATTTGCACAGTATATTATGTATATTAATACACATTGTTTTGATAGTAATTTACATTAGTAAAACCATCCCATAAGCACAAATGTTACATGTTGCATTTTAAATGGGGAGTATCAGTCTTTTGAGCAATCAACTGAGCTGTTTTTAGTAGAATGTACATGCCAGTAGAATTCACTGAGGAAGGATTCTCATTGGTCCACAAACATAGGATGGTCAGTGACAGTAAATGTATGTGGTCACTATTCCAATGACTGTAGAGTGAGGCCAGGAGTCTGCAGGAGCCATAATCTGCCTTCAAACCCACGAGAATCTGCCTTCAAACCCACGAGAATCTGCCTTCAAACCCACCACTACTGTATCCTTTCCTTCCAGAACTCAACACGACTGGTGTCCCACTAACCAACGATGAAGAGAACTTCTGGCGTTTGGTACGCATCCTACTGGATGATGTGCCAAATAAGCTTCGTGAAATGTTTAAAAGCAACTGTTTACGTCAGGAAGAAAGTTGAGAGACCTGTCGACACACAAGAATGTATTTATTGAAGATGACCTATATCCATTGCACGGAACAATCAAGGGCAGTGAAGCACGATGCCAATGTTACGCATGTTAGGACAGTTGAGGAAGAATTTTCTGTAGACAATGGCCGAGAGGTAAAGAAAGCTGTTTCATTTACTGGGAGATGGACCATACCCCTTGAAGACAATGCTCATCACAAACTACCGGGGCAACAGCCATCTCTCCCCTGTACAAATCTGGAATCTGACGACAAAACATCAGATACCTGCAACTTACGCAAGGGCTTTTGTACTTCTTAAGGTGTGTTTCCCCCAAGTTAAAACGTTGCAAAAACATGAAGTACACTGAGTATGTTATCATCAGTGCATGTGTGCTGCTCAATACCACATTGGTTCTTTGGATGCACTGTGCCACCAAACCATCACCCCACAACACCACCCAGTCCACAACACCAGCCAGTCCACAACACCACCCAGTCCACAACACCACCCAGTCCTTAACACCACCCAGTTCACAACACCACCCAGTCCACAACACCACCCAGTCCACAACACCACTGATGATTCAACTTGGACGAAACACGTTGCACAGCACCATGCTACATGATCAATAGCCAGACAGGTAGAGTGTCTGCGTTAACTGTCAGTGTTAAAGTGTGTGATGAATGAATCAAGAAACTGCAAAGCAAAGTGGCACCACTAGAAAAAGGTGCAAATAAAATGGAACAGTATTCACGCCGCCAGAATCTGCGCTTCAGTGGAAATCCAGACTGTGGAGAAACTACAGAAAATATGACTGAGAAAATTCTCAAAGCAGTCAACATCGATATGTGTCCCTATGACCTGACCGTACATAGACATAAGTGACATGTGTCCCTCTGACCTGACCGTATATAGCCATGTGGCACATACCTCACCTGCAACCAGTATGACTCGTCTTAGTTATATAATAATTGCAATTTTGGTTTGTATCTTCTGAGCAATCAACTGAGCTGTTTTTAGTAGAATGTACATGCCAGTAGAATTCACTGAGGAAGGATTCTCATTGGTCCACAAACATAGGATGGTCAGTGATAGTAAATGTATGTGGTCACTATTCCAATGACTGTAGAGTGAGGCCAGGAGTCTGCAGGAGCCATAATCTGCCTTCAAACCCACGAGAATCTGCCTTCAAACCCACGAGAATCTGCCTTCAAACCCACGAGAATCTGCCTTCAAACCCACGAGAATCTGCCTTCAAACCCACGAGAATCTGCCTTCAAACCCACCACTACTGTATCCTTTCCTTCCAGAACTCAACACGACTGGTGTCCCACTGACCAACAAGGAAGAGAACTTCTGGCGTTTGGTACGCATCCTACAGGATGATGTGCCAAATAAGCTTCGTGAAATGTTTAAAAGCAACCGTTTACGTCAGGAAGAAAGTTGAGGGGGCCTGTCAACACACAAGAATGTATTTATTGAAGATGACCTATATCCATTGCACCACCCAGTCCACACCACCCAGTCCACACCACCCAGTCCACAACACCACCCAGTCCACAACACCACTGATGAGCTGCTTGGAGGAAACATGTTGCACAGCACCATGCTGCAGGATCAATGGCCAGACAGGTAGAGTGTCTGTGTTAACTGTCAGTGTTAAAGTGTGTGATGAACGAATTAAGAAACTGCAAAGCAAAGTGGCATCACTATAAAGATATGGGAACATGCGAGGTTGGCACAGCCAAGGTTGCCTATGGGTTTCTATGCAAGCAACACTACATACAATTAATGATTGGTCCATTGCTAATGTATTCTACTATGCTAATTCCAGCAGAGCTGGGTGACGTGCTCTGTGACCCAGTTTGCCTGCCTCCACATATTGAACCAATCAGCGAGGACTAGCTGCACGATGCTACAGATTTCAAACTAGGACTAGCCACAATTCGTTTTGTGAAAGCACACGGAGTGGACACGCTTTGCAAATTTGTTTTTCTCTTATCGAATTTAGCAAAATTTTTGCACTTCCTTTCTCATCGATATTCGAGCAAGTTGACATACATCGAGCAAGTTGAACGAGGTGATTGTCAATGGCGCTCAGTGAGCGAGCAGTTGAGTGTTTTCCTTTGTCTAGTTGCGCCATTTTGTTTTGCGACGGTCTTTGTTTGCATCGTGTTTAATTTGAAATTCACTGTCGGCCAGTAAATGTCATCGTCAGCGAATTCGCCGCTTAAGATTCTGATTTTGAGGCATTGTCACATTTATTGGCTTGGCGAGCATGCATGGACGGGAAATCCAACCAGGCTGTTCACAGATTTTTGGGTACGGGACCGGAGTTGTAAACTACTTGGGAATTCGAGAGGCCACGCTACCCTCCCTTTCCTTGCCAGCAGCCACGCCACGTGGATGTCTGCGTTCTACATTTGGGGGTAACGATCTAAATGCTGGATCTGCTCCCAATCTAGTACTAGTGGCGCTAGACATCCAGTACTAGTGGCGCTAGACATCCAGTACTAGTGGCGCTAGACATCCAGTACTAGTGGCGCTAGACATCCAGTACTAGTGGCGCTAGACATCCAGTACTAGTGGCCCTAGACATCCAGTACTAGTGGCCCTAGACATCCAGTACTAGTGGCGCTAGACATCCAGTACTAGTGGCGCTAGACATCCAGTACTAGTGGCGCTAGACATCCAGTACTAGTGGCGCTAGACATCCAGTACTAGTGGCGCTAGACATCCAGTACTAGTGGCCCTAGACATACAGTACTAGTGGCGCTGGACATCCAGTACTAGTGGCCCTAGACATCCAGTACTAGTGGCGCTAGACATCCAGTACTAGTGGCGCTAGACATCCAGTACTAGTGGCGCTAGACATCCAGTACTAGTGGCGCTAGACATCCAGTACTAGTGGCCCTAGACATCCAGTACTAGTGGCCCTAGACATCCAGTACTAGTGGCGCTAGACATCCAGCAGTTGGACGTTAAATTTGCTTGGTTTAGGCGTCAAAAAGTTGCCGTTTGTCAGGTCATACGTAGACGTAAATGGCGCAACTTCAGTTACGAGGAGGGTGCTGCTTGTTTAATCCAAGCCAATGAATACCTCGAACATTTCTGTAACGATACCAAAGGGATCTTTTTCTGGAGGCATAAGCGCCTTTGGAATAGCATCCGCCCTGTCTTTCACAGAGACAGAGTCCATTTTAGTGACATTGGTAATTTCAGCTTGTACGGAGCCGTCATAAAAGCTGTAAAACACGTCACTGATGGCGCTGTGTAGCCACATGGTTATCGGTCGAGTGTTTTTCTTTTGTAATGGGCTTTAGATTGCCTGATGAATAAATTTGAGGATAATCATTGACTGGATTTCATGCCAACACTAATTTCTACCATGACAATTTTGTTGTATATAATATGTAGCAGACAGTAATGTCATCAGGCAAAGGGTAACATAGAGTACATTGTTGTGTGATTGACTACAGGTCGCCATCACGACTATATGTTGCGTACTCAGTTAGTGTGTTCTTTGCTACGTAGTGTGCATTATCATGTTATAAGGCTTTGTTCACTGTTTTTTATCCATGTTACGTAGTGTGCATTGTCACACTGCAGTGCTTAGATAACTGTCATGGGATTTATTGTTGCGCATTGTCACTGTTTTTATCCATGTTACATAGTGTGCATTGTCACACAACAGTGCTTAGATTACTGTCATGGGATTTATTGTCGTGCATTGTCACTGTTTTTATCCATGTTACATAGTGTGCATCGTCACACAACAGTGCTTAGATCACTGTCATGGGATTTATTGTCATGCACTGTCACTGTTTTTATCCATGTTACATAGTGTGCATCGTCACACAACAGTGCTTAGATCACTGTCATGGGATTTATTGTCGTGCATTGTCACTGTTTTTATCCATGTTACGTAGTGTGCATTGTCACACAACAGTGCTTAGATCACTGTCATGGGATTTATTGTCGTGCGTCGCCACTGTTTTTATCTATGTTACATATTGTGCATTGTCACACTGCAGTGCGTAGATCACTGTCATGGGATTTATTGTCGTGCGTTTTCACTGTTTTTATCCATGTTACGTAGTGTACATCGTCACGTTTTAGTGCTTCGTCACTGTCATGGGTGTGTCTTCATGAAGGTTCACACATGGGGAGATATGTTTATCTAGTTGGTCCTGCTGTTGTATTGTAGTAGCAGAATGGCACGTGCTAAGGCTATACAGGGTCATGGATGGCCTGCAATGCAGAACACCCAGACAAACTCGTGCTTGATCAGCACGTGCACGAGCGGCTACAGTGTCTGCTGCCGCCATGACGTCTGCTCCTGACACGGTGTCTGCTGCCGCCTCGGCAGCTCCGGCAGTTGTCTCAATGGGGGCTCCACCACCTGAATGTGCGATTCAGGAGCATTTTGAGGATGCTCCTAGTCTTCAGGCGGTGGTGTGAGCAGCTGTATGGCATCTTCTGAGAAAATGCTCCAGCAGATTCACACCATAGTGCTGGCTTTACACCCAGTGCCAGCTTCTGATTCCGCACCCGCTGATCTGGGCAGTGCAGCACAGGTGACAGTTGGACAGGGTACAGGTACTCCAGAGTGGGGGCACGCTTTTCCGGTGCTACCAGTCATGACGAATCATTCTGCCCCGGAGCAGCCAATGCCATTTGGTTATGGTGCCAATGTCGCCCCCTGGCCTACTGCTGACTTTATGCACGTTCCAGGTAATGATGTTTTAGGGTCTCTGCCGAGGGCCATGCAGGAATTGATGGCGTCATGCGCATCAGTTTCCTTGCCACTCCATGCCCGTATCCCTGATGCCCTTAGGCAAAGATTTGGGCTGGTGAGTTCATCGACCTGTCCCTCCACGTTAAGCCCGACCAGCTCCAGCAGCATGATTACGCCCTGTCGGTACAGGGCGCTACCGCTAGCCCCACTTTTTGCGTGTCCCCGGCAAAGGCCAAGCCAAGCGAGACCCTGTCTTTTCAGTTGTGGATGCAAGCATTCCAAATGTATATGTCAGTGTATTTGATGCAGCCCGCTAATCTTCCTTGTGCAACTAAAATGTTCAAATATATAATAAAATAATCAAGATCACAGTTTGAGATGCACCGCACCAGCAAACCATTCGGCAAGCTTCCGGTGTTTCAGGTCGCATGACGTAGGGGCGGAAACTCAGCATAGACTGCCATATTGTAAACATTGTTGAGCACACTGACAGTTGCATCAAAACGTGCCTAGAATCTGTGTACAGGTGGATGTTCTAAGCAAACATCGGAGTCAGTAAGCCTACATAAATTTCCTACAAAGGATAACAAAAGGTGTGCACTTTGGAATCGTTTCGTTCGTGTGAAACGAGCTGACTGAACCAGGCTGTTGGCGCACTCGATACTGTGTTCCACCCACTTTCTTCCATCTGATTTTGACCACTCTCTTCAACATCAGTTAGGGTTTAGTAAACAAATTGTACCTAATGACGATGCGGTGCCATCGGTCTATGCCAGCACTCCCTGGAGGGTTGCCACAGACGCAAGTAGAACAGCGACTGTCACTTCCAGTGGTGACGAACCGAAGCCAAAGAGGTGAAAAGGAAAACGAAGTGCTGCCCTGGCCTGGTGGGTGCGTGTATGCGCCGACTTTTCCTTTTTTATTATGAAATTTTCAATGTAAAAACGAAAAAGATATGCAATGTTCTTCTTTCCTTTTTCTATTTAATGTAAGAAAAACCAAAAACCAATACAAACTGCTATGTGTGGTTTTACTAATATCACTTAGAAAAACAACACAAAGGTACAGCAAACCTTTTTTCGTTTTCACTGCATCAGAACAAAAAACAAAAAGCGACTGCAGCGCCACTCATTCATTTTCGGCATCTTTTTTTGTTTATGTGCTAAGCGGACACACGTTTGCCGCCGTTTCTTCGAACGCCCACTGCAGATGACAGATGAAATCCATCTTTCTTCCCGCACGTCATTTAACAAGAATTCAAGATGGCAACATTTGTTTTATTCTGCGGCAGCAAAAGAATTACGATGAGGGAAGCGGATGTGAATGCCGCCAAGATAACCAGAATGTTTCAGGTAAGAGTTGAAAACATCTGCAACGTTACGTGTGCTTAATTTTAAGTTCAGTTTTATCTTGAAACCATACCTAATACCTAGCCGCTAGCGATAATCCAAATATCACAATGATGGTGACAAAGTCATTGTAGGGTAAAGAAAACCCCAGTTAGCCTCAATCATGTTGTTCCAGCTGTAAGAGCCTTCCTAGGCACTAGGCTAGCCTAGGGAATGTTTATTACAAGTCACGACCAACCCATTTATATAAAAAGATGTCATTAATTACAATGTTTCCCTTGCCCTGGCCTGGATAAAATGACGTGTCATGTGGTAGAGTGCGTTCCCGCAAGGGTGGGCATGCAGGGTCCAGGAGAGCGATCATTTAGCGATCCGTTGTAATTTGATTTGAGACCCATCACAATTCTTTGAGACGTGCGCAATTCGAATTGCGACTCGACACAATTCGATTTGATACCCGGCGCCATTTAGCGACCCGTCGTAATTCAATTTGTGGCCCGTCGTAGTTATTGGCGACAGGTCTTAAATCGAATTACGACGGGTGGCAAATATTTACGTCATGTCGTAAATATAAATGCAACACGACTGTGTTCCGTGTTTATGACGGGCCTATGATTCCATAAGAGATTGCTCTTATTTGTTCAAATATTTGGCATACATCATACAGATCAAACTGTCTAATGGTTTGTTTAGCTGTGTTCATCATTAAACAACATGAATGCAACCTAGTCATACACAAAGTAGTCTAACAACACAACTTTAAATCTCAGTTGGTCAAATTGCAGGTCAGCGAGGAGACGATGTTCCTGTCTGATGACAATAACACTGCTGTATTTCCACTGGAGAATCAACATTTTCCAGTGGAAGAGATGGCGCACAGAGCGCAGTTTGAGGTGAAAGGGAAGTCGTCTGTGACAATGCACACTCCCACATGACACCCCTCCACAACCAGGGATGTCGCAAGCCACACCAGGGCCAAATCAACAGGGGCGGTTTCTGTTTACGGCCAGAATTTCAACCGCAGCAACACCGGCCTTTAGATGACCTATGGTCAAGACATTCCCCCGGTAATAAATTAACTCAAATATATCACCAGACACCTTCCATTAAGAATAGTTGCCATTCAGTTCTTCTCCACACACAAAACACATAATAAGTTGTGTGTGTAGAAATTCAATAAATTCATCTTGTTGAATGAACTATTTTTAGTGTTTAAATTGTTCATGCATTTTATGTATTTTTTTTAACTGCATAACTAATGGGTCAATAATTATGTGAAGTACATGTTTCTGTTTTGACTGTGCAGAGCTGTTCAGCTTATGGAGGCGAACCTCCACCCAGTGCAGACAATCTACCTGCGGCTCACTGGTGCAGACGCTAACGTTGTGTCTGTGTCTGTGAGCGAGAAGCTGCAGGAGCAGCCTGATAGACTCCAAAGGCATGGAGATTCACGAGTCACCTGGCACACAAGGTTTGCACAACTCTTTATATACAAATATGTACTTCTTATCAGTAGGTCTGTGTGCACTGTATACATGCACACGTCAATTGTACTTGTTCCATTGAATATATTAATGAAGTTGGTAGTAATAAATGATGAGAAGATTATTAGTAACCCACAAAATAGGGTAATGATACTGGCTTCAAATAGATACAATACTCATTACATTTTCATAGTGAATTATAAATATGTTCAGTAATCTTGTTAGCATACTTTCAAATAACCAAATTAGTGTTATCGACCATAACACTTCATCATCCAAGACATCAACTAATAACTGTGACCCTTATACGTAGTATAAAATGTTGTATTAATAACCATAATATAAAAATTACTTGTAATGTTGAATAATTCTATGGAAAGACAATGAAGCATCAATGCTTGATGTTGTGCCTTCATACTTCATAACAATGTAGTGCTGTTTTCTAGGATCAGATTTCTGAATACCCCAGACCAGAAATATTCTGTGCATGACAGAGAGTGTGCAGAGAGAGTGTGCACAGAGAGTGTGCACAGAGACTTCCAGTCAGGCAGGACTAGGAAGCTCAGGTGGGTTCTTAATATATGATTATGTTGCAGAGTCACACATACTGCACACACGCACGCACGCACGCACGCACGCACGCACGCACGCACGCACCCACAAACGCACATATGATATATGTAGATGCTAGTTTTATGTATACTGTATAAGTAAATATGTAGTCTATAAGCTTATGGCTAAATTAAGCATGGACCACTGTAAGGCAAGTCTGTCAGATTTACTGTTTATTAGTTTCTAAGACATCTTACAATTTACAGTCCTAGCAATAACAAAGATTATGTGCTGAACCTAACAGCCCCATGTGGTTAATGAACTGGTCTCTAGGGAATAGGGTAGCCTCCTAGTTGCCTCATAGTTTGTTAATCACGACAAACATCACAGAGTTTTACCTGTACATGCAAAATCCCTGCATAATGTATGTTTTAAAATTAATTATCTTTTCTATCTAATTTTCTATCAGCCAGAAAACCTCATCAAATCAGCCATGCATTTAAACCAAGTTGAAATGTTGCAGACGTACCGATGCAGGGGCCTGACCAGTGGAAGCCCGCGTGGTAGATTTACTACATGACAAAGTGAGGGTGTTGGAAGAAACTTTCAAAACCATCGAGTCAGCCACACAAGATCATGTGCTGATAAAACTTAGAAAAAGCGATGTTGGTGCATTGAAAGATGCATTTACATGCTGCATTTGCAAAGGTTTGTATTCTGGCTGTAATGACAATACTTACAGTTATGCACATTCAGCAATATTTTCCTTGATAACATGCAAAAGGTTCCATTAAGTGTTAAATGTGTCTGGGTATTTATGCAAAAATAATTGGTTAAAAGTGGAAAATAATACCCAGAGATGAACTCTGGCAGACTACTTGCCATCTGCATATTTAAATACCATGTACATGTATAAAATAAGAATTAAATAAAATTATTTTTGACAGAATGTTCGTTCCTACATGACCGCTACAGTTGCCGATGTTTGCAACCTGCTGCCAAACTGTCCTGGCATGTCAGGTGTGCCTGGAACAGTGGTATAATGCAAACACCTACTGCCCCAAGTACAGAGTCGAGGGTGTGCAAGCAGCCACCTTCCTGGTAACAGGCCTCAGCGATGCACTTGGCACATTGTAGACCATCATAGAATGGGGATGGGTGCTCTAGTACATAAACAATTTTTTTTAAACTGGATTACACGGATATAATATGGACTTGCAGCTGTCCATCTAATTCAGTGCAATAGCCAACTAACCACATTAATAGCCTAATTTTCACAAGATGCTTATGAATATTGCCAAATGTGTCCATTTCCCATAGGTTAGACAATCATTTATTAATAATTAGTTTTAATTTTGTTTATGTAAAAAGAAACTATTATTATCAAACAAATGTGTAAATTAAAATGTGCATTGCTTTCTGCTGCTGGAAGACCCAGTAGTTATAGTTGCATAAATGTTTAGTCTTTGTTGCTCTAATCAGCTTGTTAGTACAGTCATGTCTCGTTTATCAGTTCTTCAATGTTCTCGCAATACACTAAATTGCTCTTGCATTTCAGAATGCTTATAGTGTGCATATGTTTGAAATAAAATGTACAATCCCACTGTTTACATTTTTTTAAAACACATTTAAACATTCGCATTGTTACGTTGTCCAGAGACTTGAAGACAAAAAGTTGCAGATCACCAAGTATGAGAACCAGCCCAGAGTCAACAGGTAGAGGCAAGCTGAACTAACCCCGAGTCAACAGGTAGAGGCAAGCAGAACCAGCCCCGAGTCAACAGGTAGAGGCATGCAGAACCAGCCCTGAGTTATCAGCCAGAAAACCTCATCAAATCAGCCATGCATTTAAACCAAGTTGAAATGTTGTAGACGTACCGATGCAGGAGCCTTACCAGTGGAAGCCCGCGTGGTAGATTTAATACATAACAAAGTGAGGGTTTTGGAAGAAACTTTCAAAACCATCGAGTCAGCTATACAAGATCATGTGCTGATCCAGAAGCAGAACCAGCCCCGAGTCAACAGGTAGAGGCAAGCAGAACCAGCCCCGACTCAACCTAAACACACCATGCTTCGTACTGTTTAGACTCGACCAAACATGCCAAGAGCGACTTAAAAGGCTACAAATCGCTGGAAGCCTACAACCAATTTATTTGTGGTTGGGTGTCAGATGTGTGCTCAAGAGAAGTTAATGGTCATGTAGTTGTGACAGCCAAGGTAAGTTTCTGACACTTATCCGACTAGATCGCTCTAAGCTAAGGCTAAGCCCTTACGACAGTTATGTCAGTGATACTCCAGGTACATGCATGTTAGCTAGTCAGCTGATTGTTGGTTTAATCCACTGATTACGTAACGTGATTTTTATTTAAACCATTCATTTAAACTTGTTTGTATAAATGATTCAGTGAATTTTTGTACTGCTTGCTTGCCAGGAGGGTATGATTCTAATGACAGGCCCTGACCCTGGCTCCTGACTGGGTTGTCAGTGGCTAAATCCCTGTCTTAAGCCAACAAGTGTCTGGTTGTGTGCATGATCCAAATGTTTTACTTTGTAATAATAATTACAATAAAGCAATGGTGTTTTGTTATCATTGTGATAACAGTTGCGAGTTAAAACCTGATTATCTTTGTTAGAAATACTGGTACATTAAAATGTATTTACTTCATAAGTCAACATCAATAAAACAAAATAATTTATTTAAAAAAAGTTACTTGTTATGTTATGTATGACGTATCAGAATGCCAATAAATGCATTTTATATTTCATATTGCTGCTGCTTCTTCTCCTTTTTAGGTTCGTCATTCTCAAAGCTTAAGCAAGACTCCACTACAACCCTGGATTGTAGTCAAGAAGGATGGAAACATCTTAGCAGCTGCTCACTGTACACACATGGCTTAGAGACGTGTGCACTCATGTTGGAGCTGTTATGTTCTTCGTCAAATCTGCTGTCGAAATCCGCAACAGTCGAACTGTGACGCAAGAGAAGGCATATTGGCTAATTCCATCGGGTTTCTAAGGCATAAGCTATGAACCTGTAGAAAACATCAACTTCAAATCGGATAAATCTTTGAATAAAGACACTGACTGCGCCATCTCACAGAACTAAATAAACCAACAAAAGCGATGACACTGCCTGATGTACCACCACCCAGTGATGATAAGCTGTCAACATTATTCAAAGGGCTGCCCTAAAGTGGGGTTAGGCCTGTCATTCTGTCCTTCATACCGGGCTATGCAGGATATGTCCCTAAACAGCTGAATCCGGAATACCCACAGCTACTGTCTGAACTTCAAGATGAGAATTCGTTCCAGTTAGACAAAGATAAATTGCTGCAAAAGTGTGATGATGTCTTTGCTTCAATTTCTGTAACTTTGGAACAGTCAAGACTTGTGGAAGAAAAGACAAGACAGCAATCTGATTGCAGAGAATGGCATAGGTTTCGCACAGGACGCATAAGAGTATCTAGGATGAAGGCAGTTTGTAAGACAAGTGTGGGTAAGCCAGCAAAAAGCTTAATAAAAGCAAACTGCTATCCAGAAACGGCTCGCTTCAAAACAAGTGCGACACAGTGGGGCTGTGACCATGAACAGGAAGGGTTGATATCATACGAGAGAGAACTGCAGAGAACCCATGACAGATTCAAGATGGAGAGGTGTGGGTTTTTATTAGCATTCAGGCCGTTAGCCAGGGACCCGTCTGCCCATTTTGAAGACGGACAAATGTCTTACGAAGACAGGTAAAATAAAAATAAAAGACGGGTTTTTCTTTTTACAAGATGATATTTTTTCATAAGATTGTTTGAACTGCCTCGGGATGCGATATGGTGAAAATTATGTTTTTTGGCTATTTATTTATTTTCTAGCCATTTTCAGGTTTTGTAGTATTCGTGTACTTTTGTTATCTAACTATTGATTTATGTGCATCATAGTTATAAATATGTACTACAAACATAATAAAAAGTTACTTTTATAGACTCCCTATTGTTTTAGAATTGTTGATTTATCGCGAATTCTCCGGTCGATCGCGCCGCCATATTTGTCAACACACCCACATGTTTGGTATCAGTGGATAGCTTCACTTTCGCACTGCATGGTGGTTGTCATACTATAAATATAGCTTCGGTAGATTCCGTGTATTTTCGACTAGAAGAGACCACCCCTCAACGGATTTCCGCCGTTGTCATTGGCCTAAGTGGAGCACGTGACCACAGGAAATTCACTCATTGGCTATGTCGGCTAGACAAAGAAGCTTTCCCGAACTGCGCCATTATTGTTTACGATTCAAGCTGCTACTATTTCTTCCGTTTTTCGCAAAAATGCCCAATAAGTATGCGAAACAAAAGAAGGGTTTTGGACAAAATCCAGCGAGTCGACATCGACACCTTAGTTTGGCACGCGCAGCCATCGGAAAAAAGGCGAAAAGTAGACATGAAGCTGGCGAGGCAGCGCAGTCTTTGACTTCGAGATCGACGACAACACGGCCTGAATTGACATTGTCAGCAGAGCCGACCGTAGCTGTAAGTTATCTTGTGTTCTTCTAGCATTTTTTACGATGTCTTATTTTATCAAACAGATATACATTACTACTAGTTTTCAATATTGTAGTAAACGAGAATAACGCTAGTGTAAGTCCTATTCATTGTTAGCTGTGCTATAGCCTAGTATCAGTATAGGCTGTCATAAACAATACAAGCTTGAGGGTATAGGGCTTTGTCTTACTATCTAATTTCCTGACCTATATCTATGATAATTGTTATTATGTGCATACTATATATATACATATATTGATTAACATTTTTTGGGACAATAATAAGCACAAGATTTATAAATATGTACTTTATTTTAATTTTATATATTTATAAATATGTGACAATCATATATATATATATATATATATATATATATATATATATATATATATATATATATATATATATATATTGATTACAATTTGTTTTGCCAATAATAAGCACAATATGCCTTGAGTCAATATTTGAAGAACTAATCGATGTTTTATTGTTATTTGTTGTGAATAAAGCAAAAATAAACAGTACAAATTCTGATGCAGGTTGACACTGAACCGGACTCTCCAGAGCCAGGTACTTCAACGGGAGGAGTGACCTCTGCAACCACTCCGGCAACCACCAGCATCTCCACGACAAAGCGCAAGTTTGAATACCGCTCACCGTTTGAACTTGCCGCTGAACGTGACTGCAATAGCCATGGTCAAGTATGATGTCGGCACTGGTAAAGGGTCTGGCTTGCCTCGAGTGCATGTCGCCTTCTCTGAAGATTCGTGCTGTCAGCCATCGTCTTGGTGTGGTGTCTGCATACGAAACGTGGTGTACGGCTTGTAACAGTTATAAATTCTACGCTGTCGTCCGACAGACTCGACAGCTCCACTGCAGGAAATGCGCCATTTGTCGTGGTTCGACAAGCCGTTGCTGCCACGATGGATATGAGTGTTGGCCATGCAGGTCTGACGAAGCTGTGTCGCTTCCTGGACATGGTGCCAATGTCACATGCAACGTACGACAAGCACATGCTAGCGGTGACAGATGTGAACAAACGTGTGGTGACACGTGTGTTGGATGACGCAGCCACCACCGTCCGTCGCGTCTACCATGAGATCGACCCCTCACTACAAGATGCAGTTATCGACCTGGTAGTGAGCTTCGATGGCTCATGGATGACGCGCGGACACAAGTCTGCCTATGGGATCGGCTGCGTCATCGACAGTGACAGGACTCTGTGTTGACCTGGCAGTATTTGCCCAGTACTGCCAGCGATGCTCCTACGCAAGAAGACGGTTTGGAGGACGTGACTCGGACGATTGCCACCCAACAAGTGCAACTGGAACTTTGATGGTAATTCCGGTGCCATGGAGGCTGCTGCGGCAGAAATGCTGTAGGAGCGATCTGTTGATCGCCACGGGTTTCAATATACAACGATCGTGTCCGATTGAGACGCGAAAACATATAAACACTTGTGTGAGCGACGTGTATATGGCGACGTAGAGTTGAAGAAAGAAGAGTGCATCAAACACGTCGCCAAACGCCTCGGCACGGCCCTGAGAAAACTAGCGTCTTCTGGAAAGAAGGCTGGTGTCGTTCTTGGGGGTCGCGGCCATGGCAAGCTCACTCAGCCGACGACTGTGAAGCTGACTGCCTACTATGGCAAGGCAGTGAGGGCGCACCCCAACAACCTGGATGCCATGCGCGATGCTGTGTGGGCCACCTTCGACCACGCAACCTCGACTGATGAGCGGCCCCAGCATGACCGCTGTCCAGTGGGAACAGACAGCTGGTGCTTCTACCAGAAGGCACTCGCCACCGGGCAGGAGCCGGGACCTCATCGTACGAACGTTGGGACACCTCTGGCGGTGGATGTTGCGAAGCCTGTTCGTGAAATATACGAGAGGCTATCTCACGATGACCTCCTGACGCGATGTCTTCGTGGGGAGACGCAGAACCCAAACGAGAGTTTGCACTCGAAGATTTGGGCGAAGTGCCCGAAGACAGGCTTTGTGTGCATACACAGAGTTCTGTCTGCCACTTGCACTGCTGTGGCAGAGTTTAATGTTGACCTCAGCAGCAGCTGTTGGCCTCAGCCGAAAAAACCGATGCAAGGCGGCTTCGACAGGCCGAACATCAAGTAGAAGCTTCCACTAAAGAACACACGACATGCTCGGCGTGTTGCTCGGGCAGCCGAGGCCCAGTCGCCTGCAGACTATGCTGCTGGCAGTTTTTGAAAAACTGTAATGCTGGCTGCAGAACAGTGTTTTGTTTCAAGCAATTTTGATAATTACTATTTTCCATTTCAAATAACTATGTTTATATGGTGTGCGTGTATATAGATCTTGTGTGTGTGTAAATATGTTTATTTCTTATTACTTCACCTATTGTATATTATATATATCTTGTACAATGATAGTAGGTTTAGTTGTATAAATTTCAAGACTGTCATTATTTTATGCATGTAAAATTTTGTTACTGATGCAAAATCACTCCAATTGTGGACGTTTATGCTCTATATCTGATTTTCTATGTAACTATATATATTGTGGTAGCCAGAGAACATACATGTATTACCAGAAGGAGTGGTAGCCAGTGAACATACATGTATTACCAGAGGGAGTGGTAGCCAGAGAACATACATGTATTACCAGAAGGAGTGGTAGCCAGAGAACATACATGTGTAATTTTATACATGTAACTGTCTTTGTTATGTGTAAAATGCATTACTGGAACTTTTACATCGATTTTTCTAAATAAAACGTTTTTGATCAACCTGACTTCTCTTGTTTTGTCTGGACCGGCTATTTATTGACAGAATCTTATGAAATTTTCAGGATATATTGTCTATACATATACAGAGTATTTGATAGTTTCACATTTCAGGACAACTGTATAGATTACGTGGTATGAAGCAATATTGACACACACAAAATGTTCAGGTACATATTTCAAAAAAATCATATATATAATTTTTTATCCCCACCAAAAAAGTGAAACTATCATGTCATAGGTCAATGTATAGACAATCTATGTGTAAAGTTACAGCTGATTTGGCCAAGCCATTGTCCCTACACATAAATTCCGGTGAATGTGTTGAAAATCAACATGGCCACCACCTACTTCGCCACCTGGTGGAAAAAAAATGTATAACAACTTTGTGAAATCCTTTTTTTTAAAGATAAACGCTGTGAGCAAATTTCAATAAGCTAGGTCAATAAATAAAAAAATAGGTTTAAACATATCGCATCCCCTTAAGAGTTTTAGCACACGCGGTCGTGATTCAACGAATGTTGGCAGAATAGTGAAACAGCAAGTGACGTGTGTGTCCGAATGTTGGAGTCGGTCTTTAGCGAATTTGTGCGACATATCACACACAGATGTCCGGAGAACTGCGAGCAATTTATCACAAACAAACAAGAAGGCAATTGGGAAATGATAAAAAAAATGTTGGGACTCGTACGTTCACAACATTGAAGGTATGTGTTGCCTCTCGTTCCTTCTTTTGACAATGTTTACGTATCGAAATTCATCGCCCTGGAACTTTTCGTGTTACTTGTTAAATTACTTTCTAACGTCAAGTCTAACGTAAATTTGCAGTGCTCCTAGTTAACTATCCTTACATTAGATCAGTGTTGTCGTCCATTCGCTGATTTACTAGCGAATGGGCGACAATACACTCACTTGTTATGTACAACATGGCTGGGGAGTTGGCTGCATAATCTTCTTATCTAATATGTTTACTGTGTAAGCACAAGTATTGTAAATATGTATGGCATTAATTTTTTAACAATGTTGTATTTTATGTGCCTCTGAACAGAATTGATATTCCCGAGATACAGCAGTATACATATAACAATTATTATTATGAGTTTCTCTGACAGTGAGTCTGGGGATCACAAATTTAGCTGCACTTTTTTTGGTTTTTTTTTAGGGTCGGGGTACTTTATTTCAGGGTATATGAAGATATTAAGTGCATATTATCGCAGATGAAAGATCAACATGTGTGTGCGTGCATGCGTGCATGCATGCATGTGTGCATGCGTGTAACTGGTCAAGTAAACATTGTCAATTCAGGTGAAAAATATATTACAGTTGACAGATGTGGTACACACTGCCAGCTAGGTTTTTGTGAGGGATATAATCTCGTTTGACAGTGACCATCTGGGAACTAATATATAAGTCACGTGCCTTCACTCAAGATTATCACCACCCTAGAATTTTTGATCCACTCTGACATTCAAATTTCGATCATCAAAGAAAGCGCACACTCTGATTTCACATTAGTTCTTTACTTAGCAATCACGATCAACATTTTCTGAATTATCATGATTAACTGCAAAGGTAAAGACAGTAATTACAATGATTTACATTGGTGTATTAATTGGTCATTAATTTGTTTCAGGCTTTAGCGACCATTTTACAAAATGTGGTCGGCGAACCACCACGCCATCAATCTTTGCTTTATCAATCAGTTATTGAGTAAACCAATTTCATTTAGTTGGTGCCAGAGCCTCTTGTGTTTTACACAACTGTACACTCCCGGTACAACATCCACAATTTGTCCGAGTTTTGTAATCACAGATATCAACGGAAACAACAGCAGAACCTTGGTGTGAGAGCTACAGTCAACTTCTTTGAGAAGAACTGGCTACCTATCAAGGAAGAGTGGGTTACATGCTATAAGAACTCAAAGTTCACCCTTGAGAAACTTACTAACAACAGGCTAGAAAACATGAACAGCAAAATCAAGAGTGTCTGTTCGAAGTTCGCCAGTTTGGACACATTCTTTTCAGAATTCTTTAATGTGTTACATGACCTGCATGGTGAAAGGATCCACAGCCATATCATGCAGGACACCTGCGATACGTCAACGCGAAATAACCTCAGAAGACATGAAGTATGCCACCTACGCCACGCCGTATGCTTACTCACTCATCGTGAAGCAACTGCTTTTGCGAGATGCATTCAAGATGCCAGAAGATGGTCATCCGTGTCACTCATCGGAAGGTCACATCATCGCTGACCGATGGAGCGCCTGCCGGGCACCAGATATTATGCAACATCGTGTGGACTGAAGGATGTCTGAAATGTCGGAAGTGTTGTTGCGACAATTGCAAGAGGTCCTTCTATGCCCCCTGTTCTGTCATCACACCAAAAGTACTCAAATCTGGCCAGTTTGGTGTCGGAGGTCAGAATGCCCTGCTTCAAGGAAAGACTGGCCTTCCTGCAAGACATGAGGCACGCTGTTGGGCCCAAGGAACAACTGTCAGCCTGCACAGTACACGTGAGTAGTGGTCATAGTGAAATGTTGTTTGTACCAGAATTGTTGATCGTTTTTCAGCTGATTTTTCTCCATGTTCATATGATGTAAATTCTGCATCATTTTCAGCAACCAATGAGGCACGATGACCCGGCCAATGGACTCCACAACATGATCAACAACCAGGGCACTTCTTCTCTACCAGAGTCATTAAAGACTACTATGTTTATACCACATCATATTTGCTGTAGCCTGAAATAAAAACATTCATTCATTAATACAAAGGGGACGATACTGATTAATTATTCCTCCAATAAGTGAACATTGCATAAGTCCATTCGAAAAATCAGTTTTTGCTTGGTTTCTATAAACATAATTTGTTCACTAGTTACTGAAGTTCAATCAAGTTTTTTGCAGCTAAGTTTGATAAATGGGTATCCTAGATGGATCTTGTTAGTAGTTATTCTAACTTCTGCTAATTATTATCTGTTGACATGTCTCAGTAACATGAAAACGACACCGTCGATGAGGAAGAGGGGTCAACCCAAGAGGGCAAAACTGACCGTCAATGGTTTGCCCAAAAGAAGGACAGAGGATAAACCGGTCAAATTCCTGATCAAGCTTCCTGTGGACAGGATGGTATGGTTAACTGATTAGACCCCACAACGGCCGCGGCCGGCCGCTCTGTGCAGTCCTGGAACGGCTGCTGCCAGCCGCATACAGGACCCTCTATAAAAAAATCCTGGCAAATACCTACTGAACTAAATGCTACCAAATTTTGCCACACCCTAGCGGATACATTTTGCAACAACAACAGCTCGTTACGTGCATGTGTTGCCCTTTCGGAAATCTTGATTTTCATCAGTTTTGTTCGCGCTATCTCGAAAATTTTTATTTCTATATTTGTCATGATAAAATATGGTGTAACTTTAAAAAATAACCGTCAGAATTTGATAGTGTTTTCAGTGGTGCAAAGCTAACACATATAGCTACATTTTCTTCGCTGAGTTGCATAGGGTTATAACATGGGATCATTGTCAAATGTTAGTCGCAACTTTCAAAGTTTTAACAAATGTACTATTTTGTCTTTGCAAATTTTTATCAAATGTCAACATTTTATTAATATATCCTATTTCTATGTATACATGCATGTGGAGAAATTACTACTCTTCAAAATAAACACATGTAATTGTCAATATTGAATTTTTTAACAAGGAGGTAAAATCGCTTGAAATTTGCCAGAAATCCTGGGAACATGGTGGCATGTTTTAATAAAATCCTGGAGCCTAATGGGTTAATTATTTGCTTCCTGTAGAGTGCCGTAAATTTGAAGACTTCTTTTAACTTATACTAATTTTAAATTTATTTCTAATTTGTTTGTTCATATGTGACCTATCTTAATAAAATGAGTCGGATGTCAGTAAACATGAAACTTCGTAAATGCCATTTTTATCAAACACTGGCTAATCCAACGAATTTGAGATTTTCCATGAAAATGGTTAATGCATTTTAGCATTATCTTTGAAGAGCTGTTCGATGTATTCCACTTGACTTCCAACGATGGAAAATGCTGATAATGAATAATTTTCCATAATTTGTGGATGGTCCCTGACAAATTTGGCATTGTTACATAGCAAATCTTTTCATATATGGTCATTGCATTAACATATATTACGAATGTGTCAAATAGGAGGGCGTGAGAGGCAAGCACTGTTTGCCCAGCTGTGTAAACAAACCTAGCTTGTTGCTACCACATGAAAGTGAAACAAAAAACCCCGCTTGTTGCTACCACATGAAAGTGAAACAAAACAACCCCGGCTTGTTGCTACCACATGAAAGTGAAATAAAACAACCCCGGCTTGTTGCTACCACATGAAAGTTAAATAAAACAACCCCGGCTTGTTGCTACCACGTGAAAGTGAAATAAAACAACCCCGGCTTGTTGCTACCACGTGAAAGTGAAATAAAACAACCCCGGCTTGTTGCTACCACGTGAAAGTGAAATAAAACAACCCCGGCTTGTTGCTACCACGTGAAAGTGAAATAAAACAACCCCGGCTTGTTGCTACCACGTGAAAGTGAAATAAAACAACCCCGGCTTGTTGCTACCACGTGAAAGTGAAATAAAACAACCCTGGCTTGTTGCTACCACGTGAAAGTGAAATAAAACAACCCCGGCTTGTTGCTACCACGTGAAAGTGAAATAAAACAACCCCGGCTTGTTGCTACCACGTGAAAGTGAAACAAGTGTACGGTATTTCAGCATGCAACATTTCGGCAACGATTTTTTCACATATCAATAAATGACCGGTTATAGCTAAAAATTGTCATCAGTGAAGATGATTTGTCTGAAGGTTCTAAAAAAACTGAACTTGGGATCAAGGGAAATTATTTTATTGGTGCAGCGATGAAGTAATTTAAATAATGTCCATGGACACATGCGCACTACGCACTTCCATGTCACACAGCTGACCCACATAGCGAGTAGAAAACCAGATCAAAACTTTCTTAGACGTGTATTTACTAGAGGAAGACCAGCAGGACAGTGAGCGAGACACTAGTAATTGTGTGGGGAGGGGGGGCAGGGTGCGAGGTCATCGAGCCCATCAGCTATCCCAGTCATCTGCACTCTCATCCATGCCACGAAAGACAGGACGTCCCAATGATGATTAACTGTTTTGATGTGTCACTGTTTATGTACTTGTTGTTGTTGTCTTGTATTAAACATGCCATTAGTATTGTTAGTCTCTTGTGCGTTCAATCTGTAGAGTATCAGATTGAACAATTATTACAATTCTAAGTTTAATGGTTTAAAAGATATATCATTAAAAAAGTCAATATCAAAAAAAGAATTTGGTGGGAGGCCCACTTGGTAAAAAGTGTATTCGGTTGCACAGGCATGTGTCAAAAACTTAATTTAGCAGGGTGAGAGTTAAGCCCTTTATGCAGTTAATCGTCTTACCTCTACAGGTGACCATTGGACCGAATTCGGCCCGGGCGATCAGTGCTAAATGGGTTCCGGCCGATTTTCGGCCCGAATTGAAAATATGGTGGGGATGAGGAATCGTGTCGCATATATCCAGTACCTGCCGAACAAGCGCCATTCGAGATTCGGCATCAAGAAGTTCGAACTGTGCGATGCATCCAGCGGCTACGTGATCCATGTCGGACTATATGCCGGGAAAGACTGACAACTGCCTGAACTTCCGCCGCAAGGACACGCTGGTCGTCGCATTCAGGGAGAAGAGATCTCAGAAGAAACCTGTGCTCTTGCTGAGCACGAACGCGGCGGCTGCCATGGCAGACGTCCGAACTGCAGCTGGGCGACTGAAACGCAGGGTAGACTTGAGCGACCGCAAGATATACCATGTGTCAGCAGAGCGTCCATCCAGGAGATACTGGAAAAAGATTTTTTTCAATCTGATGGACATGGCTTTGCTGAACAGCTTCGAGCTGTATTACAGTAATACAGATGGCAGACGACGGAAGACCCACCATGACTTCAACTCTTCTGTGCTTGAGAGTGTGTGTGGCGTCAATGGTGTTGGCGAGGCAGCAGCACCAGAAACAGCTGCTTAACCAGCAGCTCAACCAGACGTTGCACAACCTGCAGTGCCAGAGGGGCATCAGCTGCAGCATCTTCCCGGCAAGCAGGAAAGAGATTGTGTCGTGTGCTCGGACCGTTCTCGAGGGATACGAAAGCGCAGCTCGTACTGGTGCACTGGCTGTGGGTCTGGCATGCACAGACATTGCTTCTGCAACCTGGTGCACAAGAACCAACGGGTGTGACGGGACTGACACTGTGTCAGCCAGCTGAGACAGAACACTGACATTTGTTATTTATTTTTATATATGTTCTAAAATTTGTGAATAAAAAAGTTATCAACATATGTGCTTGTTTTTTGCATTATCTTGTAGGTTAGGTGTATATCAGCATTTGGTTCACAGCATATATCACCATTCAACCGGTCAATGATAATTGGGCTGCAGTGTGGAAGTATTTCAGTACTTGGTTTCCATTTTACTTGTTTGTAAAAATCGCCAATATTTTTCATGGTCTAGTTTACATAAAAAATCATATAAAAAAGTTCTAGATGGATTTCTTTCAGGTTTGTTTTATTTTGTAGCTGATATATGTGGCAAAATTTCACTAATTGGACATATAGGTATTCGACCGCTCAATAATTATCTAGCAGCAGGGTGAAATGTCTACATTTCTTTGAGTCTTTTTGTTGCATTTCTGATGATAGTATCTATATGATAACATCATGAAATGTAATAGCTGTCATTTTTGTGTTATAAAGGGTCTTTTTAGCTAAACAATGATACATCAGTTATATTTCTAGGGTAATTATTGGCGACAGTGATTTAAAAAAAAATACCCATATGAATAGCTCCAAACTGTGTATACCGTGGAAGCCTACTATTGGTCACCTGTAGGGTTAAGTCAATTGAGCATATGAGACTCGCTCTATCAAAATCAGGATTAAGTCGGGATTGCCGAAGCCGGCAATTCAGCTTCGAAGTGCGTGAATACGAATTTTGGCTGAAGAGGTCGATTTTCAGATTTTGGTGAATTTAATTAGTTTAACTATCTTAAAACACTGTCATGTCATTGTAACATCATAAAACTATTTAAAAGATACCAAAAATAAGATATTTGGAAGAGCTATGTCTATGTCAGTGAGCAAAAACAAAGAAAATTTTGCGATTTCAGAGGTGTTGCGTCCGCTGTATAAATTGTGCCTACCCCCGCCATATTGGCATCACTGTAGAGCTGAAGTCTTATTATGGGATGTAGTCCCGCTCAAATATGTCACATGTCAGCAAACACCCAATAAGAAGGCTGTAAAGATGACTTAATCCATGTAAACAACAACACGTTGTCAGTGCGGTCATCAGCTACGCCTCTGGTGATTGGCTCAGTTAAACAAGCGCATGCGCAATGCGCTCAACTTTAACATAATAACCTATGAACCCACGCGAAGCCATCATTGTTTTGGTTTGATGTCGAGTACAAGAGACATCGTTTTTGAGTAAGTAGTAATTGTTATTTGTTTTTGGTTGTTCGTGCCGTTTTCGTTAAATGTGATTACTCACTGGCTAACTGAAATTTAGCATGGCTGGTGAACGACAGTGCGGTGCCGACATCGATCTAGCAGCAGCGCTCAGCCTCCTTAAAGATGCCGACGGCAATGTTGTTCCCGGTGGCGTGTGTGACCGAGAAGGTGAAGCGATGATGCAGCTAGTCGACTCGTACAAGTTAGCAAATTTAGTCGTTGATTCCGACGGATCTGATAGCGACAGTCAAGCAGGAAGTGTCGTTTCTGAAGGTGAAAGCGCCGAGGAGGACCGAGACCAAGTGACAGTTAACACAGACAGCTTCGATGACGCTCGCATACGTGAACAGCTGGAGGGGAACGTTGCAGAGAATCCGGAACAAGAGTTGGATCGAGTTCGTGGATTCAACTGTGGTTGCAGTTATTTTGATGATGAACCGTGCTATCGACAATTCAGCGAACAGGAAATAGTTGACAGTCGGATGACCATTAACGAAATGACAGAAGGTAAGCTAAGCTACATTTCCTTTGTTGACGTCATTAGAATTTTGACTTTGTGTGTGATTGTAAGGCTAACTCTAACTTAGTCTAAGACAGGCAAAGACAGTTACATGTCCATTAACACTGATGTAGTGATTAATTTAAACAAAGTCAAAGACAAAAGAGTGTTGCCTGGTGGTACTGGCAAAAATACCTTGCTCCCATTAATGACAAAAAATTATCATAACCACATTTAAATGGCCTTTATTTGAGCCTAGACCTAGTTAGCATTCTTTAAAAAATAATCCATGCTGTGATGCATTAACATTATTTGGAATTTATTAATTATAATTATTTGACATGAATTCAGTATTTCATGTAAAATCAATGCTAATAAACTGGGTAAGAGTGGTAGTTAATTTTATGTTAAACTTAAACACAGCTGTATCACAACCCTTCAGTCCAGTGTCCCACCATTCTGTGCTGATCCGTTTCTATGGACTGGTGTCACAGATAACAATGTCATCATTTTGCTGTGTCTGTGTATTGCACCAGCCTGGTCTCAGTGCCTGCTATTGTCACAGTGTCAAGCAGCATGGCCCCATGTGCACTGTAACTAATGTGTAATAGGACACCCTTCTGCAATGCCACAATCAAGAACTTGAGCTGGCAAGTTTATGATCCTCACTTGCATGTGTACACAGCATTAAATAACAGTGGGAATAATTATTATTTTCTTAACTATAAAACAACATTATGTGACAGATTGTGCATACCAGATAATTATTTTAGCATTATATAATTAACACTTATTTAAAAATTAAAATAATATAATTTATAATTATAAAAAAAATAAAATAACCAGGAATGTATGAACATTATTTTCATCTTGTACATCATGGTGGCAGTTGACTTTGTCGCATACACTTCTTGCAAAAGGGCACATTGCATAACAGTGATAACAAAAACCACTTTGTAATGTGACAATTTCATGTTGTTATTGTTGTTAGTAAAAATTTAATAAATATCTGTTTTTCTAAAGGCGAAAAAGACCTTATGTTACTGGGTGTCTGTCGATCCATGATGAACAGAAGTGAAATGACACAATGCACCCACAGATTCAAAGAACGCGAACACGGACTTCCTACCAGATTGAAGGCAAGAAAGTGTGCGCTATAGCATTCCGATTCATACATGCGTAAGTATAATGATTCTCTGAATGTTTTTATGCCATAATCATGTGATTGGTGTATGTTACTATTGAACCAGTACAATTAATAATCATGTGATTGGTGTATGTTACTATTGAACCAGTACAATTAATAATCATGTGATTGGTGTATGTTACTATTGAACCAGTACAATTAAGCTGATCATGATGAATTACTGTTCATCGTTTAAATAACAGTATAGTTTCATGTATTGATTTATTTTAGCAACTACACACGATTTTACTCTGGAGATTATTGTCATCTACATAGTTTATTTCCTTGTGCAAATAAAATGGTATACATGTTATTAAACAATACTACTTTTTACAGAATTAGCAAGGACAAACTGGGTGCTGTACAGAAATGGTATCGGGAGAATGGCCCGATACCTCGGCGGAAGGAAGCTGGTGGCAGGGTAGAGAGTGCCAGGATCCTCTCATTCGATGACATTAGCAACATCTACCTTTTCATCGATAACTACGCTGAAGATCACGCCCTTGTTCTCCCTGGAAGAGGCTTTAAGCGAGGCGACCTTCGTCTTCTACCATCGACTCATACCAAGGCAGGGATTTGGAAAGACGCTTACAAGCCAGCAATAGAAGCAGCAGGTAGTGCCAGGTACACTTTTGTTTCTACTTTTGTAAATAAGATGTAGATGTACAATATTATAACTCATGTTTCCAACTGCTTCACTTTATTATTATAAATAACAATTTCATAATTATACTTTTATCAGATTTTACCTTTTGTACATTATGATTTGCATTTGAAATGCTTCAATAACAGGTATTAGTATTGTGCTTTTGATTATCATTTGTAATTAAATCAATGTTATTCCTATACAGGTCACAGAGTAGCCCAACTGAGCACGTTTAAGAAGATCTGGTGCCAGCTTTGCCCACACATTGTCTGCTGCAAGCCGATGACCGATCTGTGCTGGGAATGCCAGAAAAACAATAAACTGATTCTGCGCACTGTCAACTGCCCCGATGACCTGAAGTCGGATCGGCTTCGAAAGCAAGAGGCACACCTTGAACATGTCTGTTCCGAGCGTGAGCTCTACAGACAACAGGTGGAGGATGCCAAGCGTGTTGCCATCAACATGCATCTCAATCGCAACCTGCCATGCTCATAGCAAATGAAAATGCACTACTCATTTGACTTTGCACAACAAATCCACTATCCGTCTGACCCTCTTCAACCAGGACCGATATATTTCCTGACACCGAGGAAGTGCGGCATATTTGGTGTATGTTGCGAAGCCATCCCTCAACAGGTAAACTACCTAATCAATGAGGGAATGGCAACATCAAAGGGAAGTGATGCGGTCATCAGTTACCTGCACCCCTTCTTCGACAACTATGGCCTCGGTGAAGACTACGTCCATCTCCACTGTGACAACTGCGCCGGTCAAAACAAAAACCGGTACATGTTGTTCTACCTCATTTGGAGAACAATCCACCAACTTCACCTCAACATCGAATTGCACTTCATGGTAGCTGGACATACAAAGTTTGGGCCAGATTGGTGTTTTGGCCTTCTGAAACAGAAGTTTCGCCGAACACCTGTCTCTTGCCTTGATGACATGGTACGAGTGACCAAGGAGAGCACCATGACAGGTGTCAATCTTGCGCAGCTGGTCGGCAATGAGAATCACCAAGTCCAGGTCCCTCTCTACAGCTGGCAGACGTTCTTCTTTGGCAGCTTCAAGCCACTGCTTGGAATGAAACAGTTCCACCACTTCCGGTTAGTATAAATCCTATTATATAGATTGAAACTGAACACTGACCAATACTTTATTTAATTTGCCTGTTGTTTCATTTACAGCCTCCAGCTAGAAATAGCATTCACTGATTATGTTTCCAGGAATAACATTTCTATTTTAATAACTTTTATGATTGTTTTCAACCATGTTTACTTGTATTACTTTTTGTATGACACAGGGGGATGACTCATCAACCCACAGTATCCTCACACAAGCTGTTTTTACAGGCATTTTTCTGGAAATATAACGCCTATATTTACGATAATTTTGTAAAATGTAAGAGGTTAAAATTATGAAAATTAAGACCAAATGTTATGATTGTTTTATAGGTTTTCGTCTGAGGAACCCGGAGTCGTCTTTGCCAGGAAACAACCAACTGACACTGAACAGCGGTTTGATTTACGGCTAAGGCGAGGGGTTCACCCTCCAGCTCAACTGCCAGTCCACCCCCAGGCCTCAGCCTCCAACGACAGTGGTATCTTCACGACAAGATTCGTAAATTCTGCGATCCGAATTCTGCGGATATCACCTGCACGGAGCCAACAGAGCCAAAGCCGGGCCCGTCAGCTGTCAGTGCAACGTCAACAGCTAGGACATCAGATGAACCTGCTGCTGCTGCTGCTGGCAGAGCATCAACTAGAAAACGGCATGTGATGTGTCTTTCTGTAACAAATGTATGAATGTATTTCATTAAACTTTAAAGTCGTTTTTCTCAGAATCGTTTTTACGAAAATGACTTAACACACCTTCACTTGATTAAGCCACAGCATAGCAACCGGTAAAGGTAGATTCTAGTCCATGATACCACTGGAAAGCTAATAAAATTCCCTTTCATAATGGTACCACTAACTAAAAAGGTCATTTTCCTACTTAATCCTGATTTTGATAGAGCTGGTCTCATATTATCAGTTGAAAAGAGGAGGTGTCACTCAAGTTTCTCAACTCTATTGTCGCAGTTTGTTTGTGCCTTATGATTGCTTGTTTGTGTTATAAGCTGTTTTTGAATTTGATCTTGGCAGGCATGATGAAAGTGATTTGTACATTGACGAATCAAAGCTGTACTCGTGTTGCTAGCACATATAAGACGATCAGTTCTGTCTCAACTGTGTCATTCACCTATGGAGAATTGTATACGTTGTCAGGAAACCGTTACGCCGGCAGATGCAGGAACTCGGTCTGCAGACGTCCTGCGACCGTGACCATGGCCTTCGTGCCTACTGCCGCCAACTTCTGGCTCTGACGCTCATGCCATATGATCACATCGCCATGCTCCTGCAGCAGCTAACGACCGAAGCCATCACAGACATCCAGACAGAGTTGTGCCAGTACATCCAGGAGACGTGGGTGAACAGTGTCGTCTGGCCGACAAGCACATGGTAAGTACACATACAAGATATTATTTTTCTTTGCCGGAGGCACACTTAACATTCGTTCGCCATATAGCATAAGTCGCATAACAGCTACCATCATCCACGGAATGCTGTTTCGTTCTTTCCCATTGTGTGCCTAACCTTGTCAAGTCAGACGATGTAAAACAAATTTTCGGTCTCAATCATTTTCAGTGGTTGCTGCATCATTCTCCACATGTCAACGCTGTAAAAATGATATAAGGTCCTCCTTCTTCCACTGCATTAGGACCAACAACGATGTCGAGTGCTGGCATCGTCGTCTCAACAGCAAGACCACTAGAGGCAACCTCGAATTGTATTTGCTTATGAACTTGCTGGGTGCCGAAGAATACCAACAACAGACTGACAGTTCTACGTGATACAACGATTGCCACAATACGGAGTAGCCATGATAGGACAAACGCGCTGTTCACAATCTGGGTGCGTCTCATCAAGGGTGAATGTACCAAGCGAGAAACACTGCGTTCTTTGAGCCGGCTGACACCAGCATAAGAATGTGAATGCTAACATAATGAACAATTGGTTCGTGCCTACTGCCGCCAAAACAGTAATAATGTAGCATATAACATTTCGCTAAAACACACAAACAGTTGAAACCAGCGAACGTAATAAATACGTATTGGTTCAAATACAAAAATCGCAATTACAACACTCAACAAACAGTTACAATTTGTTAGTCGTTTGGGCCCACGGAACATACACGGATGGTTTGGCCCATGCGATCGAAAACACTTCACGGTTCACCGGTCGTGTCGTTGGATGGTTCGGCCCATGGGCCGGACCCATTATGGGCCGAAACATCCGACACCCAAGTTTCAATGGTGATGTCCGGCAGGGGCCGGGGAATCAGAATATATATACTATACAATGTATATTAGATAACATAAATACTATGTGTATTTATGTAGTTCGAAATACATTTGTAGTCATGCTACGCTGGTTTGTACAGAGATGTGGCTGAGACAGCACTACACGGTGATCACTTGTTGAAAGCTTCAGACATAACAAGAACCCGAAGACTGCTGCGTGCCTTGACAACAATACAGAAGTACTGTGAGACACCGGCCTGGCATGCAGTGCAACGGATGGCAGAAGACCTGCAGAAGGAGAGCGTATGGTATTGTGCAATGTGCACATTGGCACTGAATGACGATGAAGATGACTGTGCTGCATGTGATGTCTGCCTTCAATGTGATGTCTGCCTTCAATGTGATGTCTGCCTTCAATGTGATGGCTGCCTTCAATGTGATGGCTGCCTTCAATGTGATGGCTGCCTTCAATGTGATGTCTGCCTTCAATGTGATGGCTGCCTTCAATGTGATGGCTGCCTTCAATGTGATGGCTGCCTTCAATGTGATGTCTGCCTTCAATGTGATGTCTGCCTTCAATGTGATGTCTGCCTTCAATGTGATGTCTGCCTTCAATGTGATGGCTGCCTTCAATGTGATGGCTGCCTTCAATGTGATGGCTGCCTTCAATGTGATGGCTGCCTTCAATGTGATGTCTGCCTTCAATGTGATGTCTGCCTTCAATGTGATGGCTGCCTTCAATGTGATGGCTGCCTTCAATGTGATGTCTGCCTTCAATGTGATGGCTGCCTTCAATGTGATGGCTGCCTTCAATGTGATGGCTGCCTTCAATGTGATGGCTGCCTTCAATGTGATGGCTGCCTTCAATGTGATGGCTGCCTTCAATGTGATGGCTGCCTTCAATGGTATCACTTTACGTGTAGAGTGCTACTAAAACAAAAATGAGGATATGCGACGTTGGCACAGCCAGGGTTGCATATGAGTTTTTATGCAGGCAACACCACATACAATTAATGGTCCATTGCTAATTTATTTCATTATGCTAATTCCCGCAGAGCTGGGTGACCGCTCAGTGACCCAGTTTGCCTCCCTCCATGTAATGAACCAATCAGTGCGCACTAGCTGCGCGACACTACAGATTTCAAACTAGCAACTTCGTTTTGTGAAAGCAGAGTGGATGCACTTTACAAATTTGTCTTTTCTCTTCATCAAGTCTATTGAATTTTTTGCACTTCCATTATAGTCGACAAGTATAACGATCTTCATCGAGCAAGTTGAGCAAGTTGCGGTACAACGAGGTGATTGTCGACGGCGCTCAGTGAGTGAGCAGAGCAGTTCAGTGTTTTTCCCCTTGTTCTGGTTGTGCCATTTTGTTTTGCGATAGAGTTTGTTTGCACTGTGGTTAATTTCACCACCGACCAGAAAATGTTGGCAGTGGCAAATTCAACGCTTTAACGTCTTGATTTTGGGGCATGGTCATATTTCTTGGCTTGGTGAACGTGTGCGGATGGGAAATCCGGCCAGGCTGTTTACCGATTTCTGAGTACGGGACCGGAGTTGTAAGGTAAACCACATGGGCATTCGGGGGGCCACGCTACCCTTTCTTTCCTCACCAGCGGCCATGACGCGTATCGCTACGTTTCATGCGGATGTCTGCATTCGACATCTGGGGGGAAACGACCTAGATGCTGGATCTGCTCTCGATCCAGTGCTAGTGGCGTTAGACATCCATCGTCTGGCAGTTAAATTGCTTGGTTTAGGTACAAAACAAGTCGCCGTTTGTCAGATTATCCATAGGCGTAAATGGCGCAGTTTCAGTTACGAGGAGGGTGCAGCTCGGGTAGTCCAGGTCAATGAATACCTCGAACATACCGTCACACCTATGGCAGAGTTGTATACGTTTCTGCAGGTCTGACCACTAATCTATGGTATGACAGGTTTTGTGGGTTATACATTTGTTATGGACATGGTTGTGCTACGACAGACATGTAGGTACTTTTGTGTCACTGTTTCTGTCATGGCAGGTTATATCATGTATCGTCACGCAGTAGTCCTCACTGTGCAATGTCATGCTATGATGCTTAGTTCATTGTAATGAAATTTCTTGTTGTGCATTGTCATACTGTAGTGCTTAGGCACTGCGCTGTATCCAGGTTACATAGTGTGCACTGTCACACCATAGTGCTTAGAGCAGTCATGGAATTTCTTTTCGTGCATCGTCACGCTTTAGTACTTAGATCAATGTCACGAGATTTGTTGTCGTGCATAATCACGCTGTAGTGCGCTGGGTTCACGGGCTTATCCATGTTATGTGGTGTGCAAGGTCACACTATCAAGCTACACGTGGTCGTGGATGGTCTGCACTGTAGAACACGTCACCAAGGCAGACTTGTGCTCGGTCGACACGCACAGCTAGTGCTGCTACGGCAGCTACTACTAATATAGCGGTGGTGGTGAGAGACGCACAGGAGCCAGCCTTGCCCCAGAGCCAGTGGGAATGTGAGAGGGAACGTCTTCTGAGAAGATGCTGCAGGAAATCCACACCATAGTGCTGGCTTTATATCCAATGCCAGCTGCGGGGTCCGCGCCTGCTGCTCTGGGTAGTGCAGCATAGGTGACAGACGGACGGGGTCCAGGTGCTCAGGAGTGGGGGCACGCTTTCCCAGTGCTCAGGAGTGGGGGCACGCTTTCCCGGTGCAGCCAGCCTAATGCCGACTGTATATATGAGGGGTTTATCTGCAAAACACATTATCTTCCGAAATGGCAAAATTTAGTTAAGATCAGTTTTGTGCTGCCATCTTGCAGATAATCATGGAGGCAAAAGCGTTTTGGCGCATATCGCGTTATATCCAATGTTATCGCCGATTGAAGCAACGGTTTCGCCGCAAAGCACATTAAGCGATAGTGCACTTTTGCCGCAGATCGCATTACATCCGATCCGCCATTTTGTTCGGTTGTGTGAGTTGATTTTTCCTTTCGCTAATCTACGTCCATCCACTCAATCATACGATAATTTATTTCGAAACAACATGAATTCGTTTGACAGATTATCGGAGAGAGTAACAATATCTCCAATCAGACGAAAAAGAAAACGGGGGCCAGATCAGTGGCAGATTGATAAGTGTCATCATTCCGGTGGTGGGAAAATCCCACAGATAGCCTGCGACCACACTGCTGAGGGCAGTTCTGAATTGTGCCATGCGAATCGACTGACGGAAGGTGACATTCTCATGAACTTCACGCAATTTTATCTGCTACCAACAAAACCCCAGCAGGATGAAATGATGCTGCGCCTAATGGAGGTGATGAAGCCTCGTCGTATCAGAGCCATGGAGAACGCCAGACAACGCGACAAGGCGATGTCCGTCAAATACAAGTTGATGACTGAAGATGCCAGGAAACAAGTGCCACTGTGCAAGTCCACCTTCTCCAGTGTACTAGGTTAGTAAAGGCATAGGCCTACAACCATGGAAAAAAATGTTCCGCAAAAATTAAGTGTTATTGTCATTGACATGACAGTGTCCTGAACGCCACTCCCTATAAGAAAACTGAACGTTCAATCTCACTGGCCAAATCATTGGCATTTATTACATTTTACAACCATGACAGTGATCTTTTTATACCAAATACGCACCGATGCGTAGTTACCGCATGCGTTTCTACCAATGTATCGAACTATGTCTCCATTTTGTGGCTATTTTTAATTTTTAATAAATTTATGTCACATGGTTACATCATAAGATCAGAATGAGGTTATATGGAACTTCCTGCATACCGGTCACCATTTTATCCATGCAATTTCAGTGAGACGAAGGTGCATCAGACAGCGAAGGTAGTGATAGTATATCAGGGATGATTTTGAGGGCGAAACTGTGGCTGACCCACTGGATCGAGCGCAGAGACCACGCCCCAATGGGTGTCGAATTTGTTTGGCGAGTCCGACGACTCCAACGAAGAGTTCAAAGGTTTTCACTATGACTGGATGACTGACCCGAGTCTCTTTCATTCAGTAAACGTCCCTAGATGTGCGCTGGACAGTGGTAGAGCGTATGAGCATCCAGAAGAGACGACAGCTGCCTACTGTTTTGGGCTGTTTTGGGATGACCAGGTTAGTAATGAAATTAAATAATGAAAACAAATGGACGATGTTCATGATGGGGTTGTTTTCAGGTACCTGTTTTTATTTCATTTTGTTATCATTTTGTATGCGTGGGTGTGTCATAAATTATGTTTTGATGATGCCGTTTCTTCACAGGAATTTATAGCCTTTGCTACTTTATTTGATGTATATTATTGAATGGACATGTAGGCCCTGTATTTATATTTGATGCAAATATGTGTGCTCCATGTGTGAATGAGTACCGACATAGGCATATTAAAAAGAAATGGACAGAGGACAGCACATCCACCCGCTCCATCGGCGTTGCGATGGAGAGACTTCGCGAAACACAACATGCAGGCCTTCATCGGTCTGTGCTTCAGCATGGGGATCTTACAGTTGCCACACAGACATCACTACTGGCGAAAAACAAAGTGGATATTCGCGACAAACTTCCGCTCCGTGATGTCGTACAACAAGTTTGACCTGCTGTGGCGATACCTACACCTGCTGTGCCCACTCCCACTGGAGAGAAGGTCTGGAAGCTGAGGTGGTTCCTTGACCACTTGACCACTCGTTTCCAAGAAGCATACACACCGTACGAACATTGCACCATGGACGAGTCGATGATCAAGTTCAAGGGTCGCCTCAGCTTCCACCAGTACTTGCCCGCTAAGCCTATCAAGTGGGGGATAAAGGTGGTTGCGCTGTGCGAATCAGACACTGGCTATGCCTATAACCTTCAAGTGTACACGGGAAAGGTCGAGGGGCGACAGGAGAAGGGCTTGGCCCACCGGGTGTGCAGCTGGCTCCTGTCCTTGGCACCAACATGCATGTGTACATGGACAACTTCTACACATCAGTCGGTCTGCTGAGTGATCTGCGTGTTCGTGGTGTCCTGGCGTGTGGCACAGTGCGCTCGAATCGAAAGGGTCTACCTGCTGCACTTCTCCCAAAGAATGTGCGTCTGCAGCGAGAGGAGTACAAGCTGGCCCAGAAAGACAACATGACGTATGCCATCTGGGTGGATACCAAACCAGCGCTCATGCTGTTGAATTTCCACGACCCAGCTCAGCAGCAATGCTTTCCAAGTCTCAACATAAAGTACGTTTTCCCTGTGCGTGGCCACAGCTATCTGCCAGCGGGAAGTTTTAAATACCTTGACTATAAAGAACATTTACAGAGATTAAAATTACCAACTCTGGCCTCAGAGGAGACATGACAGAATTATATAAGATATTAACAGGGAAATCGATGCATCGGTTTCATCTAGTTTAGTTACGTTGAGAGACAATGATTCTGACACAAGAGGACAAAACCTAAAAATATACAAAAAAGATGAAGAGTGCAAAGTCATTGTTATGGTGTTCTTCAATTGAGCAATATTCTTGTCTACTAACCCTGATAGCAATACACCTAGTTGTTATATATCCACTATGTTTCAGATCGAAGGACAGCGTCATATTCTTCTGACGACTACAGAAAGCCAAGCAGTGGTATGTCGATAGCATGTTCAAGGTTGTGCAGAAGCCCTTCATCCCGCTGTGGACGCCTTCGCCCGGGACGGTGACCACATGAAGCAGGTGCCACTGCTCTTCTGCTTGATGTCGAGACACTGCACAAAAGACTACAAGGCTGTGTTGCGAGATGTCATTGACGTTCTACCAGGTCCACCAGCGGTAGTGGAGATCGTCAAGGATTTCGAGCAAGCTGCATGAAGTACGACAACCAGATTTCTACCTGACGTCCATTGCCAGGACTTCGCATTCCACGGGGGCATACCATGTGGAGGAAGGCGCAGGAACTTGGCTTGCGCCAAGCGTACCTTCACGACAGCCGACACATCACCCCAGGTACGATGCATATAGGTACACTGTACACTTTTTTAAATGGTTTTAGACAAATTAACATCTATGTATGTGTTTCTTTTTCACACAATGACCAATATCTACACGGTAAACCTACTAACATAGGCCACTTAGATTTCTTTACTTTGCAAAACAAAATGAATCTTCATTTCAGTCTTCACTGTGCTGGAGTGCAAGGCCACAACAGAACCACTGCAGGCCTTGGTGGCCTACATCAGGGAGATTGGAAGTCGTGTTTGGCCTCCTACTAGCTGGTCGGTGTTTGGACAGAGCGTGCGCACCAACAACGACTTAGAAGGGTGGCATCACGGTGTAAAGTATAGGCCAGTTTGATTTTAATTAGTTTTTATGCGTTAATGTTTAGTAAGTCATTTGGAAGTTTATTCGATGTGTTAAGCCTAGATTAACAACAAAAAAAAAAAATTTTCTAAAGGTTTATAATTAAACCACCCAAGTGGATATGGACACAATCCATATGGTGTCAAAGATTGATGGTACTGTTTAGACACTTCAGCCTTCCCTTTAATCCTGACATTTGTTGCTCTGACCCGAGGGTCAACGTAATTGGGGAACCGAGAAGGAGCCCTGGGAACCCTGGATGTGGCGCAGCTCCAAGAGTTCAAAAGTTTAACTTGCAAAATTAGGAAAGGAAGATTGGCAGACGTCATTGTCCAGCGGTTGAGAGGGTGGGTGGATTTAACAAGTTGACCAATAGTAAAGCGTATTGGGTATTTAAGCAACCACAGCGCCTCTAGTGACGGCGTCTGATTTTGGAAAACTGGGAGTATAAATACCCCGGAGGAGCGTTTACAAGGGGGCGGCAAGACTATTTTAAATTCACACTTAGGTGTGTAGTCATGCTGAATTTTAGGCATCCAAATTTTCAGTAAGGATGGTCCTGGTGGGCCATACCTGCTTTAGCATTAGAATTCAAAATTTCCGGCCAGAATTTTCTTGTCAAATCTTCTAGATTTTAAGAATCTGTATACATTTTGAGTGATGTTTACAGTCACTACTTTTCTTTACGGTTTACAGTGATAGATGTCTTCACTGTTACTTTTATTTGTCATTGTGAGTGATTATATTGCTACTATGTACGTAGCCGTCTGATATACAAGATTAAAATCGTTTCGAACCTGGAGAACAATGTGTTGACTACACTTCTGTAGTACTCCATGTACTCATTGGTCGAGTGAGTACAAATTCAGTTATAAATCACGACCTGGCGAGCGCAAAAACGACGGACAATCAAAATATCTTTCGTTGTGAGAAATGCCTCCTGGACCATTGCGTGCGGCCCCGAAGAAGACAAGAAGAGGGAGGTATATATCTTACAACGGCTTCAACCGCAAGGGGAGACAGCAGATGCCGTTCTACCAGCTGACAGGTCTGCTGTTCAACAAGGCAGCGCAAGTCGAGCTCACTCTGCAACTGGTATCCGAGGGGAAAGTTCGCAGGCACCAGAAGAAAACCTTCAAGGAACTTCAGGGGAAGGTCTCCCTGCAGAGGGACCTTTACTGGGCGAGCGACAGAACTGTGATGTAGAGCCTGAAGACGTTTATATGGCCCTGTCATGCACTAAGTTATCACAACAGTTGGTTATCTATTCTGTTTCTGCTCTACTTCTATCTCCCACTTGTTATGGATGCCACAGTTGACCACCACCAAACGACAAGATAGACGGCTCATTGTGAAGATTTTTATTATTTACATATGGACAACCATATCAGTGTGTTTTTAAATTTCAAATTAGTACTTTCTTCAATGTGTCAAGACAAGATCGTAATTATTAGTACTTAGACATCTGTTCTACGTAGACATGTTCGGTATTAGTGTATATCACATTTAAGATTAATGTAATATACTAATATGACCTTTTCTTTTATTGTTTGAATATGTATTAGTGTTTGATACTAGTGTGTTCCATTAGTCTTTGTTATTAGAATGTTCCATTAGAAGGTGACATGTCCATTAGAAGGTGCATTATATAAGCCTGTGTGATTGTAGATCCAGGATTTTAATTATGTAGACATTTTCATTTGTAAAAAGCAAGCATGTAGTGATTAAGGGTAGCCGCGGGTTTAGAAATTATGAAAAACTAACTTTTTTTATTGTGTCATTTTCCGGTACATTAACATCTTATCTAACACCATGTAACAGCATTTTTCAATATTTGAACTGTAAATACTAATAATACCTTGTTTTCTAACATGCCCCTCTTTACTGGAGAAATAAAATCTAGCATGGAAGCCATTTTTAAATGTCCAGTAGTGATAAAAAGATCGTTCAAATTCGGACACATGCAGACTGATGAATCCGCCATATTTGTTGTCGTCCGGAAGTGTACCTATTTGCTGATGTCTCGTCCTAGTTATCGTAGAATATCGCTGAAGACCTCGTTTCAGAAAGACATTTATGTGACCTCACTACCAAATAAGGACTGGTTACGCTATCAGTGGCTCATTATAATAATGTGTAGATTGCTAGTCCAATGAGCGTGCCAATGACATCATCGCCAACCAATCGGTGTCACTTCCGGTCGAGTGTGTTTAGCAAAATGGATGCGAAAAGAAAGTTTAGTTCTGTGCATCGATTTGGCATCAAAAAGCGAAAGAAAAATAAACCTGGACCAGGCAGACGAAAGGCAACAGGTATGTAAACATGTAATGGCCAACCGTAGCGGAGAAAATATCAGTAACTCGTTATACTTATATTGTAAATAGGCATTATTGACGACGGCGACGAAGAAAGCATGCCACAGTAGCAATGGCAGTGCACGATGAATACAAACAAAGGAAAAAATTTGTTCAAGTATACATTTTCTATAACATATAGCTATTGATAATAGCAGTTGTATCATTATAATATCGTGTACATTATTATTTTATATAAAACTTAGAAATATTTAGGGTAAGCTGTTTCAGTGGTTCTATTGCTAGCATTGGGCTAATTATTTTTCAGTGCACTAAGTCTTCTGAGCCATACTATCCTATAAAACAAATAAACTCAATTATGTTTGAATTATAATAAACTAACAACTTGGTAATAATCATTGTGTGCAATGAACATTTTAGTTACTTATTTATTATATTTCACTGTTTCAGTTGCTGGTGAAGAGCCGTCAGTCTCTGAAACTCTGTCCCTCACTGAACTGCACACGTCATCAGCCAGTCGACGTAAGATGGTGTTGTTGTCTCCTCCTAGAGCATCTACCTCGGAGAGCACCTCGACATCTTCTTCAGACGGCCATTTTGTGTTGTTTCACACAGACAGGCTGCACGATCTTGTGAAGCCACTTGCCTGCCCAGAGTGCAACACGACAGCACCGCACATCACAGAAACAGCTGTGAAGGGATATGCTGTCCAAGTTCAACTGTCCTGTGATGCATGTGATTGAAGCTGTCAACTGTGTACTCGTCACCACAGCTGCCCGTACGTGACAACCCAACTAGACAGCCTTACATGATAAACCACCTTGCTGTTCTCGCATCCCGCGAAGGTGGTATCAACCAGACAGGCTTGGTGCGACTGACAACCCTCATGAACGTGAAAGGTGGCATCCACAGCAAGACGTTCAGTTCCATCTCGGACATGCTGAAGCATTAGTTGGTGTATGGAACTGCATATGATGCCCTGATGGCGGTACACGAGACCGTGCACCGCGTGTACCGGGAGGTATATGGAGAGTGCGACGGACCCCGGCAGCTCTCTGTGAGTTATGACGGCTCATGGAAGACGAGGGGCTTTCATTCTCTGTTGGAGTCGGATTTGTTGTAGAAGTTTTGACTGGGTTAGTCACAGACTACGTCATCCGCTCCAAATATTGTGTGGAATGTGAACTTGTTGGCAAGAAGTTGAAAGGGGACGAGAAGGTGCAGTGGCAAGAACTACACCAGGACAACTGTGATGTCAATCACACTGGTTCCAGTGGCTCGATGGAAACCGAGGCAGCAAAGGTGCTATGGGCCAGATCAATGGACTTGATGAATGCCCAGTATACGTCCATCCTTAGTGACGGTGATGCGGAAGTGTTGTCTGCACTGAACATTCTTCAGCCATACGGTGCTCATGTGACAATTGATAAACAAGAGTGTGTCAACCACATGAGCAAACGTATGTATAAGGGTCTTGAGAAAATCGTCAAGGAGTCCAGCACAAAAGTCAAGGAGTCCAGCACAAAGGGGAAAGACATGCGAAAGACACAAGTGACCATCAGTTTGAGTGGGAAGGGGAAACTGACATCTGCAAAAATGAAGAAGTGGTCACAGTACTACAGGAATGCTATTGTGAAACATGCACCCAATGTCGAAGCAACTCGCCATGCAATATGGGCAATATTCTTTCATAGCGTTTCCACTACCGAGGACCCTCACCGTGACCATTGTGACATTGACTGGTGTTACTTCAAGCAGGCCAAGGCTGAGGGTGTGGACCCAGAGGAGAAGAAGAAGGAGGAGAAACATGAAGCCCCATTACCAAGAGATGCGTCAGAGCAACCTGTTCCGTTGTTTGAACGCTTGACAAACCACGAATTGTTGGAACGTTGCATGACCCTTGGGACATCAAATGCGAGTCTTTGCATGCTGTCATATGGAGGAGAGCTCCTAAGGCAGTCTACAGTTCAAGAAAGACAGTAGAAATAGCAGTGGCTATGGGTGTAGTTCAGTTCAACAAAGGATCTGACATGTTGCTGAAAGCGGTCGAGGCTGTCGCTCCACAGGCCGGGCCGAGTTCGCAGCTGTGTGTGTTGGCAGAGAGACAGGACCGGTCCCAGCTGCGTAAGGCAGAAGTGGCTGCCAGAGTGGAGACTAGGTCCAACAGAAAGAGGAAAGCTCTGCTGAAGATGCAGGCAGATGACAGAAAGTCTGAGGAGGAATGTCATTTGTATGATCCTGGCGCATGGTAGTGACACTGCAAACATTGCTTGAAGTGAACAATAAAACTTGTTGTACCTGTATACAATACTTGCATTTGTTCATTATATAAACCCAGTATATTTCTATATATAATTTTATGCATTTTATTAATGTGTTTCCATTATGCATTCAGTGTTTCAGATAATGTTTTCGTTTTTTGCCATTTTCTCAAAATGACTTTTTTGAACATTTGTCAACTTTGTGAAAATTATTACAGAAAAACGGTGTAAGGTAACAAGCTGAAACTTTTAACAGTTGTTCCCACATGTCTTGCATACAATAAGACTATTATTTTAAGGATGATTACTTAAAAATGGAAGTTAGAAGCAAGGATATAGTACACCGACGTGTCCGGAAAAAAACCGTTAATGTAAACAAACCCTTACCAACAATTGTAAAAGCCTGACATTTCACCTAAAAACCATCTTATTGTATAGAGGGACATTCCAGCTAATGATTACTGACAATTACATCATTCCAGATCAAACTGCTAGTTCAAAAATGTTTTTACAAAAATGCCTATGCTTTCCGGTTTCAAATGTCCATTGCCATGCCAATACGTATGCAAACAAGCTGAAACTTGATGTACAAAGTACTGTTCACATAAGTAACAAGTGTACCAAATTTGATTAAGATATGTCTAGTTTTAACCAAGATATGGTGTATGACGATTTACCATTAATATATAAAATATTGTCTTTACATTTGCCTGATTTCTTTCTTTTTTGTTGTATTAATTATCACCAAAACATCCAATGTCATACAGTATATGAATAACATGTCATGTATATGTAACACAAATAACATGTCATGTATATGTAACACAAATAACATGTCATGTATATGTAACACACATCAGTATGAAGGATTGAGGCTGCAAACATAGTGAACTATGCTTAAAATAATCGAATGGACGAAGTGGATATTCTTCCAGTTGCTGAAACCCACATTCGGGTAGTTCTTCTTCCATAAGTTGGACCGCGCATGCCCCATAAGCCTATTTCGTTAAAGTATAGCTGCGCATGTGCAGGATCCACAGTTCACACAATGGAAGTTTCGAAGGAGTTCGTTGGTATCAACGTTGGGGATAAATTTTCTTCCTTTTCTCAATTTTCCGATAAAATGAAACGAATGCAAGATGAGTTTCGTTCAACTGTATTTGCACGACTCAAGGACAATTGGCGGTGCAAAACAGAGGGTTTGAAATACTACTCTGTGCAGTACAGTTGTATTTTCGTTGGGAAACTGCACAAGTCTGAAAGCAAAGGCGCCAGAGTCACAGCACAGTAAGTCTGCTTATTTAAGTAATTGTACTATCTTTGATTATAATAACCCTGTATACTGTAGGAATGTACTATGTAGTCAGACGACAAACTCGTTTTTGCCATTACCTGTATGAAATTTGTAGGATGTTGTACTTGTTTGTACTGTTTAACTTTCCAAACTTTACATTAACACAAAAAAGAAGTCATTTCATTATCTTTTACGAAGTTGTATCTTTTATTATCAGGACACTAAAATGAGAATGTCCAGCTGGGGTCAAAGTTGGCCTTTCTGTTGACTACCAACAGCTCGAGATCAAGAAAATGGATGTCACACACAACCACAAAGTTTCAGAGGTAAAATGTTGCACTGCTATTATATAGTACCTCATGCATTAACAAAGTCGATAAATTGTTCGTGAAAACATGTCCATTTGTCTTAAACATGCTTTGACACAATTAATGTTTTGTTCTTCTTTCAACGTATTGCTTGGTTTGTGTATCCATTTTGCTTATATTTTCACTTGCTCAGTACTACTTTTTAGATGCAAATAAGGGATGTGTTGTTGTTTTTTTCAGCTTAGATAACCATTTCTGTTACAGACAATATCATTTTACCAGATGTTTGTATGATATTTTGTAGGAGGTATACATCTGCCACGCCAACACCGAATATATCCAGTGCATCTGCAGAAAGCAGAAGAACTGATGAAGTTGAAGTCCAACAAAAAACTACTGAACATCCGCCTGCAAGACATCATGAACAAACACATCACACTCCGTGACATGACAAACATCAGCAGTAACATGAAGAAGACATCACATCGCAACGACTTGGTGAAACTCGTTCAGCGACTGAATGCCATGCATGGTAAACAAAATTACAAATTAGGTTAACAGTGTTTCTGTTATGACAGTTGCAACATGATTATTTTCATGTTTAATATTATAGGTGTATTGTATTATGGAATTGTAGCGGTTGTCACGACTATCAGAAGCCATTAATCATACCACGGGTCTTTTTCTCTAATATGTATTTTCACAAATATAACTTGTTTTAGTGCATGTTTTCTACTTTTTATACATGGATTTGTTTGTGTGTCCCCTTAATTTGTTTGTGCATCACTTTGCAATATTTTCACTTGCCATAACTTTTTCACAAATGACACAGAACATAACTGTCATCCTCTTTTCTTTTCAGGGTCTGTTGTAGAAGTCTTCAGTGACGAGGAGGATTTCCGTGGAATCTTCTTCCAGGATAATACGATGAGGACTGTGTTCAACAGTTACCCGGAAGTACTCCTCTTCGACGCGACCTACAAGCTGACTGAACCTCGCATGCCACTTTACCTCCTGATGGCCATCGATGGCAATGGCCATTCCGAAATTGTTGGCCTGTACCTGACCGTCAGTGAAACCGCAACATCTCTTCAGGGTATGCTGCAAGCATTCAAGAAGATGAACAGTGCATGACCAAGGACAACTGACTGACAAGGACTTGACTGAGAGGAAGACACTGCCAGAAGAATTTCTAGATGCAGAATTGCAGCTGTGACTCTTCCACATGCTACGATCATTCAAGCACGAGTTTTCATTGGACAAACTTCAGAAATCCTCAGGAAGATGGCAAATGCGAAATCGCCACATCGAACAGTACAAAGTTCTGAAGAACCTTGGTGTGAGAGCTGCAGTCGACTTCTTTGAGACGAACTGGCTGCCTATCAAGGAACAGTGGGCTACATGCTATAAGAACTCAAAGTTCACCCTTAGGAAACTTCCTAACAACTGGCTAGAAAGCATGAACGGTAAAATCAAGAGTGTCTGCTGGAAGTTCACCAGTTTGGGCACATTCTTTTCTGAATTCCTGGATATGTTACGTGTCCTGCGTGGTGAATGGAACCACAGCTATATCATGCAAGACACCTGCAACCTCAGAAGACATGAAGTATGCCACATACATCACGCCGTATGCCTATTCACTCATCGTGAAGCAACTGCTGTTGCAAGATGCAGTCAAGATGCCAGAAGAAGATGGTCAACATCGGAAGGTCCCATCATCGTCTTGCCAATGTTTTAGATGACCAGGAGGCTACCATGTAGGCATATATTTGCCTATAGGAAGACAAACATTGCATCATTCAACACAGATCTGGTGGCTGACAGATGCATCCCCACTGAGTGAGATTTTCACAGAGAGCATGGCATAGGGGGAAGAACCAGAAGATTGGAAGTGTGCCAACGTAACCTCATTATATAAGAAGGGTAGTAAATCCCAACCTGGAAATAATAGACCTGTGAGTTTAACATCAGATATCAAAAATGATGGAATCAATTATGTGAGATGTGGTTGTAGAACATCTACAGATTCATAACCTAATTAAATCGCAGCGTGGCTTTATGAAGGGACGATCATGTCTAACAAACCTTTTAGTGTATCTAGATAAGATTACTACTTATATTTATTTAGATTTTAGCAAAGCCTTTGACCGGGTTCCACATCGCCAGCTGGCAATGAAGCTAAATGCACGTGGAATTGGAGGAGACGGAAATAGGTGGATAACAGAATGGTTATTAGGTAGGGTACAACGTGTCGTTATAAATGGAACAAGTTATGTAGTGGTCACCTGTTAAGAGTGGTGTCCCTCAAACGTCAATTTTGAGACAAATTCTATTTGTAATTTATAACAATGACATAGATGAGGGAGTGTGCAACAATCTTCTCAAATTTGCTGATGACACAAAATTGTTCAGTCAGATAGCATCAAGCAAGGATGCTGAGGTGTTAGTTACGACTATTTTATGGGCAAAGACCCCATTCAAACATCACATGAAAAAAAAGGTTTAGGTGCGATTATAACAGACAAACTTGAAGTAACCAAGCAGTGTACTAAAGCATCCTAGAAGGCAAATGCTATGCTAGGTATGATTAACAGAACCATCAAATACCAGATCAAAGAGGTAGTGCTACAGTTATACAAGTCCCTAGTTAGACCGTATCTGGACTACTGCATTCAGACATGGCGTCCATTCAAACAAAAAGACAAACTTATCAATGAAGGGCAATCAGGATGATACCGGAATTGAGGTCCCGGATGGTTCGGCCCATGCTGACGATAACTACTTGATTTTGTATTGTAATATATAATGTATTGAGATATATATACATATATATTATATATATTTATATATAGTGCTTTGTAGTAGTTTTGATAAATTATGTATTGGTAGTTATTACTAGTTGGTAATAAATGTCAGAAAGAAATTCTGGCCGCTTTCAATCTATCTGGTGTTTCATCAGCAAAACTTGTTAACTTAAATGTTTGATAGCATGACTTCATTGTTTGTGCGAGAACTTTTATGTGCTCAAGTTAATCGTCTTAAGTCAACTGAGCATATTATAAGGGATCGTTACAAGTTGCAAAGAGGTGTCATTAAAGTTTTCAGCTCTATTGTCCCACATTAGTAGCGGAATTCTACGAAAAGTTGTTTCGGCCCACGGCGTGATCCGTTTCACCAATTGCAATGTATGGGGTTTACTAAAGTAAACATTTATTTCATTGCACAAGTCATAGCGCCAAAAAGTACCAATAAAAATTTCATGGCGACAACGACAGAATCCGAATAGGGAAATGGTGGCGCCACCACACGGTAAACAAAATAACAAATCGCTCACCTCAATTAATTTGGCATATTTAGGCGAGCGATTTGTTGCTCGCCTGTTCTTTTCAAACGTGAAGCCCTGCATATAGTCAGCTAACCAAATAATGTAAAATAAGAAACAGGTGAAACATAAAACATACATACTGTACGATTACACAAGGTCATTATGTATATAAAGTCACTTTACCCATTGTCTCCTTATCCTTGATTTCCATCTGATGTCAGTACCAAGTACCGCAATTATCAGCGAGTTTCTAGATTTATCTAAACGTGACATAAATTTATCGAAGTGGTTACGCAGCCGAGCATCGGAACCCTGCGTGTCACTGATAAGTGTCCGAGCACAAAACACTCATGCGCCAGTTTTCACAAGGCGGATGCGTGTCTTTCTCGCTCTCTCAAATATGGCATGGCATAGTTATGTTTGGCTCGCTTAAAGTTGGTGATATATTCGATAGTTTTGATGACGTTCAGCATAAAATAAAGGAAATAGAAGATGCGACAGCCGTGCAATTATATCAACGTGATTGCAAAACGTTCACTGCTTCGATTGTGCGTTATCTTGGCCTGGCAAGGCCAAGACCGAGTTAAAATATTACTTGACACACGTCACGGAGTACTGGCGACAGGACAAACACAAAGTATGTATGATATGTATAACATAATGTCACAATAAATGTGTTTAATGGTAAACATACTCATTTCGTCACTCGTGTACTTCATGAGCGATATTAGATATGACTTCACATTAGATAAACAACGCAGGTACATCTGTACATTCATCAAATATACGGGATTGCAGTCACTACGGCAATGAGTAATCATACCTAACACTGTTACATAAACATTAGAAAATCTACTGGCTTATCCTGCACTACATAAATGATAAATTATATCTTATAAACAGCTCTAAGCCGAACTAAGCATAAACACAGCTGCCAACCTTTATGCAGCCTGCACGGCAGCAATGACTTCAGGCCGTGGTACATTTAATATTTGTACAATTAAAAACTTAATATCAATGTAACAGTGTGTTGGCACACAAACATTGGGTTTTTCCATTGACTATATAAGACTATATTTTTCCATCATCAGGACCTTGAAACAACAGTGCCCGGACATGATGAAGCTGGGTTTATCCAAAGACTGTGAGCAGTTGGTGGCGACTACACTGAATGAGAACCCCAAACAGGAGGTTTCACTGACACATGCTGCTTTTTACCAAATAAACGTATAGGCCAAATAAAAGTATAGGGTGGCAAATCTGTCAAAACAAATAATAGTACAGTGCGAAAAAGTCACTAGTATATTTGTCTTTTTAGCGCCGAAGCAATTTTTTTACTTGACGTGAAGGCAAGCCCAAGCCAAGGCATCCCTAAAAAGCTACGCGGATTATTGTGTATTTTTTCTACCGAATATGCATAAACTTTGTGCGTATTCACATCACAGCAGATATAGTAACTGCATTTTATATCTGCGAAAAAACTGAGAAATTTTCCGTTTTTAAATGGACATTAGTTTTATTGAATTGAATATGCAAGCCCGTTTCAAGGGAAACCGCCGCCAGCCGGTTAGAGGCGCTGTGGACGTTTTAATGGTGTTTTAACTAATTATATACCATTAACTAATTATATACCATGTCGAGTTCCAGAGAACTAAAGATTCTGACCAATTCATCTAATCATGGAAATTTAATGGTCTAACGCTTCGGGATCAAAATCTAGGATCCTCAGAAGCACGGGATCCCGGTAAATTCACGACTGTCGTTCGAAAGGATGAGAACTTAGCCGTCAAAGAGAGCCATATGCAGCTCCAGTTAGGAGCTAGTGATTTTATCGTGAGCGGTGGATGATTGATTAGCGCTAGCAATAGGGAGAAGAGAGTGATTGCTCTCCTAAAAATGATACCCTGCATAATTTGCCACGATTATCGGAAAATATATGCTGGCACAAATGTTAAAATTTAATAATAGCATAGTGCTAAATAAGGTGCGTATAAGGTGTCATTTTTCATCAAATAAATACGCGTATAGGGACGCTTATTCGGCACTCAATAGTATTCCAGTGTGGGCTTGTCACAACCTAGGCAAGATCTTTCCGCTTCGTGAGTTTTTTAACACAGGAGGGGCCAAAATCCAGCCCGGTTATAACTAACACGTATTTCAGCTTTCCACTGCAGAACTGCTTCGGAACTGGATAACAGATTGAAAACTGACACACACTAACCGTTTTTACATGTATATTCCATAACATTCAATTTAAAAATAAAATTTATAACAGAATCAGTTCCAAGGCATCAACAAGGCTTTTTGTTACACGTCAAATAGACAAGTCGCATGATGTGTAACACTAGTTTTAGCGATGGTGGAAGTTGTTGACAATATTACAATGACATGAATGAGTTATTTTCCTAGTTAATAATGTTACAATAAACTACTGCTTGTTTGATAGAACGTGTATGCTCACTTGCCGTGTCAACGAAGAATGACGCCAGAGGAGAATGATGTCACAGCAGATCTACTAAAGTTGAAGAGCAGCAAGAAGTTACTTCAAATATATATGCATAAAAAGACTGGCAAGGTCGTCACACCGCAGGATGTCAGCAACATCAAATAAAAGTTGCAGAGCAAAGATGGGCATGATCTGACAAAAGTGGTCGCTCGTTTAAAAGGCATGTAGGGTAAGTCTGTAAGTCTGAATCAGTACAGTATCGTGCATAACTAGGATATAAGGTATATATCTATGTAGATTAATGTCCAACTTTGTTGTGTAGATGATGTTTTCAACCAAAAGCATTTTTGTTCATGTAAAATATGTATTTGTAAAAAAAATCAACGAGGTGGAAGGCGATATTGTATACCTATTTACTAAGAACTACATTTTTTCAACAGTTAAATGTTCCCCGTGTTAACATTTTTTTTTTCTTCAGGAAAACAAATTCCTTTTCAGACTCAAAGTTACTGGGCAAAACCGTCTTTGAGGAGTCCTAATGTGTTTAAAATTATTGGTATTGCATGTTTTAGGGTCTGTCGTGGAGGTGTTTCATGACAACGAAGGAATATTTAAGGGCCTCTTCTTCCAAGATGCTTATATGAGACGCGTGTACAATGCCTTCCCCGAACTTCTAATGGGCGATGCAACATACAAGTTGACAAATTTATGCATGCCACTGTTCCTCATGCTTGGCACCGACATGCCACTGTTCCTCACGCTTGGCACTGACGTGCCACTGTTCCTCATGCTTGGCACTGACGTGCCACTGTTCCTCATGCATGGAACTGACGTGCCACTGTTCCTCATGCTTGGCACTGACATGCCACTGTTCCTCATGCTTGGCACTGACATGCCACTGTTCCTCATGTTTGGCACTGACATGCCACTGTTCCTCATGCTTGGCACTGACATGCCACTGTTCCTCATGCTTGGCACTGACATGCCACTGTTTCTCATGCTTGGCACTGACGGAAATGGACATTCCCAGGTCGTCACTGACTACTTAACCTCCGAAGAGACAGCGGCTGCCCTCACCCATATGTTGGAGGTATGTTGGCTAGTTTGTGCCAATGGATAGTTTTTTGTGAATTTTTTTTACAGATGACAAGACCATGGTGTGCTAGTATATTGTGTGTCATTCATGGTTGGTGTTAATTGCAATTATCAGTTGTATTTTTTATTTCAAATTAATCCAAATTAATCTAAACTTATTTTATTTTCAAGATGTGAGCAAAGTAGCGGGATATAAATTTATTCATTCATTATACACATTAGACCAACATGGGGAGGACTCATACCCTGGGAACCAAGTGAGCAGTCGTGGTCGCAGCCGTGACTGACAGTGAAAGCAAATTATTAACCTACATTCATACATAGACCAACAGGTGATATTTCCATGTGTTTATTTACACAGGCATTCAAGAGTCACAATGACGCCTGGCCACCCACTGAGGTCATCATGACCGATAAAGACATGACGGAACGCAATGTCTTCTCCCTCACATTCACTGCTGCGACGCTCCAGCTGTGCCTGTTTCACACATTACGTAGGTCACGTTGGACAAGATGGGCATACATGCTGGTCAGCGTGATTATCTCCTGGAGGTGATTAACGCCATGGCCAACGCACGTTCAGAACAACAGTGTGACGAGCAATGTGTTCGACCGGAGGAGATGGCGGTTCCTGTTGCAAGTCGCAGCGCAGTAACGCACCCCGGCCGCATTAGACAGTGATGATGTGATGCGGGTGGTGCTCTCCTGGCACTGCGACCGCCTCCTAAGAAAGTAAGTGTATTCATTGGACAACGAAGAACACTTAGACATGTGTCAATCTAAAGCACCGACAACCAATCAGCACCAATATTACAACAACCAATCACAACAGTATCTCTAGAGTATATAACAGGCTGCACAGATACGATAGGTCAGTCGGGATCTCGATATTCAAGACTACCAATCAGCGAAGATGGACGAAATCCGTCAACGAAATAGCATGATGCAGAAGGCGCTGAGTGGTGAGTACAATGCCGTTACACTTTCCAGGACATAATTACTGTGGACCGGGTACCTGGAACTTCAGCAAAGTAGCAGTAGGAGATGTAGACGAATGTTGTAAGACACATGATAACCAATATGGGGATGGCGATATTTCAACAGCAGCAGCAGACGAAGAACTAATATATTGTTTACAGGAAACACAGTCAGCATCTGGGTCACTCATAGCGGGAATAATACGCGGGAAAACATACATAGACAAAGCTACAGGGTATGTTAGCGATTCAATGCTACGGCGAGGAGAAAAACGACAACACAAAAAAGAACAGGAAGAAGCAGCAGACAAACATGCCAAAATTACACAAGAGAGTAGTAGTGAAAAGGAGCTATATTACAACCCGAGAGACGCAGATCTTAGACCAGTACTCATGGATAATCCGGGAGAACCAGCAGTGGGTCCATTGGGAGTCATTTTGGGAGTGGTTATACCGGGTGATACACACGCTAATCACGGGGATACAGCAGGCATTAGAACACTACATTTCAATAGGACACTACAACACTACATAACGACAGACCAGGACAAATTCAACACGGTAGACTATGCACCGTTAGTAGAATATAAGGACGATAAATACAGAAAACTCAGATTCAAACATGCTGGGTGCACAGTACCTTACAACTATCTGAATGCGTCGATGACACGAGCAGAAATAGAAACACACTTGATGGGGGCAACAGCATGGAGAATACAGTCATGTGGCTTTAAGCTAACTAACGTAATCCCACTGACAGACACAGTAAATCAGGTGGGAGGGGCAGTAAACACAGACCTGGCAATAAACACACGATCGTGGTTCGTGGGCTACGTCGACAGCAAACACAACTTCTTCAAACAGAGTCACTTCATGCACACAGAACTGCCAAACTCAAACATGACAATGAACATAATGCCGATGGAGCCATCAGAGGCGCCACTGGTAGCGTACATAGAAATAGCACCGATGTTAACAGCATCGAACGAACCAACAAAATCACTCTGGGTCTGCACGATAGTCTACGAATGCACAATTCAGATAGAAACTATGTCGGGAAATCTGCAATACTGTGGATGGAACGTACCACGAGACGATACACACATGACAACAGACTTGTGGTCCCGAGAACGAACAACACTCTGCCAGGGTCCAGTGGGAATGCGACACTACGCGCTAAACAATAATGCAACAGGCACAAATCCATGTCTAATGCGTTAAATCTATTTCAGCCAAACGAAGAATGAAAAAGTGGGTACAAGCTGTATATCCACTAGTACAAGCATATGTGATAATGAAGATGATGTATGAAGTAATCCAATCTATCTGATTTGCAGACAGCGGGATGATGATGTACCAAATCGTGTACCCGTGGCTAGATCCAGCGCAATTTCAAGTTAACATACCCGTGGAACAAAATCCACTCTGGGATCGTAACACCGCCCAGGCGTACGATAACCTAGAAGAATCGAAATTAACAACATCAAATGCACAAATAAAGTACGACGACAACGGGCTCTGGCGATTGACACCCGATGATGACCTGGTGGATGATGGGACACTGACCTTGTATTCTGCGGCACAAAAACTGTGTCAGTTCGTGGAAAAGAGAGACTTGAATGTCGTTATTCATGCGCCAAACGAGTGCGCTGAAAAAAAATACTGGAACCGCTATCATCATTTCCACTTGACGTACGTGAACCACACACGACCCGGATGTGACAAGATTTGGATGTCAGCCACGGCCCAGCACCGCGAGTTAGCCGCCAGCTGCGCTAACTATCTCGCCCAGAAGCCTCGCACTGCGTGGGTCTTAAGCCGGAACCCACTGATGGATCAATTTCAGACTCAGATGCTATCTGAACAAGTTCCCAAGCCAGAATTACCTCCCCGCAGCGAACGGTTCCGGGAGGCAGCGGACGAGGTGGTACGAGGCAAAAAAAAGCGAGTACTTCACCTCGCCTCAGGAAAACACGTCACTCTTTCGATACTTGAAGTGGCAAGTTACCATGCACAATTATCATACAAGGGAAGAAATAATGACAGGGAGCGTGGTTGCGCCTAACCAAGAAAACTTCGAGAGGGCGCTCGTCCATCCAATGTTCGAATCAACCTTGCAAAAGGTATTCGCCATGGACCGGACATTGAAGATACAGCACTCATTCAAACACCGGCTCCTTCAGACAAATTGGCTTCAGTTCACTGAAAGTCCGGCCTATCTGACGGTAGACGAGTCCCTCCAGACGTTCACAGTCTGGTGCAATCTGCACAACATAGTTCAGGGCTCCTTCGTCAACGACATGTGGGCGATAATGGCCAAGACAAGACCCCAACAGAACTTGATGTTTCTGGAAGGAGTTCCAAACTCGGGAAAGTCTTACATTGCCAGAAGAGTAGTGGCGTTATTTAAATACAATGCCACGATCCAAGGAACGACGACTTTTCCGTTTATGGAACTCGCCCAAGCAAGTGTCGCGCTCATTGAAGAACCGGTGTTTACCGGAGAAACGCTCCAAACATTCAAAAAGTCGGCGGAGGGAACACCTACAGATGTCAGCGTGAAGAATAAGGCCAGCGCAAGGGTGCCCCGTCTACCAATTCTCATCACTGCCAATTACCCGCTCTGGCATCAAGGAGGATCGACTGAAAGAGAGGCATTTCGAAGCAGAACGATACACTACAAACTCAACGTGCCGGCGCCATTTCTCAAGATGACAAAGCGGCAACTCAATCCGGCGATGTGGCAAGTGCTTTGGTCACACCTGATCAGTCCAGGCGTTCAGTGTCAATCAAGCTCTGACGAAGAGGAGTTTCGGGAGTACTTGAAGAAATCGGCAAGCAGCAGAACACCACCAGCGATGCCAACTACAATGAAACGCAAAACACCAAGCGCACCGACAAAGAAAGACAAGAAAAAGGTGAAGAAAACACTGGCATTCATGGACCCAGTCGAAAGTATCTGCAAGAGCGATACAGAAGAAGAATTTGACGGCGAAGCAACAGACACTGACACTGATTTGTTGTGTGCCGAGGGCATGAGTGAAATGCCATGACTAGAAACTGTAGAAAATGACATAGATAGAGCTAGAAATGTCATGGACCTGTGTAGTATGAATGAAGCTAGAGCTAGAATTGGAGCTGTTCTCTTAGAGAATTTTTTTAACAATTATTTGTAGAAATGTAGAATAGGGACTAGCTTTGGCGGCGCCCATCGCTAGGGAAAAAAAAGGAATTAGAGGTAGGATGAGATGTGGCTTTGCGTGGGGATGAAGCACATCTTATATGTATATAGTATGCTATGCTACTATGCATCCCTCACCCTGATGTTCGGTGCGGATTTCTTCGATAACCTTGCCAAAGCAACAAACTTGAATGCAGTGGAGAAGCGTCCGCCCCCTGCTGGTGCTGCCCATGGACGACTGGCGACCTCCGACCCCAAGTGGCACCCAACTTCTGCTGAAGAAATGAAGTCGTTCTTTGCGATCAACATGCTCATGGGCATCAGCATGAAGCCAGAGTATAAGGACTACTGGCGTGGTGACACTGTCCTGCGTGATGCCTATGTCTCCGCAGTAATGAACCGGCTGCGGTATGAAAAAGTGACACAGTACTTTCACTGCTCGGTGGCTGCTGCAGAAGACCCAGCTGACAAGATAAAGAAAGTTCGGTCGATGATCACCCTTTGTGAGCAGAGGTTTGGTGCTTTCTTCCAGCCAGGACAGAATGTGTCGGTTGATGAGGCGATGGTAAAGTTCGACGGCAGACTCAGCTAGAAGCAGTACATGCCCATGAAGCCAGCAAAGTGGGGTATCAAGCTTTGGTGGCTCTGCGATGCCGAAACAGGATACTGCAGTGCATTCTCGGTGTACACTGGAGCGACAGCAGGGAATGGTGGCCTTGACCTTGGCTACCGTGTCGTCATGGGCCTCATGAAAAACTATCTGCTGTCAAACTGACACGTGTACGCGGAAAACTTCTTTACGTCCGTCCACCTGGCAAGCGACCTTCTGCAGGCTGACACATACTTGTGTGGCACGACTCGAGCCAGCAGACGGGAGTTCCCTAAAGCCTTGGCGGAGACCCACCTCTACAGCGGGCAATCTGTGAGTTGGACAAGTTACAATGGCGTCATGCTGACGAAGTGGCACGATAAGCGTGATGTCTACATGATTTCAACACATGATGCCAGTGGAGACATCGTGCGACATACCCGTCGCAACCATCAAGAAGTCAACCTGCATGTTCCTACCTGTGTTGTGAGCTACAACAAGAACATGGGGGGGGTCAACCATCTTGACCAGATGCGGTCCTACTACTGTGTGGGCCGGTCTGGCAAGAGATGGTCGAAATACCTGTTCTGGGCCCTCCTCGACATAGGCATCATCAATGCATGCACGCTGTGGAAACTGTCCAACCGACCACTGCCAGCGAACAAACGACGGTTTTCGCTGAAAACGTTCAAGGTCATGCTAATCCATGAGCTAGGGGATCCGGCGATTGTTGCACGGAATGTGTCGGCACCACCACCTGTGCTTCTGCTGACAGCGCAGTACACTGTAGAGGACCGTGCTGTCGCTAGCCACCCATTTGTCCGGTTTGATGGCCGTAAGCGGGCCTGCAAGCTGTGTCAGCAGAATGGACGCCGAAGGCCATCTGGCCGTGCTGTCGAGTCAAGCTTTGGCTGCAGCACCTGCAATGTGCACTTATGCAAAGGCTGCATGTGCAGTTCCACGCATGAACAACCTTGTTGTAACGAAATAAAAGACGACATCAAATTTCACATTCGGGATTTGTTTTGAATATTGATTTATGATATTTCAGACCCCAAAATTACAACATATTATTGACATATACTAGTGACACTTACACCATTGAATAGGTAATTAATCTAGCTTCAAAACATACACAGGTTGTTGCCGTGAAAAATCAATATTTTGTAACATAAAATAGGATTTATGTATAATTTTTATGTAAAAAAATATTATTTTTGACATTCCACAAAAAAAATGCAACATATAATTACCATACACAAACCATACTTACACCATTGGATAGATAATTCAAATAGCTTTAAAATAAACACAACTTGCAATTATAAGATATCAATACTTTTCAAGCTACAGCCAAAAAAATAGAAGACCCTGTAATTACCAAAAATAGGTGTCATTAGTTGGGGAAATGGAGCACATAGTTATTGCATTGGACGGGGTGTAATGGGTTAATGTTTCATGTTGTCAACTGTAAAAATTAATTGATTTTAAATGTATTGTGTTATTAGTATTACAATACAGTACATAGTTGTGTTTAATGCTACTAAATGTAGCATGTAATTTTATTTATTGGTTTTTCAAATTGTGACGCACACATCATTACATTATTTTATGTACTATGATTTAAAATATTTGTTGATGTAAAGAATGCAAACCTTATAGCTGCATTGGCAGATATTTCAACCGACTACTGGGTTTTTGATGGCAATTGGTCTGTTATAAATGTAAACATTATTCGGCCACAAGTTTAAATTTTTTTTTACCCGAATCATGGTTTTTAAATACACAAATGTGACTATAAAAAATGCGGAAAGAATGAAGTGATTTCATTGAAACAGTGTTCATTGTTATTTAACTCATTTCATTCAGGATACTCCTGTGGGCGTAGTCAACACACGTGACGGCCTTATCTGGTATTTATAGAAACTGTGTGCATCATGTCAAGTTTTTACCATTTCCCCATGATGCAGTAGGACCACACTACCGGTTGGAAGCCATTTGCAATTTTTCAACTGCGTGTTTTGTCAGAGTTTAGAGTGAAGTTCGATTTGTTTTGTTTTGGAGATTTTTGGTATTTAAAAATGGCGGACGATGGCGCAGTTAGCGATGGTAGTGACATTGACTACGATGACAGCGAAATCGGGAGTAACACGGGAAGTTCTTCGGGCAGTATTTCATCAGAAAACGACCTAGACGAACGACTGTGAGAGAACAGTGGGTTCGCAATCTGTTCGCTGAAGACGACTCCGACGACTCGGACTTCGGCGGCTTCCAGGGCATCTGGAAGGAGCGCGATTTCGCCCAACGTGTCACCATGGCCTTTCGCGGAATCGTTGGGGCGTCGGTCCTACATCCACCAGAAGCAAACCCGGGGGTGTACTTCGACCAGTTTTGGACCGCTGAAATGTGGACTCAACTGACTGTTGAAACGAACCGCTATGCCAACCAGGAGAGGCAGCGAAATCCACCACCGCCGTCAGCCCCTATCTGGCGTTCGTTGGCCTGTGCTTTGCCATGGGTGTTTTACATCTACCATCCAGGAATGACTACTGGCGTGTGAGCAACTGGCTGCTACAAACGAATTTTGGCAGGGTGATGGCCAGGGACAAATTCAATTTGATTTGGCGCTACCTCCACCTGGCCAACAACGACGCCCCAGGAGCCGAAGGAGACAAGCTTGTGAAGATACAGTGGTTTGTTGACTTTCTGAACGATCAGTTTCAGTCTGTGTACGTGCCATACGGGACGTACACGGTCGATGAAAGTATGATCCAGTTCAAGGGCCGACTTGGATTTCGCCAGTACCTGCGAGCGAAACCTATCAAGTGGGGCATCAAGGTGTGGGTCCTTGCAGAAAGCGACACTGGTTACATGTCCAAGTTCCAGGTGTACACCGGCAGGGCACCGGGAGGACAGGAACATGGTCTGACAAACCGTGTTGTGACAGACCTTGTCGACCACCTGTACGGGCAGTACATGCAGGTGTATGCGTGTGGCACAGTCCGCAGCAATCGTAAGAACCTGCCGACTGCCCTGCTGCCGAAGACATGAAAGGGGTTGACCTCATGGACCAGATGGTGGGTTACTACATCATCCATCACCGGTCCAAGAAGTGGTGGAGGCGCATCTTCCACTACCTGATGATGGCCTCCGCACACAATGCGTATGTTGTGGCGCGAGATAGCAACCCGGAGATGGTGGAGTCTGAGTGGCCCAACTTCCAGGATTTCCTGGAGGAGATCATCCTGTGGCTGGTAGGGGAAATTCGTTCACGATGGGACCCTGCTCCCAACCCCCGTCTTGACCCCAGTGCAGGGAAACACGACATCGTCAAGATGTAAAGGCCGGCGCACACGAGAGCTATCTGCTGAGCCAACAGCCACGCGTGGCTGTTGGCTCAGCTGATAGCTCTTGTGTGCGCTGCGTTTACCGTGAGCAATGCGCCACGCGAGGTGGTGAGCAAAATATCTATCGTGTTTAATATTTTTCGCCTCGCGAGTCCAAAGTCTCGCCGTCTGCGGGACGCGTAAGCTACGTGCTGAGCTGCAAAAATCAACTGGCCAATGAAAATCCGTAGAGTTTACATCATTTCAGAAATGGCGACTACCAGCGAAATTGTGAAAGACGTCCTTTTGGAGGATAAACTCGTCCAGATGTGGCCGGATTACCCATGCCTTTACGATGTTCGTTCGGCGGCATTCAAAAACAGAAATGTACGACAGCTGGCAATGGAAGAAATTTCCGGCAAGCTGGAGCAAAACGGTACGTACTACGTAGCCGTAGGGCCTATTTGGAAGTTTCTCAAGTATGATGATGCCTATTGTTGGGCACTAATGCTGGTGCTACCATCCAGATATACTGTCATGTACATGTTCAGGTTCCGCTGATTAAAGGTTATTTTCACTAAGATTTAAGTGTCGGTCACGTCTTCCTGCATACATTCACTGACATGGTGGCACTGTCATTTAGATACATAAGTGTCTATTGCGCCAGTTTTGGTCATGTCGCAAGATACTAGTCAAACATGCAATTTAAGTAGAAAAATTATAAGTTATACACAAAAAAGTATAATATAAACACATTTAACTTTAGCATAAGCTTGTAATAAATTAAAAAATTGTGCTGCTGCGTTGATCAATTAAAATATTGATTGTTCTTTTTCCAGTGGACTGGGTGAAGAATAAATTGAGACTCTTGAGAAATAGTTTCACGAAAGCAAGAAAAGCACCGAGAAGTGGCAGTGCGAGAAAAAACCCGAACAGAAGGACATCTTGGTTGCTGGAGAATTTACAATTTCTGGCCCCTTATGTAGCAGGAAGACCAAGCATTTCCAACTTGGACTCGGTAAGTATTTTATTCAATAACTCATTTACCATTTTGTTGTAAACAATATTTTTACAAGATCAGTTAACATTTTCTAACTGCTTCATCACAATATTAGTTCACAAGATCAAAAGACCAGTTCACTCTAATCATAAGATCAGCTAAAAATCTCTAAGTGCATGATCAAAAGATCAGCTCCCATTGATCCCAAGATCAGTTCAAATTTTCTAATGCGTGACCATGTACTCTTGCCATGGAACAGATCCATAATCTGATGTAAAGTAATCAGTGAGCTCGTTTCGTTGCATTTTGGCCTTTCCTGTTGCATTTCTTTCTGTGCATGCTGGCAGGCCTGTCAGTGCTGGGTCATTTCTCCAAACTCCAGCAGTGTTACATCGATCTATGTCTTCAACATCATTAACACTCATGTAGGTGTGGTTGTTGTTTTCAACCATGAAATTATGCAGACAACAAGCAGCCAAGATTACTTTCACAACCTTCTGATTGTCAAGATTTATGGTTGTCAAAAATATTCGGAACCTGTTAGCCATTATACCGAAGGCATTTTCAACAACACGCCTTGATCTGGACAAACGATAGTTGAAGATTCTCTTGGACTTGTCTAAATTCCTCTGTGGATAAGGTTTCATGATTCTTTCGGACAGAGGAAATGCATCATCTCCTACTATGTGGTACTGTATTTTGTTTGGAATGCCCTCTATGGTTTCAGCAGATGGCAAGTTAACAGTGTTTTTTTCTAAGGCTACTTTCAGTGATGACTCGGCGAACACACCAGCATCCCCGGCACGGCCAGGTGCCCCAACATCCACATAAACAAATTTGTAGTTTGCGTCAACAAGGGCAAGAAGTAGCACACTAAAGAAATGCTTATAACTGAAGAACTCTGATCCACTGTTGACTGGTTGTTGTATTGCTACATGCTTGCCATCCAGTGCTCCAATGCAGCATGGATAATTCCACTTCGTGTGAAATTCCACAGCAATTTTCCGCCAGTGCTCTGCAGTAGCTGGGACCTGAAAACAAATAAGACACTATATCCTTGTTTATTTATTCACATTACTTTCACTGTTTCAGCCATCGCCTACTCCAACCACTGACAGTGAGACAATAGTTGACGCTGGGGATGACGTCCTGAATGATGACACAGACGATGATACTTTGTCCCAAGATGAACCATCAGATGTAGAACATACCACACCAAAATCCACCCAGGAACCACCGAAACGAAGACCCAAGTCTGCAAGGAAACAGCGTGACGAGGAGGAATATTTGCTCCTTAAAGGACTGGCTAATTCTATTAGCCACAGAGAGAGCAAAAAAGCTAAAACTAACGAGGAAAGCAATGAGGTTGATACCTTTGGCCAATATATTGTAGATTCATTGAAAAAGTTGGAGCCTATGACAAGGCACATCGCTGAACACAACATAAACAATATTCTTTTCCAGGCTCGCATGGGAATGCTGAGCCCAAGCCAGCATCACATGTACCCTCTTCAACAGCAAGTGGGTCCCCATCTACCTCAGCAACAGCAGCAGCTGCAATTTTAACCCCACCAATAACTTGAGTAGTAGTGTACAGTTAGCCATCGTAGTTAACACTGATGAAAATTTACTGGCCATGGAACTATAAGTTGTCCTGTATAGTGTATGTAAATATGCATGTTTATGGTTAGTCGTATTGTCAGTTTTTTAAGTGGTGTGGTGTCCTTCGTGATTTTCTAGTTTTATACCATAGCTTGGTGATTTGTTTTTGATGAAGTCAGGAAAGAGACATTAACGAAGTGTGAACTGTTTTGTAATGATCAGATAATTATATGTTTGTGTAATTTTTGCATCTTTGTAAGCTCGTTTATCATTACTATTCAATTATGTTTGTAATTATTGTATGTTTGTACTGAAAACATAAAATAAATACAATGAATTACCTTCAGATAGCGTTCTTTCATTACGGTGAACAGTGCTTGACATGTCTCATCAACAATGTTTGACATTGTCCGTTCTCCCATTCTGAATTGAAAGGACAGACTTTTGAAGGATTCACCTGAAAAAATTCATCCATCCTTAGTGCTGTAAAAAAAATTCAATACACAGCACACGCACACATACTGTATATTATATCTCTAATACATAACAATTTAAGAATATATTTATTACACACATTATGCATTATTATTTATTGTGCCTGATGATTTGAAATAATTATATACATCATTAAAATTTATTATCCTACCATCATTGCATCGCCCGCGCTTTTATATATTCACGTCTATTTACATTATAATTATAACTATAAGTACCTGCTGCAAGGAAACGTAATGTTGCTGCGAGCCTCTCGCCGGGGCTAATGCTTGGTCGCATGTTCGTCTCTTCTTTTTTTATAAGTGGACCCACCAACGCCAATATGGTGCTAAACGAATCGACGTCCAGTTGGTGAAACTGACGAAACGTTTCGGGATCCTCAGCGTTTACTTCTCTAATCAGGTTTGCATATACACCTTGTCCCTGACGTCTTAGAATCCAATCCCTGGCCCACGTCGTTCGGCATGCCGCTCTCCAACGACGACGAAGCAACAACAGGAACAGAAGATCTGTCTCATCATCCGAACACGCCATTTTTAGCAAATCACGTGATTAAAATGTAGTCATATGACTTGATATGTAGTGGTTAGCTCAGCACTTTACTCATCGTGTGCAGTGAAACGCGCCTAGAGCTATCAGCGGAGCCAACAGCTGCGCGTGACCGTTTGCTCAGCTGATAGCTCTCGTGTGCGCCGGCCTTAAGAGAGGTAGAGGACATGCATCAAGTGTTCCCTGGGAGCAGCAGCAGGTGAACGATGCGGCATGACGAAACACGGGTGTCGGCAGTGTCAACAGTCTGTGCACACACTTCCGCAGATTGTACAACCTGTACAAGTTGTCAGTGGTGTGACCCGGATGACCAGTGCTGTGAACAATGACATGGCCAGTGTCTCGACTCGTGAACAGTGCTGTGAACGTTATTGCACTAGTCAAGCAAATGTTTCTCGTTTCATATTAAATTTTATTGTTTACATCGTCTTGACTGTTGTAATTCCTTTGCATTAGAAACTGCATCTGTATTGAGAGTGAATATCTGTAAGGAAATTATTCATTTAGTTTACATGATGACTTTCATTCAAAAAACTATAACTTTTGATTGAGATATCATATTTACATAATTTTTTTGCCACTGGTTGAAGAAATGAATTTGGGAGGTTTATGACACTGGATGTATGACCATTCTGAGCGGCTACATACATGTAAAACAATTCTAAAGTTGATATAAACGTTTTTTTATTCTTTTATTTCTTTACATTCTTCTTCAATGTGAGACCACTTCCACCATGCACACTCTACACAAACAATGTCAACATCATCAATTCTCTTCTGAGTCCAGAAATATATGGGTTTATACAGTTTTATTCAACAGCTGCATAGAAAAAACAATATAAATGTTTGTGAATTCCTGTCGGGAAAGTTATCTTTTCGTGTATCCGACAACATTCATTCAAAAATGTGTAGCACCAGACTTTGAAAAGATATTTACATGAAACTTTTACCTGAGTGGCTGTATGTAGGTAAAACAAGGCCAAAGTCGGATGCACAATGTTTTTTTTACCACTTTTCCTTCTTCTTCACCTTGAAACCACTTCATCCATGTACATGCTACATAAACATGTTCAATGTCATCATGTAGACCACTTCATCCATGTACATGCTACATAAACATGTTCAATGTCATCATGTAGGCCACTTCATCCATGTACATGCTACATAAACATGTTCAATGTCATCATGTAGACCACTTCATCCATGTACATGCTACATAAACATGTTCAATGTCATCATGTAGGCCACTTCATCCATGTACATGCTACATAAACATGTTCAATGTCATCATGTAGGCCACTTCATCCACGTACATGCTACATAAACATGTTCAATGTCATCATGTAGGCCACTTCATCCATGTACATGCTACATAAACATGTTCAATGTCATCATGTAGACCACTTCATCCATGTACATGCTACATAAACATGTTCAATGTCATCATGTAGACAATTCTCTCCCGATTCCAGAAATGTAAGGGTTTATATACTTTTCTTCAACCATGATTTGAGAAAATATGGATATGTAAACCGACCGTCAAAATAATTTGCTACAACTGTAAATTTGGGATTTTCTTCAGATCTGAGCAATGTGGCCTGCTAAAAGTCAGAATGAAATGGATTAAAGTGTGCTATTGTCATAACTAATTGTTTAAGCATGTACAAAATTTAGAGCCCATCACATATTCCTCCAATAATTAAATGTTTCCAGTCAGTCAATGTTGTACAACTCAAAATATATCACAAACTAGCAATATATATATATATATATATATATATATATATATATATATATATATATGAAGCCTTAGGAAAGTCGATATATATCGACTTTATATATATATACGAATTAAATAAAGTTGTTTTAATGGTGCTGCCGCATAAGTGAAATGGACACTACAATCAAGACATTGGACCTTTAGCGCTGACTAACACACACTGAACAACGAAAGGTTTATTGCTCGGATCTTTAGCTGTGACTAACACAATTCCGAGAATCAGAAGGTTAATGCTCATACCTTTAGGGAACGCAGTTCCGAAAACAGCGCGACATTTTTCTTGCAAATTATAGTATTACAACAAAAATCCGGTGTTATGATAACTAACACACTGAGATAAAACCCACGTGATCATATCACAGCAAACCTATACCGAAAAAAGAAATAACGTAGATTTTCGTCTGAAAAGGCATTGAATGTTTGGCGCCGAGTACATAGCAACGGGTGCGTCTAGCAGCCCAAGTAAGGTTAGAGGTCACCGGTCCTGATTTCTTCCGGTGTCAAAAGTGGGCCTGAGAGTAATTCAAATGTTTATAACTGAACAGTTAATTACGGGGAGTAACAAGTCTCAATGAAACAAGTGACAGCGTCTATGAGGTAAGCAAATAACTTTTCTACTATGGCTCCAGTGAAGGAAAAAAGTAAGTCCAGACCTTCATCACAAAGTTCAACGTCAACGAAGCCAAAAAAATTGGTCAGTGAGACACAGCTGTTATGCGACACATGTTCAGAACATGTTGATAAAATGCTACAATGTGAATAATGTTTTTTCGACAAGAACGACGCTCACTCTGCTGACGTCATTGCTACTTCTGGCGTGCGGCATGAACACGGCTGTAAGTACTACATCTACAGCTGATCCCGTAATTCCACAAACACCCATTGCTACGTCTACAATGGCTCTACCCGCGTTTGCACAGTTTGATATGCGAATGGATGGCAATTTGGGACCTCGTTGGAGAAAATGGCTAGACCGTTTTGAACGATTGACCACGGCCATGGCAGTCAGCGAGCCGATGCGCATTGCTTCTCCATTATGCGGGACACGAAGTCGACGAATTATTCGACACGATGATTGTGCCTGACGTCACCAATGACGTCAATGCTTACCAAACAGCCACCAACGCACTGACTGACTATTTCACGCCGAAAACCAACACCGCTTTTGAGATATATAGTTTTCGCCAAGCTACACAAGATGAGACGGAAACGATTGACAATTACGCAACACGGTTACGCAAATTGGCAAAATCCTGTGACTTTGCAAACATCGACAAGGAGATCGCTAACCAAATTATTTTTGCCTGTCAATCTAAACCGCTACGCAGACATGCGTTGCGGGACGATCTATCGCTGGACAAGCTGATCGCCGCCACTAGAGCGCTTGAGTTAAGCGAGCAACAAGCAAACGCCGTCGAAGGTGGGACGAAAGCTGATCGTCCAATCAACGCCACTGCTTCACAGTCATCTGCCAGGGGACGGTCTACATACAGAAATCGCAATTTTGGCAACAGAGGTGCGCGTTACAACTCTACCAATCGCCCCGATGCTACAATCAGACACCAACACGTTAAGGCCTGCAATTACTGCGGTAATCAACTACCACATCATTCTGGTTGTCCGGCGCGCGGCAGGAAGTGCAATGCATGCCTCAAAATCGGACATTTTGAATCAGTTTGTCGATCATCACGGCGCACTACCCAACATGTCGCAACATCCGGTTGCAAACACCGTGACAATAAACGGCTGCTACCAACGATGACGATGAAGAGTACGTGTTCACTACGTGTCCAGAAGATGAGCAAGTTCAAGTCGCACTGGGAAAACAGCACATCCCAAAACGCCTCATCCAAGTTCAAGGTCAATAGGTAGAAACTCGCATATTCCCGTATGGCGCGACAACGCCACTGTCTGTGCTTGGCATGGCGAACTTCGAATTGCAACACAATGGTGAGCAACTATCAGTGCCTTTTCATGTGATCGAAGGCAACAGTGGAAACTTGCTTGGCTATGCAGCGGCCGAGAACTTCATGATACTGACGACGGTGAGACAGATCACGACAGCTGATGACAAGGCCAAGGTCATAGAGGACTACAGCGACCTATTCGAAGGAATGGGAAAGGTCAAGGACAGGTTGATCACACTGCACATCGACGAGATTCTCACGCCAAAAACAGCAAAAGCATCGCCGCATACCGTTCCACATACGTAAGGACGTCGAACGTGAACTAGCACGACTGAAGCAGACGACATGATCGAGAAGACGGATGGCCCGACACTGTGGGCGAGTCCGATTGTCGTTGTGCCAAAGAAAACGGGAGCCGTGCGCATCTGCGTTGACATGCGCGAAGCCAACAAAGCAGTAAAACGAGAAAAACATCTAATGCCCATCATCAATGACCTAATTACAGATCTGAATGGTGCGACAATGTTCAGTACACTCGACCTGAGAGCCGGATATTATCAACTGGAACTCGACCCTGAAAGTCGACAAATCACAACATTCAGCACACACGTCGCTCTCTACAGGTACAAACAGTTAATGTTTGGCATTAACGCCGCATCGGAAATCTTTCAGAATACGATCGCAGAACTTCTACACGGCCTGAATGGGTGCAGAAATATTTCAGACGACATTATTGTACACGGCAAGATGCCTGCAGAACACAATGCGAATTTGAGAGCAGTCTTGGACAGGTTAAGAGAAAACAACGTTCGCCTGAACCGAGAAAAATGCAAATTCTCGCAGCCAACTGTCGCTTTCTATGGACACGTTTTCGGTGCGCATGGACTGCGTGCTGACCCAAAGAAACTCGAATCAATTTCGAAGGCGAGGCGACCAACAAACCCATCAGAAGTACGCTCTCTACTTGGCATGGCGCAGTATGTCTCTCGATTCATTGCCGACTTCGCCAACATCGTTGCACCACTGCGAGAATTAACCAAACAAGACGAACTGTGGAATTGGCAGCCTAAACACGAACAATCGTTCCAGGAGCTAATACACGCGCTGACGAGCACGATGACCTACTTCGACCCCAACAAGTCGTTGGAAGTATTCGTCGATCAGGGCTGGGTCCAATTACACAAAATTATATCAATTACATTAATTTTTTATTTCAATTACAATTACAGTCATACTTTTCTAAATCAATTACAATTACACTGTTTCAATTTCAATTACAATTACATTATGCGGAACCAAATATATTCAGCATTTGTCAATTATGTATTTTTGCGCGTTTTGCTGAATTTCAATATTTTGTACACAATTGATAAACAAATATAACGGTAATGTTTGTACATTTTGTTGAATTGTGACTTTGAATTATACTAAATAAAAAGATAGCCGTTTAAAACATATTTTTATTATATAAAAATACAATGCAATACCCAGACATAATCCTACAGGACATAATCCAATGCAGACATTTATCCGTGCGCATTTCTTAAATTTTTCTTTGGAAAATACTAATAATAGGGTTTGATGTGTTTACTTTGAGGTTGTAGCTCCTGCTCTAAGCTGACATTCTTAATTGGTCTGCCCTTTGCTTTGTGTGAGTTGGGAATGGGAAGAGAGGCCATATAAATGGTCCTTGCCACCTGACCTGTCTCCAACCCACCACAACACAAGGGGTGTAATTGGCTTGCAAACTCTGCAATGTTTCACAGAATGTCTGTGCATTGTTTATTGCTTCCAGGCTGTTACCAACTTAATGAAAAGGCTAATTGCTAAAGCTACCCACCACTAGCACCACTGACCAGTACCCACCAGACAGTGAATACTGAGACTTAAATGTAAATATATAAGCAGATGTTATTATTAGTCTTGATTTTCAACTCATTTCAGGTAGTTTGTGATATGAAACGTACTGTAATTGACTGTAATTGAAATAAAATTTCAATTATACAAAATATAACAATTACAATTACAGCAACATTTTGAAACCATAATCAATTATAATTACACGATTTTGCAGTAATCAATTACAATTACAATTACATAATTGGACCCAGCCCTGTCGTCGATGCCAGCCCTCTCGGCTTAGGGGCTATCCTCATGCAAAATGGAAAGGCAGTCAGTTACGCAAGCCGAGCACTATCAGACGTCGAAAGACGCTACTCTCAAACAGAGCGTGAAATGCTAGCAGTTGTTTGGAGCACAGAGCATTTCCACCTATATCTGTACGGTGGAAGCTTCACGATCCACACAGATCACCAGCCACTACTCGGAATATTCAAGAGTCAGCGTCCTGCGTCCGCACGGATTGAGCGATGGAGATTAAGTCTACTTCCCTACCAGTTTGAACTGAAGTATCGACCCGGCAAAGACGACCGGAATCCAGCCGACTATATAAGTCGACAACCATATGCGAAAGGAACAACCGACTCGACCGAGGAGTACGTGCGATACATCTGCAATGCAGCCATCCCGAAAGCCATGACTGCTGTTGAGGTCAAAGAGCACACGGCGACAGATGTAGTTCTGCAAGCCCTCACCAGGGCTATACAAACTGGTCGCTGGGACGACACACTCGTTCATGACTATGTCCATGTCAAAAATGAACTGACAACATGCAGTGGAATCGTACTAAGAGGTACCCGTATCGTACTGCCGTCTATTCTACAACAAAGAGCAGTTGAACTTGCACACGTGGACCACCAGGGTGTTGTAAAGACCAAAATATTACTACACGAGAAAGTTTGGTTTCCCGTGATCGACAGCATGGCCGAGAGGCAGGTAAAAAGTTGCCTGGCTTGTCAAGCTATAATTAGCACACCCATGACACCTGAGCCGATGATCCTGACGCTGATTCCATCAGCACCATGGAAGAATCTGTCAGCTGATTTCCTGGGACCATTGCCTACAGGCGAACTGATACTTGTAGTCATAGATGACTTCAGTAGATTTTCGGAGGTGGAGATAGTCACGTCGACTGCAGCCTCCAGCGTGATTCCCAAGTTGGACAGCATGTTCGCTCGTCACGGCATCCCGGATGTACTCAAATCAGACAACGGCCCGCCATTCAACGGCAGTGAACTAACCAAGTTCGCACAATATCTCGGGTTCCAACACAAGAAAATAACCCCGATCTGGCCGTGCGCTAACGGCGAGGCAGAGCGCTTTATGGCTCCTCTAATGAAAGCCATCAGAGCGGCTCATGTGGAAAATCAGAGTTGGAAGCAGGAGTTGTACAACTTCCTACGACAATATCACGCCACACCACATTGTACGACAGGTGTATCGCCCGCGGAAGCACTGTATGGAAGGAAACTAAACGTCACACTCCCACAACAGACTCGCGTTTCTGAGCTTCATGAGAAACTACAACGTCGAGACACCGCCAACAAAGCGAAATCAAAAGATTACTCTGACAAACGACGAAACGCAAAGCCATCTCACCTACAAGTTGGGGAAATCGTTCTCGTCCGACAACCTCGGAGGAACAAGTTAACAACACCATTCGACCCGCGACCACTCGAAGTTTTACGACGAAAAGGAACTCTCGTAACAGCTAAAAGAGGGATGTACACAATCACGCGAAACATCTCGCATTTCAAACGATTGAATGCGACACATTCGCTACCACACGACACGTACCACAACGACACCGGCGATTTCGACTTCACAACCGACGACAACACGCTCGCAAGACCAACGCTGAAGCCGTGCCTATCATCGCAAGTCGTTCAACGCTCCAGCAGGCTTCGTAAACCGCCTGTGAGGTTCAAATATTTCACTGAATAGACTAGAGTGATGTGCTAGCAACCTCTCCTCCACCGATTGCGTAATTAATTATCATGTTTTAGCATAGTATAAGCATGTTTGAACTTTTGAACTTTAGTATTTGCCTGAGCCCTTCATTGACTTTTATTCCAAGTGGGGGAAGAATGCTGTGTTTACAACAATATTGTAATGAACCACAAGTTACTTGGTGCATGCTAATGTGATGACGTACTATTGATGACGCGGCTACGCGCGTGCAAGGCATAGCGTGATGTAGCGCCGCAAATGTGAATTCAATAAACGCACTTCTATTCCTCTGCGTAAATACGAGATTGACTATATCTAAACTACTTGATACAACAGATTCCACCACAGCTGAGCTGCATATAGATGAGCAATATGTACTAAACAGCTTGATCTTGACATCATTATATATAATTTTGTGCACATACAGAATGTGTGCACAAATTGCCACAATCAATGTAGAAGAGGAGGATCAAGATTCAAGGTAAATCAAGGTAAATGAAAAGGTATGCAAGATTACCGAAGTGTTTACTTACCCTTCAACTTTAACTCGTCAAAAGTTTAGTTGGCAGAGTCAAATTCAAGGCTGAATTGGCGTCCCATCGCGATCGGCACGCTAGACAAATTCGCCCCTTGCCGGCGTTGGCCTTCGGCTTCGAAGTTCGGTAAAACGTGCGTGTTCAATTTCAAAGACTTCAACTTAACGCCGTACACCCAACTTTTGACAACATCTTCTTGTTCTGTGTTTCACTCTGCACACTATGCATTCCTATTCAATTAACAAAACAAAAACTCATAAATACAACATTTAAGACTTCTAACCGAAGACAAATTAGCCAGAACATTAATTTTTTGATGGCCTCTCCCGCGATTCTGATCGGTAAACTGCCATCTGGCGAATGCAATATAAACTGGATCAGACCTAATTAGAATACTCCCCAACAGTGGCGCCACTCATCATATCACCGCTGACCAAACCACTTTTATTGTTTTTTTTATTATTATTTAACTTTATTTGAAAGGGCAAATGTAATATTTAAATATTTTCTACTGATAAATTTGGGTCATTTAGAGATCTTAGACATTAATAATGATAATAATAATGTTTATTTCAGACAAAAGTCCGTCTATATACATACAATACAAGTAAAACTATATTAGGCCCTATATATGCTATATGTATGCACTACACACATGTTGTGGATTAAAAGTACATGTAGAAAGACTAATATATATATATATATATATATATATATATATATATATATATATATATATATATATATATATATATATATATATATATATATATATATATATATATATATATATATATATATATATATATATATATATATATATAGAGAGAGAGAGAGAGAGAGAGAGAGAGAGAGATAGATATATATACACACGTGTTATGTATTAAAAGCATACCAATCCAATATTTAATTATTGAACTTCTGTAATAAATAAAAGTATGAAAATAATTCATAAAAAGTAGATTATCAGACCTTTCTAAACAGCATAACAAATTATATATTGACGAGCGAATGCGTTCGTTGAAAGATTTTACACCATTTGTAGCGAACATACAACTTGCACTACAACGGGGTGCCAAGTTGCGTAATTGCTTTTATATGAAATAGTAATGTGTAAAATTGTCACCAAAAACTTGAGATTGCACCACAGTACAAATTAAGTTGTTTTAATGGTGCTGCCGCATAAGTGAAATTGTCTAGCTAAAACATTTGCCTGGGCATAAATGCATATTTTCTGCCTGGCAATATCATCATCGTCAGTAAGGTTATTGTTGATAATATGGCAAAGGTATTCACATTTCTCAGTGCGAGGTAGTATGTGGTCATTGATTTGTAAAAAATACAAAGATCATCAGCACAAATCATATGGTTCATTTTGGTACCTGCATAAATGATAAATTTGTAGTTTGTATATTTACACTTAAATTATCCATGTAAATGTTTAAAAAATGGGGAGAAAGGATTCCACCCAGTTTAATACCATTTGAATAGTAAAAGAAGCTCCGACACCACCTGACAGTGAATTTCTAAGTGCTGTTCAAGTAACAGAGAATACGAACACGTATTTAGATGAGCCATTCACTATATAGTGTCAAAAGAGTTATTTTAATTAAAAAAATGAGCATTTCAATTAAGTGATGCTTTTTAAATCCAAATTGCTTAACACGTATAGTTAAAAACATATAGAAACCCTAAATAATATCAGATTCAAATAGTTTACCAGCAATTGAGAGCAGTGGATCGATAATTGTTGTTATCAGACAGGTCAGTGAGGTCACCAGCCTTATTTTTAATTATGGAGCTATGTTTGTAATTATCATAGCATCCGTAAAAATGTATCCTTTTTACCTTTGCTATAATTATCGTCCACGTTTCACAAATGTAAACAGCAATTCTACATTTCGCTGTTCTTATGAGTCCGGTCTTGGTTGTGATCTCCTTGCTTTTCCACAATGTTGTTAGATTTGTGAGTGCTTGTATTGTTACAGCTAGTCTTGGTTGTATGTCGGCAATATGCCCTCCTTCTGGCTTTCTAATTGCCGATAAGTATCTGAAAGGCTCAATATGCACTAGATCGATCTTCTCCATCACTGGTCACCTTCAAGTCATGTTCGATTGAGGTGGATTCAGTTAAGTCGGTTTAATTGTTAGATCACTTAGAACATGTTCAGTGTTAGCGACCAAAGCAAGGTCATCATCATATCGCAGGTAGGGCATTTACAGAGTGTCCAGTTTTACCACAAAATCATATATTCTTTAACAAAACAGAAGACTCGCGTTTCGCGGGTGTAGGTACACAGCTTAAAAGTGTATTTTCGCGCTGAGTCGCGTTATGGTCTTGGACAAGCGATAACATATGCCATCCAATTTTGACCAGAACTCTTTGAATTCACCAAAATATCCACTCTCAATGAACAGTAACAACATTGTATATAATTAGTTAACAAATGTACTAGATAACATATTTAACACAACTAGTCAACAATCTACTCGTTATAAAATGTCTAAGCATTAACACATATCCACATCATTGTGAGGCCAGCACTTTCCTTAGCCTCCCTTCCATGGATATCAGGGGCTTGTTGGCAGGGGGTCTCAGTCAGTTGTAGTCATATGTCAGTCTACTTACGAACCAGGTGGGGGGCGACACATGTCGTTCTACTTACATAAGAGGTTCATATTAGCTGGCTGCTAATACTTCAGTCTTTACATTGACACTAGTTCCGACGTAGGCGTATATGGGGAGACCGGGACTAGTCCGCCCCTATTGACACTCTAATAGACCTGGAAACTGTATTTGTAGAGCTAGAGGTTCAGTTTCAACCTTAAATTGAACGAAAATATCTTGTCCACATTTATGCTATCAACAAATGTCAGAACTGTTACAAGCTAATATCCAAATCTGACTCTTAGTAGCATGGGCAGACTTGCCTCATGTAGGGGCAAGTCCGCCCAGGGGCTGGGGCAAGTTCGTCCCACACATACTTTAAGCAGTAACTACACAAGAACAGTGCAGTTTTTCTTATTTTTATGTCAAAAAACGTCATGTTTGTGACACACATTCATTAGAAACTTAAAATCCTCACACATTCTGTTGTATCTATGAAATAAACTAGGCAAATGAAAAACAACGTTTGGCACTGCATCGGCTAGAAAATTGTGAAATAAAATCTGGTTTCGTCACTTTTTTTATTAGAAAATAACACTAAACTGGACAATTGAAAGTCTTTATCAGAGTGCATGTTAGTGTTTATGTTCACAAGTGATCCTGAGCATCTTTCAGATATCCTAGGGATGAACTTGCTCCGTAGCACATAGTCGGACGTGCCCCAACACAGACATATTTGGTGGGCGGCAACTAAACATCACTGAGCACTCTGAATGTCAAGCCAATGCTAGACATTCAGAGTGCTGAAATTTGATCGAAACAAAATTAAAAAAAATTACTTTCAGTCACCAATGTAAGTTTTCTAGTTCACAACGTTCCAGCCCGCAACTCGTGGACGTCAGTTTCCCGCTGCATCAGTGTTCAAAATGAGGGGGTCTGGGGCGTCCTGCCATAAGGCACGAGAAAGAAAAGAAAAATGTAAGCTTGGGGGGTCCCACATTTTATCGTAGTACCGATGTAATTACCTTTCCGCTGTTGCACCTGTTGCTGCGTATGATGCTACTCTGGTTCGTCTGTGTTAAAAGATATCGAACTCGACGGTTTTCGCAGAACTCGATCGATCTCGCAGCAAGAACTCGACGGTTTTCGCAGAACTTGACGGTTTTTGCAGGACTCGACATCATTATGTTGGTAGTTTAGCTGATTCATTCAGCTCACACTGTTGTCATCCAGTTAATCTCTGTTAAAAACATCTTAAATCATTCCACTCGTATGATTGATGAGTGTGTGTTCTGTGGTTAAGGGCGCCATCTGTTGGGTGTCTGCAGTGATGCCACCAACGAGTATCTAGTTGAAGCACATTTTACCTTGGCATTTTACTTCTCAGAATTACAGAGCACTGTGTCTGCAAGCGCATTATTCCAGTAACAATGGTTTAGTTTAGTCACAGTCACAATTTAGTAATTTAGCAGACGCTCTTATTCAGAGCGACTTAGAACAAGTGCATTCAACCAAAGTTGGTAAAACATGTACAGGTCGAAATAACTGCAGGTCGCTATGATAGCAAGCACGTTTTTTTCCACAAAAATAGACACTAATAGCCATTACAGCACCTGAAAAGAATATTTTAAAGAATATTTTGTTTCGGGAACCCCCAATAGTCAGTGGTCATTTCGAACACTGCGCTGCATGTAGTTTGATGATCATATGTGACTTAATCGTGTGACCGAAATTACTCAATTCTGCAACGGCACGGAATAAAACCCGGTTGGCGGACTTGCCCCGGGGGTGGACTAATCCCGGTTTCCCCTTCGTGTTCCTATACCGTAATATTTGCCACGGACACAGGGAGTGTAAGACCCCCGTTCGTGGCCTAGGGAGGTCTTGAGACCCCTAAGGCCCCCCATGGATCCCCTGCTGGTTATGGAGAAAATACCCTTGGCCATATGCATTGACCAGTTGTATTGGATAACAACGTGGCGAGCCTTAGCAATTCGCGCGAACGTAATGTGGTGTTCCAACACAAACTTTAATTCACACAGCACGATCGCTATATCCATAGTGAAACTGGTATTGCTGATACAATGTTGGTGAAACTGATCGCTGATTTGCATCCCTGAGAGGGTGAGTGTGTATTGCATAACCATCAATCAGGTGGGGAAGTTGCATTTAAATGCACATGTCGACCTTAGAAACCAAGAAGCTTGAAGAAACATTGCACTTATGTATGTGCGTATGTTATCCTAACAAAAAAAATGGACGAATTGTGCCTGTTCTCGAGTGTTTGGCCGCCACAGCCCGCGAGCTGCGCGTGACGCGGATCCGAAGGGACGCCATCTGGCACGACAGCCGCCATCGCTATCCCGTCATGCAGCTCGACGGTCATACGAGAAGTTAGTGGCGCGGCTTCATGTCTATTCCTCCGCGGCCTCGGCCTCGGCCTCCTCCCCCTGTTTCGATCCCTTCGACTTGCGAGAGCCGCGAGACGACTTCCGTGAGCCGGTCTTCGAAGTAGACGGCGAGGCGTTGCACGGGTCGCTGCCTGCGCTCGACGAACCCATCTCTGAAACTAAACACGCAGCAAGGGTTAGCAGTGCTACCGATTTCACTGATTTCATTCGCTTGAAAAAAAATTCTTGAGAAACCAAGGTTGGTACGTTTGAAATATCGGACATATGGCGGTGAGACTGTGCGTTATGATGCGGGTTGGAAAACGCTTAGGCATTTCGGAGGTACCGGGAACGATGACATCCAACAGCAGGCACGGCCTCAGGTTTAAAAGGGGGGGGCTCTGGCTAACACAATCTGCCGAGGATTTCTGGGATGATTTATGGAAAATTTTACCATTAAAAAAGTTCTCTCAAAAAGGGGGTTCGTACGAACCCCCTGAACTCCACCATGAGGACGGGCATTAACACTGACATTTATCCAGGTGGGACGATTACCAATATAACTCTTTCTCTCTATCTCTGATCCAAAGGGGCACGGTTCGGTGCCCCATTCTAAGTATGCCATTGGTGAGAATACCTATCTAGAGGTCAACATATGCGTAGTGAATTTAAACTGTATTCTTGAATTTAATATGACAGAATCGTCTACCCGCCAGATACTTACGCCAGTTGTAGATGAGAGTGCGGTACGGGGCAATGAGCAGCACCAACGTGAGCGCGGCCGCTCGCAGGAACAGACCCACGAACCACACGTAGGCAGGCGCCTCGTAAGCTGCAGACAGACCAACGTTGCTACATTGTTTTTCCGTTCGATTTTAACCCAAAATCAAATTTCATTGGTAGTATTTTCCCGGTACAAAAAAAAATGTGCAATAACGACTGCCATTGCGATTGCTCTACATGTTCTTGTACAGAGTAAAGAGAAACCCACGTTTTATTTATTTTGGTTTTCTACCGTCGAAAGAAGTCATACAATGCTTAATATCAATAAAAAATATGAGTGTGCGTGCGTGCGTGCGTGCGTGCGTATGTGTCATAATAGCTTGCCAACTTTAACTGGTATTGCGGACCACACTGACACTGCACTGTGACAATATGACACTGCACTGTGACAATATGTCCACGGCCAAGACTTGCAAATGCAAGCAGCCTTTCTCAGAAATGAAAAACGAAAGCGTGGCCAAGTGTTTATCATAGCGAGGCAGTACGTACTTCTGAACTGCACGATGACCTCCTTGTTGTGTTCGGCGCCTTGGATGACGTTATAGGCGACACACTTGAACTTGCGTCCCAGCATGTCCTTGGTGAGCGTGATCACGTTGACGTCCTGGACCTTGCCCGTGCGCATCTCCACCCACCTGTAGCGGGCCGGCGGGTTGGCGCGCGCCGTGCACTCGACCATCTCCCCGGCGTAGTAGTAGTACTTCTCAGGCACGACGGAGACGTCGCGAGGGGGCGCTGCGGGGCAAGCAACACATTACCGTAAATTACACGATGACATAGTGATTAAAAATATTTTTTTGTAGATAATGTTTCTTCGATGTCCGACGCTGTCAAACAACGCAGTGCGTCTAGCCACAACTCGGTGTCCGCCTCAAGTTTGTGTGTGACTATTCTGGTTACAACACCACTGTATCGTTTACACAATGACACGGTACTAGAAAACAATAATTTGGTTTGCCGAAATGTCACAGATCTGCCATTCAATGAACAATTTATCATTTCAGAAGTCCTACATTTGCAATGGCGGAGACATCAAAACTCCACGCAGGCTACACCCAGCATTCGTGCAAGGTAGATGCGAAACACCACCGGCCGAGATACGTTACGCGGCAACCGGAACTATTTACCCCCGCCAACCCGAACCCCACCTACCGTAGACGAGCAGGGGATCGGCGAGGTAGAAGTAGGTGTAGTTGGGGCGGTTGGTAGCGCAGCCTGATCCCTTGACCGATGGGAAGGCGAAGAAGACCTTGCACTTGCTGCGACGTCCGTTGTACTTAGACTTGGCTACTAGGATGGCGTTGTAGCGCGCATTCTTCGAATTCACGGTACTGCTAGTGGTCTGCAGGTTCGGTATTTGGCCACCAGACTCGGTCGTCCACTCCATCACTGGAGCCCACGCGCCAGTGTAACCAACCTGGCACGAATAGATGACGTAGTCGCCTTCCACGGCTGAAGTGTGCGTCGCCGAGCATTCGGGCTCGGACTCTGAAAGCACACGATGTCATGATATAGGAGTAGTGCCCAACATCAAAATATGTCCACTGTGCATGACGAGCGCAGTGGACATATTCGTCAGTTAAACCATCTTCGAGGGTGAGGGTTTTTAAAGGTTCTGATCAACAATATCTGAACTAAGATTACTTTTGCGACGTGCGGTACTTCTAACAGGAAATCAACTCTTAGAACGAAATGAGAGAACAGGTAGGGGCCTACTTACTGAGAGCAATTACTTCGAAGGATATGCTCTCTCCAGCGTGGGTCGAATAGCAGCTGTAGAGACCAGCATCATCGGCCTTCACACTCATGATGGTCAGCTGGAATTTGTTCGGTGCGATCCGGTGCAGCTTGTAGCGCTCCTTGCGGCTCGGGTGGTGCAACTTGTCCTGTTCACCGATGCGCACTCCCTCCTTCGGCTTCGTGATGAACTCACGCCACACGATGGTGTCCTCGGGGAATGTCGAGCCGCATCTCAGACTGACGCTGTCGCCGAGAAGCACGGCGTTGTTCTGGGGTGCCTCGGAGAACCGATTTGCCCGGGTGCCCACTGTAAGGGCACGATCGTACGACGATGTCACAACATTAACAATATCCTCGGCCATCCACCATTCCTGCACGTGGTTCAACTACATTCTACCCCCGGGGGAGGTACTCCCTATACTGAGGTATACATGTATGTGCCGCGCAAATGCCCCTGTTTTTGGCAATTTTTCTCTCTCTGTCCGTAGAAAAAATTTAACTTTTCTAGCTTTGTGCCCTAAACCTGCTAATTCTCTCTTTCATCGAAGAGGAAATTTCCCAATGAAAACGTTATAGATATTAGATAAATTGTTCAATAATTCTCTATTGGTGATCCTAAATTTCTTGATTTCTCTCTCTCTCTCTCTCTCTCTCTCTCTCTCTCTCTCTCTCTCTCTCTCTCTCTCTCTCTCTCTCTCTCTCTTCATGTGCTCCATAGGGCTCTGGTGGCACACCCCCACCTTTTTGGTAAGGCAGTACCCCCCCCCGGATTCTACCTAATCTAAGGTGGTAGAGGAAGATAAACTACTGAATCCTCTAAATATCGGTGACCAATGGCCATGTAATCGAGGAATTGGCGATTGCAGTTCAGCACGGTCCATTTTGACATAGCATTAACTGCTGTACCAAAGATAAAGAAGCGAGACTGAGCAGGGAGGTTATGCGATAACATTATTCTCCGATATTGACGGGAACGCTGTAAGCTCGACCCAATCCCCAGTAATAAACTAATCAAAAACCAGGGACACTAGTGCTAGCTCTTCCGACCAATTTAAATGATGCTATGCGCCGATTTGTGTTTATATAGCTCTAGCAATTCGTCACATGTAAATTAATAACACATTTGGTGTGTTTTGAATAAGTTAGACATATTAACAGATGCGGTCAAATTGAACCAGGTCGCGCGCAATTAATGCCAGTAAAATTACATGTTTGTAGAAAACAAGAGAAACATTATTAGGCCCTATATCAAACAAATATGAAAATTGTTTTTATATTTTTACGTTGAAACAAAATGCGCAATCAAATGGGAAACATATAATATAACATTCACTTTATGTGCCATTGATAAATGTACATGCGCCAGGAAGCTTTTCAGCGCATTTCTATAATGTTGGAAATAAGCAGGAAAACGATTGCGCCATTTACCAGAAAATGGCGGCGGCGGATGTGATGTCACAAACCTCCGTAGGATCTTTAGCGTAAAACGCACACGAGCGTATATTACCGTTAGATAAGAATTAAGAACTACGAAGGCGGGCTCGTGTCTGTGTTTGCTGAACATCCGTTTTCACAACTTTATTTATAGATACTGTGAACGTTCGTGTACGTCCACATTTCGTAAATGGCGCGCAGCTGAAAATCAACAGTTTTCGTGGATGAAGGCACTATGGGGTTATTTTCTTGACATTCACGCTTTCACCCGCCACTTTCACTTGATCTCGAAATGGGGTCCAAGATGTACAAAAAGTCAACGTTCCTGAATTTGGTAGCATTAATTCCATTTTAAATCTGAGGCAAATGGGAAACGGGCGAACGTCTCTCTCTAAATACGCCACAGCGTAAGACAGCACGGTGCGTTTCGTTCCTAACTAATCAAAATACAAGGCGAATTAAAGCCACACATCATAATATCAAGTACAAGAACCCGGATGCTTTCCATGGTAAATACATTAAGATCGCTTATTTTCTTGAGTATGTTATTGGCTCACTTATCGGGTAAACTAATTTCATCATTCAAATTAGAGCATTTTTATCGTTCAAATTACACGGTAGTCCTTAGAGATAAACGATACATAATATACGGTTTGTCATGGTAATTATGTATTCATTTATGAGGGCTCGCCTTTGAAGACGAGAGCGTCATGCATACTTACGCCATTGAGTCGAGGCAAAAACGGCAAACACTGTATAGAATACGAACTTCATGTCGTCACAAAAAAGTTAGTTGTTTTCAGTTGCAAACAGACGCAGATCATGTCATATTCTCACTGACTTTGGTGGACATAGTCAGGAGTGCTGGCATGCCGTTATGCGTTTCTTGTGCCTCGATCTCGCAAACAAACCTACGTCAACAGAACGTAACCCCGGGAATGCGCGTCATAAATTTCGATTCTTTTTGAAAGTGCTTTTATCGCGATGACCTTTAAAATTCCGTTCTGCCTCTTGCAGCTTCCAACTATTTAAAACTGAAATTTGTTATTGTATTTGTGTTTTAATGTCATGTAATATGCATACTTGAAGTTAGCATTACACATGCGTACACAAACGTGCGGGGACGTAACTTTCTTACGCGTGGCGTATAAGAGATATCGAATGCTGTCATTCGTCTTTCTTTCTTTCTTTCTTTTTAAACTCTAAAGTCTCAATAAAATAAAGTCCCAATAACATACATGTCAACTCCGACATTCGTACGGAGTCTCCGTCATTTTGGTATAGCTAAAATATCTCCGTCCCGGAGATTGAAATATTCGGGACGGAGATTGAAATATCCGTCTTTAATGTTGATGCTCAGTGCACAAGTAATTGCGAAGATTAAAACGTCGTGCTTATCCGTACGGCGGACTATTGTCAGCTGCACGAAATGATCACATTAAGTGGTAGACAAAAATATAAATTGTACATCGGCTCTAGACTGGACACGTGGAATAGACGACGGGAAGACACACCAGCAATTGATTAATGAAAATGTTGGGAAGAAAACTGGCCTGATTTTTGCAAATTGGTGGGGTTGCATCACGTGTTCCAAGGTAACCAATGCATTCAATAGATGGTGTTATTATATTTCTGACTAGTAGACGTCTATGCTATTGGTGAATGGCCAAAACAATTTGTTGCAGATATCAAGGAAAATAAATAGTAGAACAGCCTAGAGGTAACTAATTGGGTGTAATCTACACCGCTATGGTTCCTAAGTTGACGTGGGTTGTATCATAGATGTGACTGTATATTGTCATCAATCTAAATGAAGCAGAGATCGGCAAATAATAATGGACGTGGCGAGGAGGGACACATGGGGGTGGGAGAGGTTGTGGCGGAGGACCCAGTGGACAGGGCGTCGTGGGGGGGGGCACGAGGGTCCGAGCGACCACTCCAAATAAGGAATAAAACGGTCGAAAGAAGACGATGGTTGCCATCATTCGACAGCTGAAATGCCGTAGTACTCGAAACATTAATTCGACTAACTTCAGCAACACGACGTCATAATTATTCTCGGACATCATATACTATCAGATACGACACCAAATCCACACTACACCAATCACTTTTTATGTCGGTAAGTGTTGTAATCATAATGGTTTACATACACAGAGTATCCGTATAATAAGATAAATAAATAATTGCAATATATATTAACCTACATGCGACAGTTAATCATATACTATTCCGAATAAATATTCGCACACAAAAACGTGTAAATCATGGTAATAAGCGTGTTTTGTCCGAGAACACCTTCTCGTTTTCCGTGTAATCTGGGAGATGGAGGTGTTAAAATTACTGCACGCACCTGAAATTCAAATTAGTTTTTTAGTGTTAGCGTTTACTAGTTGTAATTAATTGTAGTACAAATGTAGAGAATACCGCTTTGTTGATATGTGCATTATGTATGTATGTGTATATATATATATATATATATATATATATATATATATATATATATATATATATATATATATATATATATATATATATATATATATATATATATATATATATATATATATATATATATATATATATACACACATATACATATATACATATATACATACATATATACATACATACATACATATATAATGTAGAAAAAAAGGCTAAGGCAAATAATAAATAAAGGCTAGGGTAAATCATACATAATGAACACGCTTGCTTTAATGAACAGTTGTTGAACATTGAACAGTTACCTGATTTCAATTATTCTCGGGTCAAAACATGCCGCACAAGTTTGCATTTGAAAAAAAGTTAACAAAGCAAGTTTAGACAACGTTAGAGTTGGTTGTTTCACTTGTTTCGTTGATGATTTTATACCAAACGCTTTTAAGGTTGTCTTTAGTCTTGATTTGTTAAATGACTATAATAACGGTGTTAAGCTAAGGTGTGGCATATAGTCTAGGATTCGAATTTAAAAGATCTCCCACAATTCCGCGGAAAGTGACTGTTCTTGTACGAAATAGACAGTATGTTTTTGCATATGAGACAGACAATAAATAACGTCACTAACATCGACGCAAGAACTCATACACGCTGACCAACATGAGCCCCGTCTTCCTTCGCGTTGAGCGGTAGAGGGTAATATACAGGAGGCTATTGAGAAACGTGTTACTGAAGAAGAGCCAGATTCCAATGAAAGCGAGTGCAGTCGACTGTGTGTTGTCAGTCATGAGGCGCACCAATAACATCGCAGACATCGGCAGAGTGAGCAAGATGGACACGATGCAAATGACGAGGACGTTTTTGGCAGAGCGAATCGCCTTCAAGGTGACTAGGCCCGCACTTCCGGTATTGACGTCGACGGCGTTGACCGCGTGTACTTGTCTATTGATGGCAGCATGTGTACGCACAACAACGAGGAAGATTTTCACAGTGGCGTAAACGAGAACGACACCAGGAATAACGACAGAGACGGCGTATGTGAGCAGCGTCAACCCGGAAAAGCCGCTGCTTCTGCGCACGAAGTAAATACACACGTCTGAGCCTGGAATGGCACTCTGTCTGTACTTGCTCGCTGCGATTGCGGCACCGACGACCCAATTGAAGACGATGATGGCGTAGCAGCGGTGGCGAGTGAGTAGCTTCTCGTGGCGGAGCGGCTTTACCACTGTGACCATCTTACACACGGTGATCCAGCACAGACTGTGCAGCGAGTTGAAGCCGAACCACCAGCGGCAGAACAATTGCATTTCCTGCACGTGATTCATCCCTGTGGCTGGTATTCCTCCTGCGCACAACGCGGCGCTGATGGGCATCGTTGTGCAGCCGGCAGCGAGGTCCGACACGGACAGCGAGAACATGAACAGCGTCGTGCGATCTTCGCGCAGCTCCGGGTATCTCGCGATCACAACGATCACCAACAAGTTCATGGTTATATTCATGATGATCACTGCACAGATGATCACAACTTTTACATTATTCCACTCTTTCGATTCATCCATCCTACTGACGTTTTACGTCAATCTTCTAACAGCAATACCGACATTGTGTAAATCACTTTGACCGACCATCTCATGTAGTAATGTATCATTAATAAGTCTCCGAGCGACGTTTACTCTGTATTAAGTTCCATAAGACTTGCATGCCCATGCAAACGTGTCTTCATCCGTGTAATCACACATGTTTCCAGAGACTCAGATGTCACGCTGACCTATACGTGTTTGTACAGCGGTCGTCGCATTCACCCAACTGTCTTCGACCGAGAACAAAGATGCCTTTCGCCGAATGTTCTTCCTGCAAAAGCCGCGTCTCTCCAAGCAGCAGTCAATATCCTCGTTGATATAACAGGTGAGCAGCAGTTAAGTTGTTACATTATGATGTATGGGAAATGAAACCAGGTGGTCTGGCTACTAATTAGTACCATGTGAATTATGGCGGTAATCAAACAAAACTAATCGGTGCAGTCCGATGCGACTTTTACGTGATGGCCCATCTTTGACATTACTCTAAATAGATGGCAGGCGGATGGTGCACTGCAATAGAATCAGCACAAGTAATATAGTTGCTTGATATGAAAATAATGTTCATTGTGATTCTTAGTGCACATCCTTATAACAAAAATAGTAATCACAACATCGTGTTCTATAGGCGAACTGCCGTAAGCTATTTTAAGACCACGTGAAGCATGGGTGACTCAGATAATGGACTGACCAACAGCGCCCACCACATTAGGCCATTCAGCTACTCATACAAGTTAGGCAGGGGTACGGGGCTTTCCTTCCCGTGCCGAACGATGCGCCCCCCTCCCCCCCCCCGGGGTGCAGAATATTGGTGGAGTAGAATTGGGACTGTTCTCTTCATCTACTTCGTGCAGTCTTTGGTCTTTGGTCAGCTTCCAAATTGACTGGTGCGAGCTTCTCGAAACGTTCCGACACACTTACATTACACAGAAGGTCAATCGTATTCTTTCGTGTGGATGTAGCAGAGTTTCACAGTTGTATCTTTGGATTGTTGATCCACTCAATTGCTTTTAGAGAAGCCGAATGGACCTCGGGGATTCTTCCTCGGAAGGCGAACATGATTGACGATGTTATCAGAGGTTTGCTGGACGAGACCGCATTCGTTTCTGCATCATCTGTGTCGAGTTCTGATGCGTTCGATGGTGGTCCATTGGCGTCGAGTTAGGTCAAATCCAGGAAGTTCCGTGATAAGGTTCATGCAGTACACAGCAACACGTACCTTTCTATCACCCGAGATTAATTATTTGTGAAGCACGTTCAACAACAGAGTGACTTATTTTACTTTTAAAAGCGGCCGCCCCTCAATGGAGGGAGCAATTTTGTTTCATAGGTGATACCAGTAGTAATAATATTGATCCATTCCCACTAAAACGTCGCTTGCCAGTACAAATTTATATATATATATATATATATATATATATATATATATATATATATATATATATATATATATATATATATATATATATATATATATATATATATATATATATATATATATATAGTACCGGCATAAAGTAACTGAAACAGCAGTTTTTGACATCACTTTCTATGATATATTTAATTTATTATGGTCTTCCCTGTACACCAACCTATTACAAACTTATTTTATGCCATCTACAACTTATCTTAACATATTGTGTTCATTAAAGTCATGTTTATTTACATATTTTTGGCAGAGACGCAACTTTTTACATCAACGTATGAACATTTTGGGCATGGAATGTACCTGGATAGTGTCAGCAGGGATGGCTCCCCATGATGCTTCACTCAGTAACCGCCACAGGCCATCCAGTGAACTTGGCTTTTTACCCTGTACCCTTCTGTATCGCCTTTTGTACTTCTGGCATTCTTCACTGGCTAGTCGTTCGTCCTACTGGTGAGTGATTCCGTCCAACTATCATTGCAATGCGACTAGTACGATTGTCATTCTTTGTCTGGTTTCCTGGATCAGGTGATAACGCAACTAATCGTCGACATTTTAACACATCCACTGCCTGCTCCGTGTACCTGTGTGATTATATATCATGGAACGTTTCGATGCTACGGATCATCTTCTTTTCGTGTCTCTCACACAATGTGTTGCTACTTTCTGGTGCATGCCTTTGTCCGCCCCGTAACGTGTGTTCCAGTGTGCACGGATCGACCAAGAGAGGGGTGGAACATTTTTTAGAAGTTCCCCGCAATCGCATTTCGCAATACAAAGCGCCAGTTTCTCATGGTTGTCTTTGCTCGGCCGACCCCGGTACAAAGACGGTTTTTGTAGAGCCGTGGTTGGTCAAGTTCTGCTGGCAGGGATTCAGCTGATCGTAATCCCATTTCGTCAATTGCTGGTGTGTCTTCCCGTCGTCTGTTCCATGTGTCCAGTCTAGAGCCGATGTGCGATGAGTTCAGTGCTGTTGTGGGGTTCAATAAGCTTTTCCGCGTCAGTCAGTTCTCAGCAGTTGCATCTTTGTGCAATTTATGTTTTTGTCTACCACTTAAGGGAAAGTGGGGTAAGACGGCCCACCGTCTGAGACGGCTACCCCTTTGTATCTCTGTCGCGTTTTGCCGAGCAGATGCAACGCTTCCGACCTTGACCTAGGTCACATGCTATATGGCGTCCCACGCTCGGCGGTTTTGAGTTGCCGGAGAAATAAAAATATATATTTTATTCCCTGCTGATCTAAGGTGAGTGGGTCAACTTCAGAAGCATTCATGTAGAATATCAACCAGAGATTGGCTATACCTTGGAATACAACTGATTAATACTCCCTGGCGGACAGTATTAACTTACTGGAATATGTCATTCAGTTCGATACGTGGAGTAAAACGACACACGGGGCCGGTTTACCCCACGTATAACTAACCATACGGTTGTTAGTTTATTATATATAATTTGTTATCTTTGACATTACAAGTATTTTTTCTACAATGTACTAATTTAAATATTCTCTGTGAAGTCTTTCGAATTGCATTGGATCTATGGCACTATATAAATTTTAAATTGTTATAGTTTATTACTATATTTTAAAGAAAATGCCACGGAAATACATCCGAAAATCGACCCGAAATGCATGGGATACAAACTCAATGGCTATGGCCATTGCAGCCGTGAAACGGGGAGATATGGGATTCAAAAAAACAGCTAAAGAGATTGGAGTATCTAGAACGAATCTGGAGAGAAGATGTAAAGATGTCAATAAGCATGCTAAACCCTCGGTTGTTTTATGGTAAGCACTGCTGGAGGCCGAGGCTTGATTTATGTTGGCATTTCTGCTTCAATCTCGTCGTGACGTGCTGCACAGCAACACAATCGCATTAAGTCATAACTTCGTATATTTCATTTTCAGGCGACATTTTCTCCAGCGGTAGAGTCCGTCCGTCCGTCCGTCCGTCCGTCCGTCCGTCCGTCCGTCCGTCCGTCCGTCCGTCCGTCCGTCCGTCCGTCCGTCCGTCCGTCCGTCCGTCCGTCCGTCCGTCCGTCCGTCCGTCCGTCCGTCCGTCCGTCCGTCCGTCCCTCCCTCCCTCCCTCCCTCCCTCCCTCCCTCCCTCCCTCCCTCACGTTTGCCAGTGGTAAGTTGGGCATAAAGTAATTGCTTTGGAACTCTGGTGTCTGACATGTGCTTTACATGCCCAGCCCAACATAGCTGAGTTTTGACCAGGCGGGCCTTAATGCTGGTGGTGTATGCCTGTTCAACAATCCTAGCATTGGCTGTTCGGTCTTGTCAGCAGACACCCTGGATAGCTTGCATGCGCTGTTGAAATTGCTCAAGAGCTTTGATGCGGCGATGGTAAGTTACCCATGTTTCGCTGCCATACAAAAGTGTGGGCAGCACGACAGCTTTGTAAACCAGGATCTTAGATGTCCTAAACCCACGTTCAGTGAGGACACGACTTTTTAGTCTTCCGTAGGAAGCACAGGTACATTTTATTCTGTACTGAATTCCGCATCAATGTTTGCTGGACTGGAAAGGTTGCTTCCTAAGTACGCGATATGGTAAATATTATCAAGAGCAGTGTTTTCTACTACGATAGTGTTTGGTGGTGGTGTTGTAGCTGATGATTGTGCGGTTGATGCAGAATTTTTGTCTTTGTGGCATTGATGAGAGTCCGAAGAGCTTATATACATCTACAAGGGAATCGAGTGTGTTATGGAGATCTTGTGCTGATTGAGCGCCAGTCGTCCGCGTACTGAAGATCAACACTGGTTACTGTTTTCACTTTCGATTTAGCCCCGAGACGGCTTAGCTTGAACGCGCCACCATCGGTACGATATGTGATGTCCACTCCCTTAGCTAGATCGATCTTCGTCTGTGATAGGAAGGCAGCCAGAAATATAGAAAAGAGTGTGAGCGCAATTACATAGCCCTGTTTCACACCAGTGTTGATGTTAAAGAGATTCGTAAAGGCAACTCGTTTCTTGTCTATCAGATCTTCGATTGTTGTGTCATTGTCATTAAACCAATTTTGATGGTGTTTGGTTATATAGCCACGTGCTTCTTCGCATTCTTTGGTGATGTTGTTGCGGAGCGAGGTCCATTCATCATGTATCGAGATATTATCTTTTGGTGTATCGGAGAGTCTCGCTTCTAGATTCTGTTGGAACTGACGGCTGTTTTCTGTGTCTTTCAGTTTGTCCACATCAAGCCTCCTCCTTGTAGCATATCGTTTCCGGTGTTTTGGTGCGATTTGCATCGCTTGTTTTGCACGGATTAGCCTGTGGTCAGTCCAGCATGCTGTAGGATCACGCATTGCTTTAGTGACGAGGACATCTGCACGATCACGTTGACGTGTGATGACATAGTCAATCAGATGCCAATATTTTGACATGGGATGCATCCATGATGTTTTGAACTTATCTTTCATGCGAAAGGTGGTATTCATGATAATCAGCTCGTGCTCTGTACATTTGCTGAGTAGTAGAACCTCATTGTCATTGATGTTTCCTACCCCATGTCTTCCAGTGACACCATCCCACAATTCAGCATTCTTCCCTACACGAGAGTTGAAGTTTCCAAAAAGGAAGACCTTGTCATTCGTTGGTATGGATGCGAGGATGGAATCTAGGGCAGTACAGAAACCTTCTTTTGTTTCGTCTGTTGCATCCAGTGTTGTCGCATAAGCACTGATGAGTGTTTCATGGCGCGAGTCAGTAAGCTTGAGTCTCAGCGTCACTAACCTTTCACTGATTCCAACTGGTAGCTCAGATAGTTCAGAGGCAATATAGTTTCTCACTGCAAATCCAATGCTATGTATTCTTGGTTAGTCGTTTGTCTTTCCTTTCCAGAAGAATGTGCAGCCTTTTTAGTGAATTAGGCTTCATCAGCAAATCTGGTTTCGCTCAGAGCAGCTATGTCGATGCCACAGCGGGCAAGTTCCATAGCGACAATAGCTGTCCGGCGTTCAGGATGATTACTGTCCTTTTTGTCCAAGAGCGTTCTGACGTTCCATGCAGCGATGCTCAGGCTTTGGATGTGTTTCGTTTTGTTTCGTTGTTTGTAACCGCATACGAGTGGTCTCGCTGAGCGCGGTTTCCCAGCCAAGGAAAGTGAAGTAGGCTAAGTTTGAGGCACTTTTTTCTAGCCTCCTCCCCATTTCAGGGCAAGCAGAGTGGTTCTTAAACAGGGCTGCTCGGTCATGCCGGGTTGTACTGCTACATCGATCCCAGCACAAAGCGGCCATCTTGCTCGCACCGCCTACTCGCACCGCCTACGTGCAGGTTCATGGCTAGGAGCTTCCAGCAGTCACGTTGCCTGCCCCAGTCACCATTTGCCCACCGCCGCAGGACTTGAGGGATGATTAAATAATGGGTGATGGATGAAAGACTCAATAATGGTTGCGGGTGGAGCTTTTGGGAAAGTCGGTGCGCAACCAGACGATCCCACTCACTTCGTCGCGCCACATCTGGATCTGGTGGCCAAAGAGGATCGGGACAGAGAGAGGTGACGTAGCTGCAGTGAGTTGTCAGGAGTACAGTTTGTCGTACTTTGCCTATCGCACACCCACCGTACGATTATTTGCCCTAGTGCATTACATAATCGAGATGGAAGAGATGATGTTCGAGATTGGAATTACCCAAGTTCGAACACTGGCGTTTCAACTAGCTGAACTTAATGGGCTAACACCCCGTTTCAAAAATGCTATGGCTGAAAAAGATTGGGACAGTGGTTTCCTGGCTCGCAATCCAGTCATATTTATCTGAACATCAGAAGCAACGGCAGCAGCGAGAGCGCGTAGCTTTAACAAACCGTTGGGAAATTCTTTGAAGTTGTAGAAACACTTGCTGATCAATGGAAATTCCCGCCCACCAACATTTGCAACGTTGACGAAACGGGAATGGCGACTGTACAAAGCAGGCCATCAAGAATTTTAGCTAAAAAAGGCGGACGCCAGGTCGGGGCGATACTATATGCGGAACATTGGCAATTAGTCACCGTTGAGATCTGCATTGTAGGGGGCAACCGTGGTCTAGTGGTTAAGGTGTTGGACTCTAAATTCGAGGGTTGTGAGTTCAAGACCCACACTGGGCACGGTTCGTTTTCGAAGCTTAGGCAATTTCGTTTACCCTACTTCTACTCAGCTGCAAATGAGTACAAACACTGTTTGGAAGGTACCTGCGATGGACTAGTGTCCCGTCCAGGAGAGTCAGTATAACTGCACTCTAAGTTGCTTCGCACTACAGAAACCAGGTTTAAGCACTGGCCATATAAGCCTTCATGGCTTCCTAAGGCGTAATGCCTGGGGGATGACTTTACCTTTACCTACCACTGGCACGAATGAAGCCCGAATTAACGGATGCATGGCGCACCAAACGGATCGATCTTTGTATACCACAAAAGTAGGTGGATGCAAAGTGAGATATTTACGCAGTAGTTCGAACATCTCGTAAGGGTGGCGGGTGCTTCCAAGCATAACCCGGTGCTGCTTATTCTCGATGGTCATTCCACCCACATAACGAATATCAACTATGCCAGCGGTGTGAACATTCCACGCCTTCCGTCTCATTGTTCACACCGCCTACAACCACTAGATGTGTCTTTCACGAAACCGTTGTCTACCCACCAGCATCATTGACTGGACAGAGCAATTGTCATAAATTAGCAAGCTGCTTAGCTGCTGCCCTCTAGTGACCAGCCTGGTCAATATTGTATTTTCAGCCAATGAGAATTAAGCAATAAATAGTGTGCGAGATGATGCCAAAATGAATGTTGTTGTTATGAAATATATTTGGCAATAATCTAATCCCATATACGACAGCAATGGCTAACTGACAGAAGAAAACGTGTTGTAGTAGATGGAGAAGTTTCAAACTGGAAATCAGTTTACAGTGGGGTACCACAAAGATCAGTATTAGGACCTTTATTATTCGTAATATATATCAATGACTTGGACGACAATATAACAAGTAACGTACTGCGGATGACCTAAAAGTGTTTAGAAAGGTTAACATTGATGGTGATAAACAACAATTACAAAACGATCGAAAGAGATTAGTGAAATGGTATGAGATATGGCAGATATTGTTAATTTTTTTTGAAATGTAAATGCCTACATACAGGACATGGGAACTTGGATGTAAACTATAAAATGGGAGATACTGTTCTGGGTGCTACTGTAAAAGAAAAGGACTTAGCCTTAGGAGTTACAATAAGCGCTGATATGAAAATTTCAGAGCAGTGTGGTGTTGTAGCTTCAAATGGTAATACAAATCTTGGGTTGATTAGAAGAAACATAACATACAAGGAAAAAAGCTAATTATACCTCTGTATAAAGCAATAGTTAGACCGCATTTAGAATACTGTATACAAGCATAGAGACCATATCGTACGAAGGATATAAATACGCTTGAATGCATACAGAGGATAATAACTAAAATTATTCCAGAACTGAGAGACCTTAGTTATGAAGAACGCCTGAAAGAGTGTGGTTAACAACTCAGGAGACAAGGAGGTTAACATCTGGGCCTTTGGCTTGGATAGAAAATCTTGTTAAATCTTGTTACTACACGCAGGCCATTGATACCTGGTTGCGAAACCATCCAGGTAGGACTGTGTCGGTGTTTCAGGTGGCAGAGTTGTTCAACCAAGCCCACCACTAATCAGCCATGGCACTAGTTTCTGCCAATGGATTTCGTAACACAGGTATATACCCAGTATATCGCCACGTCTTTCACGACTACGAATTCGCGCCAGCGGCTGTGATTGACAGCCCTATTGACCCCGAAGTTCAGGAACAACCCGCCAATGTCCACTATATTGCCCAGGGTCAACCAGATGTTCACGTTGCCCTTGCTCAAACCGCCGATGTTCACGTTGCCCGGAGTCAACCCCCCGATGTTCACGTTGTCTAGAGTTAACCAGATGTTCATGTTGTCCTTGCTCAAGTCGCCGATGTGCACGTTGCCCGGGGTCGACCCCCCGATGTTCACGTTGTCTACAGTCAACCAGATGTTCGCGTTGCCCTCGCTCAAACCTTCAATGTTCACGTTGCCCAGAATCAACCTGCCGATGTTCATGTTGCCCAGAGTCAACCCGTCGATGTTCATGTTGCCCATAGTCAACCCGCAGATGTTCACGTTGCCCAGATAGTGGAAACCCACGATGATAACCTGCCAAATGACCCGGTTCCTGGCCCGAGTGGTTATATTTCGCTACTGGCTATCTCTCGACGTCCGACAATTCCTTTTGCGTCAAAGCCACAAGGGAAACGGCGATCATCATCGGGTGCGGCCCAGTTGATAACTTGTAGCCTTATAAGAAAATGCTTGTCAATGCTGCAAGAGACAAATCCGTAGCCTTGGAAGAAAAGTACGAGAGAAAAAAGAGCCAGAGACGATAGGAAGAAGGAGAAGGAAGAGCAGAAGATATACAAAAAGAAAGAACAGATGAGAGTTCAGAAAACCGCAAAAAAAAATTAAGAAGCAGTCAAACTCGGAGGAAGGCAAAGGTGGTAAAAAAGAACGTAGTTACAGCGAGATCCCCGGAAATGTCATCCGATGAAGGCGCCGAACAAACGACCCTTGTTTGTTCTGTTCAGAGGAATACGGCAAGACGGACAAGACGGGCAAGTGTTCCGACGATGGATGGATCCAGTGTACATCCTGCCACTGTTGGGCGCACGATCAATGTGTAGGTGTAGATCCAGGAGATGAGCAATATGTATGCGATGTTTGTTCGTAGGAGACACGTACTCTGCGCCTAGTGTGCCGAAAACTGTGATAATTTAATAACATATTGTTTTTGCTTGAATTGTTGTATCAATCCGCCGGTGTTCACGATCCCAATATGGTTCATTGCTAATATCATTTGGGCCCGTTCGTATGCAGATCGGTTTTATTTGAGTTTTGTCGTGAATGTCTTTTGGTTCACTAGTTAATATTTTTGGGGACCGTTTTACCCCACGTTTTACCTCACTAGCGGGTAAGACGGCCCCCGATGACAAAAATTGTTGTTTGTGTGATAACTAAGAAAATACTTAATCAAGGCAGTTCGTTATCGCATATGTTGTTCGCATTAACCAAGTCTTTAATAAAGCACATTTACTGTTTCAATATAAGTGCGTGGTTTTGATATATGTCCTTCTTTTTGTTAGGTGGGCCGTCTTACCCTACCTTCCCCTACTGTGATCATTTCGTACGGCTGACAATAGTCCGCCGTACTGATCAGCACGATCTTCGCAATTACTTTTGCATTGAGCTTCAAATGACGGAGATTTCAATCTCCGGGACGTAGATTTTTGGCTATGTCAAAATGACGGAGACTCCGTACGAATGACGGAGTTGACATGTATGATCATTGGAACCTCACTTAATTATATTCTTAATCTATAAATTAATATATTTAAAGTAGTATTTAGTAGTTTATTTTGTTGTAATTTTTTTTATGTTTAGCATTTGTGTACTACTATGTATGTAAAGCACATGAGAGCAATCTCGATCGATCGGGCGATATATAAGTACTTTTATTATAATTATTAATTGGGACTTAAATTGTCAACCAAAGACTTCAGGCATGACGTACGCTAATTGTTGTATTCTAATAAGTATAGTATTGATAATATTATATTTAACATACAATATCACAGGAAAAAATTATAGTGTCGAATAGTCTTGGGGCTAATTTCCAAAGGAGCCTTAAAACAAGAGTTGGTTCCACCCCTCTGCCAACATAGGTTTCTTGATATTTTCATTTTAATTGAACTATAAACTAATAATTTCGAAACATAAAAAAATGTAGGTATCCGTTCTATTAGAATACCGACATTTATGATGAGTAGTTGAAAAAAATTCTCAGAAATAGCTAAAATAAATAAAAATATGCCATAAATAAAATAATTTCACTTGAATCTTGTTATGAATTCACGTGTATATACATAAGTGAATGTAAAACAGCACTGTATCTCGAAATACTTCACTTTAAGTTATAATCGTGATACATTCTGTTATTTTGTGCAAGAATTACTCACTTTTTCAGTCAAATATATATCCTTAGTGTTTTCATTTGTCCCAGACTCACACCCATAGTATATAGGCCAGATACTTTCATATCAGTATGTTCCCATAGTCATGTACTATCACTAAAAGACATATTCAATATTAATGAAGATATCCTCATGTATGTACCCCTACTCCCTAAATCGAGAAATGACGGGAAATGCCAAATCGTCGCACACTATGCTCTACGTCAACCATTTATTTGTCAATATACGTTAGACGGAATCACACACGTAACAACAACATCATGCCTTATATGAAATTTCATATCAATAGAATATTTCAGTAACCCTACCCCCTTACCGAACAAAACCACACTTTTCAGAGTGGGCATAGCTGACATTGTGTTCATGTAAAGGACTTTCTATGTGATTACATATATTTCTGGCTAACAGGTATTTGATAATACAACATATTTGTCTTTATGACATCTAAATGCATAATACAAGATGCATATATTGACTTCACAATTTTGTTAATGTAAATTTTATGTTAATGTAAAATTTATGTTAATGTAATTTGCCAAATTACAAATATTATGATAATGATGATAACATATTTAAAATACAACATAATTGTAAAGGTTCTCTATTGAAGTTCACAAACTGACACACTGCTTCATGGGCCATATGTCATTCCAATATTGGAGTCGTCTTCTTACAGTAATGGGTCAACATCCATGTCTGTCGGTGTGACCAGTCTAGTTTTGCAATGACCACAGCGGCAAACACCAGTACATGTTAACCGATTGAGCTTCCACGAGCAACGAGCGCCAGCACATTTCTTACACTTCCAGCTGACATATTCAAGTACTGCTTGTGGAGCTGACACATTCAGGTACTGCCTGTGGAGCTGACACGTTCAAGTACTGCCTGTGGAGCTGACACGTTCAAGTACTGCCTGTGGAGCTGACACATTCAAGTAATGCCTGTGGAGCTGACACATTCAAGTACTGCCTGTGGAGTTGCAGGACTGCCCATCCAAATCACCAAAATGTCTCTGTCAACAGACCATCCATTGTCATGAGGGGATGGCACTGATGGTCGTGATGCCAAGCAGTGCTGCCAAATGGCTGCCCGATAGTTGGCACGCTTGATGTGTTGGTCACATGCATCCTTGCATGGTGGCTGCTTCGCTGGGTCTGTTGTTCTCGATCCAAACATGGTATGACGCAATCCGTTCACATGATACTCTTGTAGTCGCCCATACTATGCTGCTGCTTCACCTTCCTGCAATAGTTCTTCATCGGCGACAAACGATTTGCCAAGTTTGCCAAGCCATGGTTCTTCTGAAGGGACGGTGATCATGTAGCAGTAGTCTTTTGCATTACCATGACCAACAAAAGCGCTGGTTGAGTCACAACCACTAAGTGCATGATAGCCAATCAGGGCTTCACACATGTCTGTTCCGATGGTAGATCCAATTTGAGTGATATCGATGTTTCTTTTCCGCTGTAGTGTCCCTATGTTGAATAGCATTGTAGCTGGAATTGTTTGACTAATTCCAATTGCTATTATGGCTACGTCGCTATCAATGGACTTGAGAACCATTGCGTTAGACCCACGGTGAGCCGCGTCAGAAGCATGAAGAAAAAGGCGGCTATCTACTTCTTCGTGGTTACATATGAGCTCAGGAACTGGTGTCATGGTTATATGACTTATGTCAGTCGTCGCTACTTGGAGCAGGTGGCACTCAGAAGAAATTGTGATAGTTCTTGCTTGAATTGTGCACTTCGATGTGACCTTTTTAACTGATGATCAATTCTTTGGTTAATTGTTGTTCCCAGCAACCCGGCTGTAGACGTCGTACGGCGATCTCTCTCAGTATTCTTGATTCCAACACCTCTAACAATGGTGTTGAAAACAAGATGGGCCAACTCCCTGTAGGTCATTGTCGTGTCTACCTTGCCTGCAGGATTGCCATCGCATCTAAAATCCAATTACCAAGAAACGTCCAAAGAGTTCACGGGTTGATCTCAAGACTGAAATTTGCTTCTTGGATGTTTTACCCACATCCAAAGATTTAAAGGTTTTGGTACTGGCGCATATAAATCGTTTTATTCATCTGTGTCCAACCTCTCACGAACAAATACCTTGACAGCTTCCTCTCCCTTTGCATGTGCTTCCAACAGGTCAGCTGAAATATCACTTGTCGATTTTCTTCCAGAAGCCAGATGACAGAGTTTACCATCTGCCTGAAATGGGTTGATTCAGTTTGTGATGCATGTCTCAATTTCTCAGCATTCTTTGGTCTGGTTTGTAGCTGCATTCGATTGTCCCGACATTTCCCTGCACAATCGCAAGTATTCACCTCGGTCAGCCGTTAAGTACCATCCATTTAAGAACTGCTCCATGATTCAGTGTGATTCCCACAATTCCACCACGGGATTTCGTTTCCCGATTTGCAGTCACTTCAATGGTCTTGTGGAATGCGGCCAAATTAATTTGCTGTCGATCTTTGCACTGCAAATTCACCATTGATAAAGAATGTCTGTGCATCTGGATGACTTTCCGGAAGCGCCATCATTTGTAAAACATATGCAGGCAGGTATCTGGCATAATTTATCCTGTCATATGCTGCAAACCATGGCATCATCTCTAGCAAACACTGAATGTGCAAGTTCCAACCAGCCTCTCTGGTGGACCGAATAAGTTGCAACAGAAGATGCACAATATCAATGTATGATGACCAGAACTTTCCATTTGGTCCAAGTGATTAGTAAAACTCTGTGAAACGCTGCTTTGCCATTGTAAAGATTTCAGATGTCAACAGTACGTGCATTCTTTCTGGACATGGATTCTGTCTCACCTGATCAATGGCCTTTGCCAGAGAGACCATGTCTAGAGGTGGTTCTTGTTCTGTGTTCCACTGCAGAAACATGGCGTAACGAAGTAGACCAATTCCTTCTACAACCAATTTGTGTGCCCTGACACCTCTGTTGTAATGGTGACCATCAAGTGTAGCATCAACGGAACCTGTTGCTAAGATATCTGACTCGATCAACACATCTCACGAACCTGCACTACCAAAGTGACACCCAATGATTGCCATGAAATTGAGGATGATATGGAACGCCCCAACCGCAAAACAATTCTCTCAAGCTTGTCATGCAAAGGGGAACTGTATATCTCAAGAGCTTTGGTATACACAGCCTGGTCAGAGACCACAACCACTGAAGGTCTTGGTTGATTCACGTTGCAACCAATAATCATGTCAACTGTGTCCATTGACTTCTTCATCAACGTGTAGACACAATTCAGATCGGTTGGCGGTGTGCCGACTGGCAGGTAGCCAACCTTGCGTGGCAGAGTAATGGGTTCCTTCGTCCTCAGCAAAGCATTAAAACCACACCATCCAGGTAAGTCTGTGTGTTGTCTTCAAGTGAGCAAGACAAATCAACTGTAAGTCGAGACAAGAAAAACACGAAATCCAGCGAAATATAAAATGTAGCAATTATGTGCAGTAGCGTTTTCTAAGCTGATCTTTCTCCATCTGAGGGCAGGGTTGGAAATATACTGATATGAAATTATCTGGTATATATAATGTGTGTGACTCGGGAACAAACGAAAGCTCTAAGGATATATATTTTACTGAAAAAGTGGTACAAAATGACCGAACGAATCATATTTATAACTGAAATTAAAACATTTCGAGATACATTATTGTTGTAGTACATTGAATTATGTATCTACCCGTGAATTTATAACATAATTCAAGTTAAATTATTCTATTTATGTTATATTTTATTATTTCAGCTATCTTTGAGAATTTTTGCCAATCACTCATGATAAATGTCGTTTTTCTAATAGAACGGGCACCTAAATGTTTGGAAATTATTAGTTTATAGTTCAATTAAAAAGAAAATATAAAGAAACCTATGTTGACGGGGGGGGGGGGTTGCAACGAAATCCTAAATAACCAGAACAGGACTAGAAATGGAAAAACAAGTAAAAAATCGGTCTGAAATCAGACAGGAGTCGGTTGAAATCCATAAATTTAAATGGCAATTTAATATAATTTCAATAATTTTATGGTTGTACAAATGGTATTCCAAAAGCAATTGAATGTTGGAATATTCTAAAATATGAAATTGAGAGTATCATCGATAAATTTGTTCCCTTCCAAAAACAAGGAAAACGGTGTAGAAAGAAACACTTGTCAAAAGAGGCAATTAGAAAAATAATGCCAAAACAAACTATGTGGAGGGTTTATAGGCGTACCAGAAAGGAAGAAGACTATGCAAAATACAAAGAGGCACTTAATGCAGCTACAACTGAAATCAGACAATCTAAAAGAAGCTATGAGCAAAAACTGGCATGTAACATAAAAAATGACAGCAAGAGTTTTTATGCATATGTCAGGAGTAAACAAAACGTACAAGACAAGGTTGGAACTCTAGAAGACAGTGCTGGAAATATAATATCACAGGGGTTTTTAATCGCGGAAGACCTAAATGGTTACTTCAGTTCAGTGTTTACCAAAGAAGATATTAGTTCATTACCAGTTGCTGATGCTAAATTTCAGGGGGCTAAATCTGACTATTTAGGTCCGTTAGTTTTAACTCCAGAATTGGTAGCTAAGAAAATAAAGGCAATGAAGGATAAGAAATCACCGCGAGTGGATGGGATTCCTCCAAAATTACTAATGGAAACAGTAGAACAAATCAATATACCACTTGCAAGAGTATTCAACTTGTCATTAAAAGAGGGAGTTGTTCCGTTTGAATGGAAAGAAGCAAACATCATACCATTATTTAAAAAGGGTTCCATAAATAAGTCAGAGAATTACAGACCAGTGAGTTTAACGTCAGTGATTTGTAAATTATTAGAAAGGTTAATTAAAGACCATATGGTGGACTTCCTCGTTAAGCATAAATTATTAAATTCATCTCAACATGGATTCCTTAAAGCGAGGTCATGCTTAACAAATATGTTATGTTTTTTGGAAGAAATCACTAAGTGGATAGACGTGGGATCGCCAGTAGATATTATCTACTTAGATTTTCAGAAAGCTTTTGACAAAGTGCCACATCAAAGATTACTACTTAAATTAAAAGCCCATGGTATCGGGGATAGCATAACTGACTGGATAGAACAATGGCTGACTGACAGAAGACAACGAGTTGTAGTAGATGGAGAAGTTTCAAATTGGAAATCGGTTTTGAGTGGGGTACCTCAAGGATCAGTATTAGGACCTATATTAATCTTAATTTATATCAATGACTTGGACGACAGTATAACAAGTAACGTACTGAAATTTGCGGATGACACAAAACTGTTTAGAAAGGTTAATACTGATGGTGATAAACAACATTTACAAAACGATCTAGACAGATTAGTGAAATGGTCTGAGAAATGGCAGATGCTGTTCAATTTTGGGAAATGTAAATGCCTACATACAGGACATGGGAACTTGAAATTATAAAATGGGAGATACTGTTCTGGGTACTACTGTAAAAGAAAAGGACTTAGGAGTTACAATAAGCGCTGATATGAAAGTTTCAGAGCAGTGTGGTATTGCAGCTTCAAAGGGTAATCAAATTCTTGGATTGATTAGAAGAAACATAACATACAAGGGAAAAAAGTTAATTATACCTCTTTATAAAGCAATAGTTAGACCTCATTTAGAATACTGTATACAAGCATGGAAACCATATCGTAAGAAGGATATAGATACGCTTGAACGCATACAAAGGAGAGCAACTAAAATGATTCCAGAACTTAGAGACCTTAGTTATGAAGAACGCCTGAAAGAATGTGGTTTAACAACTCTAGAGACAAGGAGGTTAAGATGAGATCAGATTGAAGTTTTTAAGATATTGAATGGGTATGAAAATATTGATAGAAATATGTTTTTCTCACTCAAGAAGGATAGTAGAACTAGAGGACATGAGGTAAAATTAATAAAGGATCAATGTAGATTGGACATCAGGAAGCACTCGTTCTCACAGAGGACAATAAATGAATGGAACAAATTGTCTACAGATTGTGTAGCTGCTAGCAGCGTGAATATGTTTAAAAACAAGGTTGACACATATCTCAGGAGGGCGGGTTATAAGTAGATGAACATTGTTGGACTCTCGATAAGCCAATGGCTTCCTTGTCCACTTGCCATCTGGGCCTTTGGCTTGGATGGCAGATCTTGTTAAATCTTGTTAAATATATTCATGGTAATATTAATGACTATATAATATGACTGGGTGACGATAGTGTCGAAATGTCGGAAAGAAAAACAAGTTCAAAACGGCAGTTTGTTGACTCAAATTCCCAGGCAGCTGTCATACGGTTCAAAGAACGGAGCGTTTCCAGTTCGCTGCAGTGACGAGGCTATGCAGTGAATCGCTATGGATGGTGAACGTCCTGTCGTGACTGCTCCGCCGTAATGACGTCAGTGTAGTCTCACGTATCACCGTCACTCGGTCGTCGGCGATCGTCGCCTCACTGTCCAGAGGTTGCCTCGAGTCGCTTTGCTGCTGAGGCGACGATGCCAACACTCAGCGTCGTTGTTGGTCCGGATACAGCGGAAGAAAAGAAAATTATATATGTTTTAGAATATTATACAGACAGCCCATAGATGCATAGTAATGATTTTCAAAAAGTCTGACATCACAAGGTTACGAACACTCTATGAAATGACCAAACCGCTTCCCGTCGAGAATAATAGCTCGATCATTCCCCATAGTCATAGAATGTATAATTTGAGTCCCAATTGCAGGACTTTTAATTTTGAATCATTTTCACTAAACAAACTTTCGTGGCCAACACATCTGAACCAGATGCGAAATCTCCATACTAATCAAGTCCCATGGACATGAGGATAACTTTTGGAGTGAAGCAGTGTCCAAAATGAGCAAAATCAGCCGTTTCCTCTTGTCCCAATGGCATTAATGTTCGTGTCGCTGCATTCGGCGTATCGAAATTCATACAAAAAAGTGTTTTTATGGCGTATTGTTCTAGACTTTGATGTAATTCCTGTTACTCGACAACAAAGAGCCACTCTCCTCACCAAACACATACCGATCTCGTTCAAGTTTTCCCAATAGATGGCGCCTCGTGTCGGGAACTACAGTGATTGACCATCATGGCGTCTAATTCAGCGTGTTGATTTCCACGTGGTAAGTGTCACCTCATTCATCATGGTTAGGTTAATTACATGTCATTACTGTTGCTCCTCTAATGCAGCTAGACCAGGGAGAAAATGTGCAACAGATAAGCTGATGAATTTGAGCAGTATACGTTCGGCTATTACGTCATTTGAGTTGGCCAGAATGGGGATTTTTTTCTTTAGTCTAGAGCATATAATTAGGTATGTGACAAAAAAATTCAACCTACATGGATAGACATCAATTCAGTATTATTGTACAGAGCCTGAAATAAACTTTAAAATGCCTTTGAGATATTTGTTCTAGGTTGAATATTAGACAAGTTATGACATTTTAAAGATTAGGTGCACCACCCGTTTTTCGGCCTTGTTTTACTAGAAAAACAAAAGAAAAGTTGTGACCTTTTGGGCCAATTATGGTTCACTTTGAGAATACAAAGTGTCATAACTGTTTTAATACTGAAGAGATTCTAATGAAACTTTAGGGGAGATAGCCCCTTTAAAACACAAACTGTTGATGCAGTCTTCACTTAATTCATGATTTAACTAAATCATGAATTATTAATTAATAATTAGCTAAATTAATGAATATCAACCGTTTCAGGGCAGACCTGTTCAATAAACCTCTGAAGTAAAAATCATGCAAAGTAAAGACATGTAAGATTCTGCATATCAAGATAGTATAATTAGGTCACCCTTAATTAACTGTCTGCCATCATCGACCGACTCACTGGCCCATATGTGACGACACAGACGTTTTTTTATAGTTTTGATTGATTTTTTTGGGGTCTTTCATGTATTTTTTCAAAACTTTACTCGATAACTACCCAGCCTAAAAACCTTAGGTAGGGTTACTATTAATATCATGAATAAGGTAGAAACAAATGTTTAGAAAGTTCAAGTAAATGTGTGAAGTAATGATAATTTTTTTAGCAGAATCAACAATTCACAAAATTAACTTAAATTCATAAAATAGAAGGTGCTAAATAATACAGCAATAAAAGCACATGGTCCCTTGTGTTTGTAAACAACAGCATCAGCCAATCACATTGCAAGAATAGGGTCACGTGACCTAAATGCCAGGAATAGCTCTATTTTAAGCATGAATAGTATCCTTCAAAATCTTCAATCATCGGCGTTACTACGGCATTATTTTCGTGAAATTAATCGGGAAACTATTAAATACACCAAAAAGAATTGTTTTAGTATGATCATGGTGGGCCACGGTCATTTAAACGATGACAAACAGAGGGTATTGTCGATGCGAAATTCAACCCGATCAACCATTTGTCGGTTTGACATGAAATTTTGCTAACTCTAGAAAACAATGTGCTAATAGTTTAATTTGCCTCAGATTTGGCACACACATAGACAAATATATGGAAATACAAATTATAAAGGTTTGAAATAAAAATTTTGCTACCTTCAGGTAAATGGTCGATGACTTTGACAGTCAAAAAGTTTGACATAAATATTTTTTGACTTCCACAAATCGGATTGAAAAATTTCGAAAACGACGTGTCAGCGGAACATATTAACTACATCATCACAATGAGTGTTCTCCGGGAGCTCCTAAAATACGCGAGCCAAATGCGCAGCAAAAACACGGTCACCGGGCGAACGAACGAGCACGGAGATCGATGTCGCGGCCAAAGCGATTAGCGCGTATGTAGGCCGATTGTCGCGTACCTAATATAATATATATAGTTATTATAGAGGGGACTGAAGGTCAAATTGTCATTACTTACTGTTACTGTAATTCCTGTTACGCCTGATGCGGTAATGGGAGTGACGATACGGTAACGAGAATGACGATGAATGGAAATATATCATATCATCATCGACTTTGGATTACAATACTCAGTAATCTTCGTCATTCAGTAAAGTTTACAAACGTAATTCGTCTAGATTTAACAAGATTTAACAAGATTGCCATCTCGAAAAACAAGTTCCACGTGGCAAGTGGACAAGGAAGCCATTGGCTTATCGAGAGTCCAACAATTTTCTCATATATGTGTAGCCCGGCCTTATCATATATCTGTCAGTTCTATTTTTAAACATATTCCAGTTGATTACATCATTACCTATACTTTTAGTTTAAGTAACAATCTTTGATGTAGCACTTTATCGAAAGCTTTCTGAAAATCCAAGTAGACAACATCCACTGGTGACCCATCATCTACCCACTTTGTAATTTCTTCCAAAAAACATAACAGATTGGTTAGACATGACGTTGCTTTTAGGAACCCATGTTGAGATGTATTTATTAATTTATGTTTTACAAGGAATTCCATCATGTGGTCTCTAATTATTGTTTCGAGTAATTTACATACAACTGATTTTAAACTCACTGGTCTGTAATTTTCTGGCTTGTTCCTCGATCCCTTCTTAAATAGCGTTTGCTTCTTTCCATTCTGAAGGAACTATTCCTTCTTCTAGTGACAAGTTAAACAATTTTGCAAGTGGTGTACTAATTTGCTCAACAATTTCCTTAAGCAGTTTTGTTGGTATCCCATCAACTCCAGGTGATTTATTGTCTTTCATTTTCTTAATTTTCTTTGCTATAATTTCAGGAGTTACAAATAACTGCCCTAAATGTTCTGATTTATTGCCCTAAAATTTAGTAAATGGAACTAGAAGTGAGCTGATATCTTCTGAGATGATATCTTCTGTGTTAAAAACTTAGCTGAAATACTCATTCAGGACCTCTGCCATTTGAAACCCGTCTGAAATTATGTTTCCCCTGTTGTTTTCCAGTGATCTTATCTTGAACTTTCTGTTTAGTCCTTACATAAGCATAGAAACTCTTGCTGTCATTTTTTATATTACCTGCCAATTTTTATTCAAAGGTTCTTTTAGATTTTCTAATTTCAGTTGTAGCTAGGTTAAGTGCCTCTTTGTAATTTGCATAGTCATCATCCTTTCTGGTATGCCTATAAACCCTCCACATAGTTTGCTTAAACACTATTTTCTAATAGCTTCTTTTGACAAGTGTTTCTTTCTAGACTGTTTTCCTTGTTTTCCAAGGGAACAAATTTATCGATGATACTCTCAATTTCATATTTTAGAATATTCCAAAATTCAATTGCGGTCTTATTCATCAGCATGTTATTCCAATCTAGCTTTGCTAAGTATTTTCTCATATCTTTATAGTTACCTTTGTGGAAGTTTCTCCTATACGTTTTTTTATTTTTACTTACTGATTTTACATTGATGTCAAAATGTATTTGATTGTGGTCACTGTTACCCAATGGTTCATGTATTTTTACATTGTCCACTAATTCTTTTTGTGATGACAAAACTATATCTAATACATTTTCTCCCCTGGTTGGTTCTAGCACGTGCTGAGTAAGGAAGCTATACTGAATTAAAAATAGAAATTGTTGGTCCTCACCCCCTGTACTCTAGAGATTTCCATTGTATGTGTCCATGGTTAAAATCTCCCATTATGATACATTCTCCTTTACTAACTTCCTTTATAGCATTTTATATTGTTGTGTTATCCTCTTCGTTTATGTTTGGACTTTAGTAAACTAATCCAATAGTTAATTTTGAATTTCCTGAAACTATTTTGCACCAAACAGCTTTATCATAATCTGCTTCCCTTTCTATTTTCATTTCATAAGCCTGAATAGATTCTTTAACATATAAATTAACTCCCCCCTACCCTTCTTCCTATACAATCTCTCCTAAACATTACGTATCCTGTCAATCCTAACTCAGCATCTGTTATGTCTGTGTTGGCCCATGATTCGGTAATAACAGTTATGTGAGGGTCAATATCCTCTACCATAATGTCTAATTTGTTTTTTTTATTTACTATACTCAGACATGTTTTTCGGACATTTTGTTATTGGTTTATCTGTACTAGTGGCCTCTTGAAGCATCTCTAAATACCCCACCCCTGTGCTTCTAGTTTACATAGTGTTTATTACCAAAAATATTTGTTATGCTACCCATGCCACTGTCTACTGCTGCTGTGAGTCCATCCGCATATACTGCTGCCCCCTTCCCACTTAGATGAAGCCCGTCCTTCATGTACATATCAGCCCTTCCAACAAAGCTTCCCCACAAATCCACAAAACCAACTTCCTCTTCCCTGCATAGCTTCTCGACTAGCATGTTAATTGCCAACCCCCGACTATTTCGATATCTATGACCCCTCCTTCCTATTACTGGTTAAATCCCTGACAGTATTACCTGCTCACCCCACATCTGCTTTAGTGTTCTGACCAAATTCCTGTATTTCCTAACTATGGCAGTTGTACCGTCCCTCTCTACGTTATTTGTCCCTACGTGTACTAAAACAGATCCACCCTTGCCCGAACACACAATGTTTTCTACCCTCTTAGTTATTGCCTCTATTTTGGCTCCAGGCAAGCAAACTACCACATCACCTATTGAGTCCCCCACAAACACCCTCGCTCTCTTTCTCACCCCCTCTATCACTGCCTCAGAATAGCTCTTCCAATGGATCCCCTCCATCACATTCTGTCCTGCAGCCTTGTCACTTGGTGGCAGACTGTTATCAAGCTCTCTCTCACTCATCAACCTGTCACCTTTTCCTCCTGTTCCCTGGCTAACTTGCGCTCCCGTCGCCTTCCCTCCTGACACCTTCCCTCCTGTCTCCCTCACTCCCATCACCTTAACTATCGTCTCCTCCCCCCGACTCCTTTGCTACTGTCTCCCCCACTCCCCTTTCCTTTGATCCATTTGTCTTCCCTCCCATTTTTTTCCTTCTTGTCTCCTTACGTCCTGTCTCACTACAACATGTCACCTTACTCCTCTCAGCCTCCTCCCAGGCTGAGGTAAGCTCTCCCTAGCATCCCTCTCATCGACTTCCCCCACTTTATCATCTACTGTCCCCCAACCAGAACCTCTGGCACAACCCACCTGCTCCCTTCCCACCACTGCCACAACGAGCAGCCTCAGCTGTTCTAACTCCACCTTAAGTTCCTTCATCCTCGTTCATCCCCTACACTCAAAACTAAAACTATCTGCATATGCAGTATATAGCACTAATATCATCTGCAGTCCTATTTTCTCGTTGGTATCCAGTCTGTAGGGTTGGGGCCAGTCTGTAGGGTCGGGGCCAGTGTCCTTCATAAAGAACTGTCATCTAAGGGAGTTTTAGTATGTGACAGACGTAAAATTAAGCTTTTGTGTTTTTCAGCGTGGCTGATAAAATGGGTAAAGTTAGCTAAAAACACAGTCTGCTGCTGAATAACAGCGTGCAAATCCCGAAAGACGCGCTCTGTATGTAAAAATAAGAGCATGGACGCTACCAACGTATTATGCTTATTTATTTGCAGCCTGTTAACCCTACTGACGTGAAGGAAGGGGGCATCGTCGAAGGGACGGCTGCTTCCAAAGATTATGGTGAGTACATTAGTCAACGTATCGTCGAAGACTCGAAGTGCATGCCATGCCGCCTCTACACTTCCTCCTGTATCGTAATCCTACTTATTGATGTCGGATGCACGTGGCTTAAAGTAAAAGTGTTGAGACGACACATCTATAAGGATTACATTGATTGTATGCTACTAAACGTGTGTAAGGCGTTTCCTGCATATTTTTACTTGAAGCCAGCTCCACAACGAATTCACAAAATCAGATATGAGCTTGGTATGAAATACATTCTTACAATTCTATGCATTGTCCTACCAACAGTTGACCACACGAGATACGTTTAATATTGCTCGTAGGGCGGACCCGTTGCGACTGTGGAAGGTGAAGAGATCGACACTGATTGCAATCGGAAAGTGGTGTGTTGTTGAAGGTAAGCCTTACCCAGACATCACGCAGACAGACGAGCAGACGAACAGATTGCATGTGTTGTATCGGGCCCAACAGGTTTTTCTGGCCAGTGATGAGAGATCTCTGCTGGTACAGCTTTGAGAGGGTGATGTCTATTATTGATGAGCCGAAGCAAGTGACCAAGAATCGGTGACACTTCCAGGTCAACCCAACCCATCTGGAGGCTATTGTCAGATGACTAGACGAGATCTTGGCCACTGAATGTGCCCTGGCCTCGTTACCAGGGCTCTGTTGAAATTTTTTCGTTTTTGAAAGTTCTGTGGTTTCAGTTATAATAAAATATTCGATTGTGAACAATTGGATTGTTTGAATGTTGCGATGAAAATGCTGACTATAATTTTTTATTATATTCCGGGGGCAAGCCCCTGAATACTGTTCTCTTTGTGTGTATGTGAACTGCTTTTATTTACCTGTGTCATTCCTGTTATTGTCAGTCATTCCTGTTACTGTCAGTCATTCCTGTTACTATCACATCATTCCTGTTACTCTTTTGAAATGTTAAAAAACTGTGGTCGAAGTTCTCTCCACCTCTGCCGCGGCTCCGCAATAAGGGTATGAAAGAGACAGTTGGGTTTGTTGAAGTCTAGTGGTTATGCTACTGCGAGCCTTTTCCAAAGCATATCGCTCAATCATTGGTAGACATTGACCACAAAACAACAATTTGGCTGTTCTCTTCACGTGTCTGAGCTATTTCATTGATAATACTTCCAGTCTTGTTTGATGTTTGCTGGAAATGGACAAATGCGTAGTCTTTCTGTTTTATTTGTTTCAGTAAAATTTTGCTATTTCCAACGGCACCCGTTAGGCTCACGGGCATAACAGGAATGACACAAAAAGCGGATAAGGCAATTGTATAATTAAAGTATAGGATGGTAGAAAGGGAAGCGAGCACTGCTGATAGTATTTTCCTGTCATAGACAAATACATCAATCATGAAATCTTACCTTTAAAATATTTCTCTAAAGATCTGGTCGGATTTCCTCATCCCATTTTATACGTTCTACGGAGAATGACCGAGCTGTGTAGCTAATAGCTATATATATGTCATGAGACGACTCGTCCACGTAAGAGAGGGGTCCCCTTGTTATCAGCAAGGTCCCGCAAGGAGAACACGCTGATGCCTTTTTCACCCGTTTATTAAAGTCTTAACAAGACCCTGCCCACAGTCCGCTGATACTCAATGTAAATGTTGTTGCGCAGTGCTCATAACAATGGCCACCAATAATAATTCGCGTTGCACATAAATAAAAACCCGTGTTGTGAACCATGCGTCCTCTCTCTCTCTTTCCAATCTGTCCTTTCCTCCCACTCTCATTCAAATTCTAGATTACTACACGATGACGTATTTAGTATAATGGTGAAAGTGTGTACACAGTGAGCTAAACTGACATTCGGATAACAGCATCCACTGCTTGACTGACATATATAATATTATATAGATTAAAGTTGAAACAATTAGAAGAAAAATATTTATGTTAAAGAATGGGATTACATCTGTTGCGTAGTATTTAGAGTAAAGTGGTTCCCAAGCATATCACCACCTATTGGCTGGTGCCAAGGACCACTAATGGTCACTCGGCGGCGCCACCGCATTGACCAACCATGACATCTTCCCCAGATTTCTTTGAATCCGTCCACGGATTGCACTAAGATAACAAAAGTTGTGTCCTCACGGTATCATACAAAAATGGCCACTAATACCTCAACCCTCCAGCCAAACCAATTAAGATAATACAAATTTAGTAAACACACGTAATGCAGGCGTTTTCAGTTAATCTATCCATCGGCCTAATTAATCCAAATCCAACAATAGAATCGACAGCATCCGTCCACCTGATGCTACTGTCTCCACAAGGAGCAAACATCATTGTAACCTAACTACACAAATACTACTACACCCTGGACTACATGAACCTTTAGATTACTCTGATGTGGGCTAACACCCTGTCTCCACAAGGAGCAAACATCATTGTAACCTAACTACACAAATACTACTACACCCTGGACTACATGAACCTTTAGATTACTCTGATGTGGGCTAACACCCTGTCTCCACAAGGAGCAAACACCATTGTAACCTAACTACACAAATACTACTACACCCTGGACTACGTGAACCTTCAGATTACTCTGATGTGGGCTAATACCCTGTCTCCACAAGGAGCAAACATCATTGGACCCTTTCTAGCAGAGCGGGAGAAACTTCAACACTGCTTGTCGCAGCCCCCGGCCATATCTCATCTGTCCCTCCTCTGTAAGATGACACCCGTCCTCACAAACGTATTTTGGTAAATTTACTCGAGTCTGGGAAAACATGCGGACATTAGCTTGTTGGAGGATACTAGTGGACAATCGTGAATTAAAAGATTTAACCCGGTGATTATACGTGTTCAGCGACACTCCACCATGATTCCCTATGGATGTCCGCTGAACTACTGACAGAAAAACAACCATCTTGGGAGACACGTTGTAACAATCCAACACCCCCAGAAACCTCAGGGCATTGTCCACCACCTCGGCGACAGATGTGTCCACTGGGCCGAGGTCGTTGGACCCGACATCCACAATCAAAAGGTCAGGCTGACGGCCACACGCCAAGATATGTTGCATGTACACACCGGGGTTGGATAGAATTCGATGGTAGGACAAGCCGCCCTGACCATAGCTGAACAGCTCACACTTGGCCCCCAGGCCGAGGGTCTGCAAGAGCGACTCGCCTCGATGAGTGGACCGACTGGCCAGTCGCTTGACAAACGAATGTCCAAACAAACACACCATTGGCTTGTCATCCGCCATCACCCCCTCTACACGTACGGTGACAGTGACCTCAGGTAGTGGCGACCAGCCAAGTCCCGCTTCTGCAGGCAACTACCTCAACACTGTCCTCCTAAAAACGGAAACTAGTATCAATACAACGCCAGATGGTAGTGGCAAATACCATGTCCCGCTCATGCAGGCAGCTACCTCGGCACCTTATCTGTACCTACAATTGAAGGAAAAAAATACAATGTTAAATGGTAGTGGCATAAGCCATGTCCCGCAACTGGCAGGCAACTACATACGGCCCAAATTTACGGACCAATCGACCGAAGCCATGAGATAGTGGCAAACACCATGTCCCGCATATAGCAGGCAACTATCTACATGCCACAATGTTCACAACAAACTACATACCATTTCCCCCATACTCGATCTGTATCAACACCCAGGCATGGGCAAATGGGCTGGGTTAGAGTGGTGTCCCTTGTTGGACCGGCTAGACCGACGACACACAGGCCTTGCAGGGAGCGGTTCATCAACCAGTGCTGGGGCCTCCGAATCACTGTCAGGCTCCACTTCTGGTAGGGCGTCCAGCCCAATGGTGCTATCATGTGCACCATTCCGTGGATCCTGCACCAGTAGCTTCCGATTCACCCATCTGGATGGCCCTCCGAGAGCCGGGCGAATCTTGTACAGGTTCTGTTCAGCTTTGGTGCTCACCACTACGTGGCTGAGCTCACTGTAATGATTGCTGAGTTTGTGTCTACTCGTGAAAGCACACTGTTTCAACAACACCCGGTCTCCCACTGAGATGGGGCCTGCGTGGGCCCGACGGTCCCATCTCTGCTTGTCAGCATCAGCAGCCCTCATCAGACACTCCTTGGCAACAGCCTGTGCATGACGAAGCAATTCAGATTGCTCTTGCACATAGCTCTCATTCCAGTTGTGTTCAGTGTTGCTTATCAGCTGATCCACGGGCAACACTGGATTTCGCCCGAACATTAGTGTATATGGCGAGATACCGGTGACGCAGTGTGGGGTAGTGTTGTAAATCATGACTAAATGAGGCAATGCATCAGGCCATCGCCGACGTTCCGCCACACTGAGTGATTTGATCAAGGAACAGAGGGTGTGGTTGAAACGCTCAGTCTGGCCATTCCCCTGTGGGTGGTACGGGCTGGTGCGGGTCTTGTGCACGCCATAGAGCCCACATATTTCTCGGATCAGCTCGCTCTCGAAGTTGCGGCCCTGATCTGAGTGCAACTGTACTGGGACACCATAGCTTCCAAACCAATGGTCACGGAGCACTTTAGCCACAACTGGAGCAGTCTGATCTTTGCAAGGAACTGCCTGAGCAAATTTCGTGAACGAATCAGTCATGACTAGGACATCCTCAAATCCACCATGACCTCGATCCAACTTCAGAAAGTCCACTGCCAGACGCTCCAGTGGCCTGAAGGCCAGTAGGTGCCGCATGGGTGGACGGACAACGGGGGTTTGTGCCTTTGTGACAGTGCACTGGAAGCATTTTCGCACATACTCCCTGACATGGCGATTCATGCCCGGCCAATAACATCGCGCCTTCAGCAAGCCATAGGACCGACCTACTCCTTGATGACCCCATTGGTCATGCACTGCTTGTAACATAATCGTTCGCAGCACCGTCGGTACCAGCAACTGGTAAATGGAACCATGCACTCGGTCATGGGCAACCCGATAAAGAACGCCATTTCGTTCAGCAAAATTTGGCCATTCGCTGACCCAGGCCTGGAGACCAGGCACGTCATCATTCGGGGCCAGTTGACCGGGTTCCCACCTGATTCTCCACCTCTCCCACAACTTTCCAAGCAGCTGATCCTCACACTGCATCTTCGCAAGCTGCTCCGGGCTGTAAGAGGGTAAAACTGCAGGTGTGAGTCCACCTTCCAACACGGTGAGTTCCGCCACCGTCACGTCATGCGACTGGCTTGCCCTGATCTCCCTAGGCACAGATGTGCTGTCCATTGTCAGATAAAGCACATTTGCTGTCTCCTCAGTTGACATATTTGCCGTACATCGACTCAAAGCGTCAGCACAACGGTTGGTCTTCCCTGGCCTGTACCGCACATCTATGTCAAATGGAGCCAGCTGTGCAACCCATCGGTGCTCGGTTGCCCCAAGATTGGCTGTCTTCAAGGGGGCAAGAGGATTATGATCAGTGTATACCGTGCAGTGTGAACCAAGAGTGTACGCCTTAAACTTCTCAGACACCGCCCACTTGAGTGCCAGCAACTCTAGTTTGAAGCTAGAAAAGTCTGGGTAATTGCATTCTGCTCCCCTCAGACCACGACTGGCGAAGGCCACTGGCCGCAATTTGCCATTCTCATCCACCTGTGAAAGGCATGCCCCCAGCCCCTTCAGGGAAGCATCCACCTCCAGTACAAAGTCGTGGCCAAACCGAGGATACGTTAGTATTGGGGCACTGCACAGAGCCTGCTTCAAAAACGCCACTGCATGTGTCGCTTCCTCCGACCATTCCAAGGTCCTCACGGCCCTCCGAGCTTTTGTCTCTGCCTAGCCGTCAGCGCATGCAGAGGTGCGGCCAACTTGGCAAAATTTGACACATACCGTCGATAGTAGGATGCCAGGCCCAGAAAGGAACCTAACTCGGCCTGAGTAGTTCGCGTTGGCCAGTCACGGACACGTGCAATCTTGTCCGGGTCGACTGCCACTCCCTTCTTGCTTACAATGTGACCAAGATAAACCACCTGTGTCTGGAACAATTGACACTTTGCCCCATTCAGCTTCAGACCATGTTGGTGGAATCGCTGAAAGACCTTCTCTAATCTCTCAATGTGTTCTGGCACAGTTTTCGAGAAGACTAACACATCATCCAGATAGAGGATCAGCTCAGACAGATTCATGTCACCGAAAAACAGTTCCATTATCCTCTGGAATGTGCTAGGGTTGTTCATCAATCCTTGAGGCATCCGTGTGAATTCGTATAGACCCCACGGCACCCGAAAAGCAGTCTTTGCAACGGACTCGGGGTGCATTGTCACCTGAAAGTAACCATGAGCCAAATCCAGTGATGAAAACAAGCTTGCTCCACTCATGGCCTCCAACGACTCGTCAATGCGTGGTAGAGGAAACGCGTCCTTGAGACATTTAGCATTCAGCTGCCGGTAATCAATACATAGCCGCAAAGCACCCGATTTCTTTCTGACCAGAACGACAGCGCTGGCATAATTGCTGGATGAACGGCGAATTAGACCTTGTTCCAAGAAGCCCTGCAACAACTGCTTAACCTCATTCACTAAGTGTGGTGGAACACGACGGTAGGCAGCATGAACTGGGGTTGCATCAGTCACTCGGATCTCGTGTGGTATCAGGTCACATCGTCCAACATCCAACGGCCCTTTGGAGAAAACAGAGTCATACTGCCTAACCAATGCTGCCACTCATGCTGCATCCTCGGACCCCAATCCGTCTAGCTGTAGTCCTGGCGGCAGGGTGTACTGCGATCCACGCGGAAAGGAAAAGACAACAGGTGAGGAGGCCGTTTCATCTGGTTGGACTGGATCGTCCAACGGCAACTCCTGCGTAAGTGAGGACGCCTCTCCGCCGCTTTCGACCATCACCTGCTGTACAGACACCTTTAATGCCTCTAGAGTGGGCAAAATCACCACTTGGTCCGGAAGAGTGACTGTGTCAGGCCCCAGATTAGCCACAATCACCTCTACCATGCCATCTTTGATATGCTGGATCCCCTCTATCATGCACAGTTGTCCCTCCCGGTATTCATTTGCCTGCATCAACACGGGCCTCCCTTCCAGAGACGCACCCTCTCGGCAAACTTGACACTGCAGGACAATCACTTCCCCGTGAGGAATGGTGACCACTTCACTTGTCTCTGCATACACCGCTCTCTCTCTCTCTCTCTCTCTCTCTTCCTCGCCAGCGGGAGCAAAAGGCACACTCCTCGCTGTCCCAACAACAGCCGACTGACCTTCATTGCTGTCTGACTGTGTTCCCGGCTCTAACTGTATCCATCGCAGAGCCAGCTGCCAATCATCTTTGGATGGCCCCACTGGTTCCATCGACTTCTCAGCGATCGTACGAAGGACGTTACACCCCAGGATGACTGGAGATTTTACCCTCCTACTTGTTGAATTGCTCTCTGTGTCTGGTTTCACAAAGAAACTGGCCATCAGTGTCTGTCCAAATATGGTAATCGGTACATCCAGGTACCCTTCGATTGGAACATCAAGGTCATTCACCCCCACTATTTTAAGGAAAGTACCGACACTCTGCAATCCTTTCACCAAGCCAGTGAGATGCTCATAATAGAATGAAGAGGGTATCAACGAGGTCTCGGCCCCAGTGTCTAGCACACAAACCACGGGGACTCCACCAATCTCTATTTCTGCAGTAGGGCTCTTTGCCACCAACTTCTCCAAAAGCTCCCCCCTAGACAACACATGATCTACCACTACTCGTTCGTCCACAGTGTCACTAACCAGCTCTGTATAGTCGATTTGCCTGGGCACATATGCAACGGCCTCCACCAGTTTGCCCACTGTAGTGGAGGGGACTAGTTTTCCGAACTAGCCATTGGTCGAGTTGACCCTTGAGCCCGCCCTTGTTCGGGCCCTCTCCTCGCACCTGCATCTCTTTTCCTCGGACAATCACGGATGAAATGCCCTGCTCCCTGCAAAAAAACAGGAACTATCGCGGGGATTGGGCCTGGTCGATGGACCAAATCGAGGTCGGACATCGCGATCTGATGGCAAACGGTCTAGTACTGCCTGTAACTGGTTAGCCGTTTGATTTTGCTGCGCCATCAGCTGCATCATTTGTGCTTGCAGTTGCTGCTGTGTCTGCAACATCTGTGAGACCATAGGGTCTGTGGCAGCAGGGTCTCTCTCTCGTCTGCGGGGGACCGATACCTGATCAACCAGGTATTCGTCCTGGTCCACCTCTGCCCCTCGCACCCGCATGGTGCGATGGCGTTCGTCATGCTCACGCAATAGATAGAGAGCCTCATCACGCATGTGGTGAAAGGATTTATTTGTAGAGTTCAGAGCAATCCGCCTCAGCTCCTGACGAACAGATTGCTCGCGGACACCCCGAACAAATTGCTCCTTCAGCGCATTGTCCCGCAGTAAGGCCAAAGCTTGACCCTCCGCTTCAGTGGTGGCTGCCTTCTCCATGCGACTGTGCAGCCGCATGAGTACTCGGCTGTAGTCGGCCAGGGTCTCCCCGTCTAGCTGCATTCGGGCATGGAATGCTGTGCTCAGTGATGGCACCGTTTGGGTGGCCCGAATCGCAATTGGAGCAAGGTGACCAATGCTTTGTAATCGTGCCGCACCCGCGTCAGGATGGCACAACACTTCTTCCCGAGCACACCCTCCCAGGTGGTCGAGGATCGCCATTGCTCGATCTGCATTCTGCACTCCCGCCTGGCGGGCATACACATCAAACTCTTGCAGCCATTCAGCCACTGTAGGGTCCCCAACCCTCCTAGGATACTTCATGAATTTGTCCAATTTCATAGTAGGGACTGGAGGGGCCCTCAACCCTTGTAGGGCCCCAGCTAACGTTGCCGCCAGGACAGCATTTGACTGGGCGATCATCTCTGCAATTCGTTCATCGGCCATATTGCAAGGAAATTGTAAAATAGATAGGCGTCAACTCACAGAGGTGGGTACAGTAAGCCCAACAACTCAGAAGATCAAACAATGTTAAATAACCCTCACCATCTGACAAGTATGGTTATTTACAACACAAACAAATTACACAATCTGACACAGAATTGACAATGGTAAGCACCACACATTCAATACAAGTAAAGTGAAGCAAAACCAATCCACTGGATGCTAACAAGAATTCCACCCTCACCCGACTGTGCGACAGGGTCTTCGTTCCACGCGCGTCGATCCTTGTGGGACGATCCCGCTTCTGGCACCAGTTGTCACGAGACGACTCGCCCACGTAGGAGAGGGGTCCCCTTGTTATTAGCAAGGTCCCGCAAGGAGAACACGCTGATGCCTTTTTCACCCGTTTATTAAAGTCTTAACAAAGACCCTGCCCACAGTCCGGGCCGATACTCAGTGTAAATGTTGTTGTGCAGTACTCATAACAATGGCCACCAATAATAATTCGCGTTGCACATAAATAAAAACCCTTGTTGTGAACCATGCGTCCTCTCTCTCTCTTTCCAATCTGTCCTTTCCTCCCACTCTCATTCAAATTCTAGATTACTACACGATGACGTATTTAGTATAATGGTGAAAGTGTGTACACAGTGAGCTAAACTGACATTCGGATAACAGCATCCACTGCTTGACTGACATATATAATATTATATAGATTAAAGTTGAAACAATTAGAAGAAAAATATTTATGTTAAAGAATGGGATTACATCTGTTGCGTAGTATTTAGAGTAAAGTGGTTCCCAAGCATATCACCACCTATTGGCTGGTGCCAAGGACCACTAATGGTCACTCGGCGGCGCCACCGCATTGACCAACCATGACATCTATATATGCGACTTTCCTATATGGCGGACGAAAGTGAAGTGTGCTTCCGGCAAAAGAACAAACATATCAGATCTGAATGCAAGCTTATGTGCACTTACCATGTACTTGTCGACTAGACGACGCTGTCCACCTATGTCTTGTGGGTGTAGCGGTGCAACTCTTTCTGTGCATCCGTTACGGCTTCGGTCGTCAGCTGCTGGGCGGCAAAGCGAGCAATTAACGACAGTAGATGTGAAGACCATGGTCACAACCGTAGGCCGTCTATATGCCGAGTTCCTGCCTGAGCCGGAACACAGCCTGTGTCCAATGGAAATGGTAACCTCACACTTCAGTGCATGCATGGCCACGCACATGTATCGTAAATGCCTAGATACATGTATAGTATAGACAAATTGAAATTGTCAATAGTTATTCTGATTTATTTATTTATTCATCTGAACAACCCCAAAGTGACGTAGCCGTGAGGTCGTCAATCATAAATCATAATTATGTTTCACCTATTGCCAGCGAACCACCAGGCAGTTCAAATACAGCTCATGTTTATGTATTTGCTGCATGTAAAATGTGGCTACAGTAGAGTATTGTCGAGATGGAAAAACTTGTGACGTTGCCTTGACTGTGTAGTAGTACGTTGGTCAATAACAATGAAATGATAGTGGCCTACCAGGGAAAATCATGAGATAAAGATACGGAATGGTAAGTGGCACCCCTTTGGCAGATAACGCTAGTACACGGTAATGGCCCGCCAACTGGTATGTTTCATGTGATTCTGCCCTGAGGTGTGGATGCAATTACTGTGATAAGTTCCTGAGTTATTATCTAACAAAAAAGGAGACACATGTATTGTGTGTGTATTGGTTTAAAGATGTTTAGTTTAACCTAAATGTTGCTTCATAGTTAGGCAATCAAATAAAAGTAATGCTTTATTAATCACATCACTCAGAAACAGTCAGCAGTTTAGACTTCAGATTATTAACAAGTCGTGAAATGTTCAAATTTTTCAGATATTCGAGCCATTATTGGTCTTTAGCTTGTGACCAAATAAGGGGCAGGGGTGTATCCAGGTTCTTTCATAGGGAGTGGAATATGTGACACCATACAAATTAGGGTCACAGAGGACCATGAACACGACTGTTCTGTCTTGCCCATCGCACAGCTGCCTCCTCGACCCCAATACTCCAGAGATATGGGGTGATTAATTTAAAATAAAAAATTTGGAGTAACCTCCCATTTTAATGTTGCAAAAAATGTATGTAACTTATGGTTCTCTATTAAAAAATTGTCTTTGAATATAGCCAAACAAACCAAACAACATTCTTATCGATGAGTCATTAAATTGGAAAGACTACATTAGTCGAGTAAAGTCTAAGTTGTCAATAAGTATTGGTATTATGTATTAATGTAGCAAACTACCTGAATGCCATAGTATTTACATATGTTATATTCCACTCTATTTATGTCGTATATATGAAAAATGTCGGAAATATGGGGTAATACGTAGTATACCAATTTACAGTGTATAATTATTATCGCAAAACAAGGTAATTCGGCTAATGCATAATGCACAGCAACATGGCCACACAACTCCATTGTTTTCAAGTTGTACATTTTTAAGTTTACCGACTTGATACAATTTAGAACAATACTATTTATATTCAAGGCTTAAAGAAATGAATTACCGTCTAACATTAAAGGTTATTTGTAAAGCAAACAAATAAACGCAACACATGTAGACAAAATAAATTTTCCTCAGCATGGGCATCCACTTATAGGACTATATCATTGATTGTCTATGGGAAAAATTATGGAATACATTTAATTTCAATAGTACCTAAATTTGATCGTTCACCCATTTTAAAGCGTATTTTAGAAGACGGTTGCTGGAGAATTATGCCAAGTAGATATGCCGATGACATTAATGATTATCACGGTAGTGTAATATTACACAAGATGATACAATTGATATTCTTTTATTTTTTTGTGACCGTTTATGAGATTTGATTAATAACATACTTGACTGCTTTCAGTATTGTAGTAAGCGAGTAACACAACTCTGATTATTTAAGTACTCATTTCAAACATTTATAAGTTTCATTTATAAGTTGTGTGTTTACATTGCATTACTAATTGAATTTGTTTAAATAAGCATTGTTGAAAAATTGTTAGTATATCGTTGCGAACAATTGTACATAATAACTATAAAAGGTAATTAAGGTGTTCATAAAAGTTAATAGTGGGGTGATTTGCGAAAAATAATAGTGTTACGTGTCCTTCCTGTTGTAGATGAACACCTTAAAGTTTGGCACCCAAGATACAAAGGGTCTAAGAGGAATAGTCTAACATGCATGCTAGCAGGCTGGATTATAGTAAAAGTATACATTTTGTACATTGAGAATGTGACTGAAAAGGCAAATTTTGACTGTGCTACCATTAGACTTGGAACGAGGATAGAGTCCAGACTTGAGAGGATAATAGAAAATCAGTTCCATTGCCGTACAACTGATCTTGCATAATGTGTACTCACAAATCTGTTATCATCTTGAAGCCACAAATTAGCGAGGATCCTGGTAATTAAGGCTGTGAAGATTCAGGCTTGCTATTACAAACCTTATCGATGGTAGCAATGTAAATATGTGACCATGCAGTTACAACCACTGGACATCAGGATATATGAGATCCATATGCAGTATTTACCACCCTCCCAAACTACCAAGACTACCCTGTTTGACTGGGATTTGTTCAGATGGTACATTGATATTGTTTCCAGTGTAGTTACTTTCCTGGATTTTGCATTTACTTTTTTAGTTTAATCAAACTCATAGATTAATTAAAATAGTTATGATTTTCTTCAATAGAAATTTCAGCCAGCTAGCCAACCAGTGTCTTTATTTCAGACAAAACTGATACAAAATGCATGTAGAGATCGTGATTAAATAAGTACAAACATATATTTCATATTACTCAATAAAAAAACTGATATTTTTGAAGGATTCAAACAATATAGACATTCTACATTTAAAATAGGACTGCCAGTTCTCCCTGTGCTAACCATGCAGAAGTAATTTTTAGTCTTGTGTTTTGCATCAGCACAGCGACTTACTACCTCGTAAACTCGGAGAAATCGATACGAAATCCATCAGGGCAAAATCCGACACGCGCTGGATTAGTGGGGTGTTTGACCGATGTCTGGGACGTAGTGCCATCTGGCGTGAATCTGCGGGGTGTGCTCGGGAATGCTCCGTTCCAATACCAGGAAATCCTTCCCGTGGATCACTGCGCCGGTGTAGTGGGTCATCCCGCAAGACTTTGTGAGTTGGTGGGGAAATACAACTTTTGTTGACAACTTGCAGTCTCTAAAGTTTCCTTACAGTCATGGGGTCGTTATGCATATTTAGTTGCTTAGTTCTCTACATCGTACAAAGTTATGCGGATGAAACACAAATCGCCTGCTACGACGATCGAGGGCTGCCGCAGCGGTGCATACCTCCGTTCGAGAACGCCGCCTTCAACGTCAATGTCGAGGCAAGCAATACGTGCGGCTTGGTGGATGCCGAAGAGTACTGCCTTCAGACGGGCGTAACGGGCGCGACCAAGTCGTGCACCGTCTGTGATGCCCACGACAACTCGTTAGCTCACCCCGCTTCTTTCTTGACTGATTTCCATAACAGCAAAATACCATCATGGTGGCAAAGTCAGACGATGCTGCAAGATGTGCAGTATCCTCGCTCCGTCAACCTGACACTAAACCTAGGTAAGTTAGGCCTGTCGGCTTTCTTACTAACAACATTTTCAGGTGCATATCTACGCATAGAAGGCAAGGATAACTACTCAGCTGACAATTCGTGCACCGATTACACAGCCTCATAAATGTCCAATTACAATTACACTATTCTAAACAAACAAGTTACAAATTTATTACACTTTAATTAATGACAAATTACGCAATTTCCATTGCAATTTAACTGAACTATGCTAGAGGGATTTGTTGAATTCATACAATGCAATTAGCATACAAATCCCAGTGAAATTGTTATGGTTCACAGCAAATTTGCTTTAAAACTTCTTTGACAACATTTTAGTCATTAAACACAAGTTACATGAAGATAAAATCATGTGAATTGTCTTTAAAATGTGCCAGAGCACAGTTTTTTAATATAATATGTAGCTTAAGCTAACATAAAATGTAAACTATTCACTGTGGACATTAAATCATCTTAGATGGAGGGGCAAACAATTCCATGTAATGTTTTAATGCAAAGTAGTCGGGTATATTTCTCATGTAAATTTATTTATTTTTAAATGTATTCCTCAGCTATACATTTGGCTGATTTTATACAATCAGTGTACATGGGGGAAGATTATTGAAAAATTACAAGTTAAATTTAATAATCCATCACATTTGTTTCTGTGTGGACCAGAACCTCCTGAAAATCATATTGTAACATTCTCATAAAAGTTCTACTACTTCTAAGGTGCCGATGAGTTAGGTCCTTCATAAATTTGAAGAATTGATTTTGAAATCATTACTGTTCATTATATGCTAAATTTATGACATTTGAACCAAATGATATATTATGGCAGTGTATTTAGAAAGAAAAATAAGAGTAAAGTGGACACATGACAGAACTACAGGTGAATGGTGTGAAGATGGTAAATATTTCTGTGTGCACAAATTGAATGGCTGGCTGGTCTAGAAGTTGTAGTCACAATGTATTGTGAATGGGCAGCTTGAGGATATTAATTATATTGTCATCAGTATAAAAGTAAAGGAAATCTATCTTAAAATAGATTATTTGGGTAACTTTATTATTTTCTGTTATGAAAATTTTACATGGGCAATGTTGCTAAAGTTTATTTTGCGTATTGTGAACATTTTATCAAGTTTAAATGTGATACATTTGATGGGTATATAGTTCGAAGCTTCTAGTTTATTTGAGGTATCTAGCTGGTAGGAATACCGCTGGTAATGGTACTGACAAATAGGGTGCTATAGCAGGGAAAATGTAGTTGCTCTAACAGACATCCATCCCAGGTCAAGCTGACTGTTCACAATCTGCCAAGTCACTTGGAATTTGTACTGGTCAGCATGAATGCTAGTCTGCAAACAATTACATTCAGTGTTCTCCCTTTCAAAGACATCTTTCCTTATCTAAGATATGCCTCATTGGGTGTGTAATATATATGCCCACTCATGTTGCTAATAAAATATTTTAATTTCTTTGAAAAAAATCTGATATGTTGCTTGAAGTTTAATGATACGGACAGAAGTTGGGTGATGATTGCGATGTCTCCGCCTCATCCTTGGGTCAGTGCAGTGGTGGTGTTGAATCTCAATAGATCACAGAGGTTGAGTGAAGTCCACAAACTCTCCAAATAGACATAGACTTCTTTGAATTGCCCAGTGATAGAAGTAACATAGGCTGCATTCTGTTTCTCTCTGCACTGACGATGCAGGCAGAGTGTTTAAAGAGGTACAAGTCAGAGCCTATTACAAGAAGAATAAACACAAAAGAAGGTGTACAAATCAGGTTCTATGTTCCACTTGCCCTTTTAAATAAACAAGTGTAGGTTTTTTGGTTAACATGATCTGATGAGTGATTGCTTTTTTGCTTAATAAATATTTTATTAATCACTCATCTTCAAACATATCTCAAGGGTCATTTTGAAGCGATCTGTACCAAAGTACACCAGTTAAAATGTTAACTGCAACATTCATACGCGCTGTTTTTGATGTATTCTGTCAACAGTTTTGTATTTTATTTTGTTTCATATTTCTTCATTTTAAACACAGTAAGCCAGCAAATATTTCATTTGGAAGCTTGCCGTTTGATGCAAAGGAAATTAAAATCTCATGAATCATATATCTAAAAAGGATGTGGTTTTGCCTGCTGATGTAATAATATTGACCACTATGGGCTTCATAGGGGAAGATAACCCATAATGTTGGATTATCCAGTACTTCCCGCTGCTGCCTTTCCCAATTAGTTGATAGGGACCATGGGGGTAAAACACTATAAATGTCATGGTATCTAGGTCATGTAGTCTTCCCACCTACTTTCTGAAATTGAGGGGTTATTACGCACTACATGGGGTTATGGTAGGGATCTGTTTACATTACATGGGATCCAGGGAACACAGCAACATCTTGAAGAAACACAGTAACAACAAAGATACCTGATAATTTGCAAGAACTTTTATTTTAACATTCACATGACCTAAACGCATCTGTAAGCCATATTGACCCCTCATTGTCCTCCGGGGTGTTGCACCCCTCCATCCTGTTCTGTTCACTGTGTAGGTTCTGCTGTCAACACTCGACAGCAGAAGCCTGGTATGAAATTCTGAAATGACAATGTACAGATGGAATTTAGCACAATATTTTTTTTCAATATGCTTATCATCCAGTTGCATCGTTCATCAGAGTATTATATATCCTGTATGTTAATAACGGGAAGAACCATTCACTGTATGAGCAGTGGAGATTTGCCGGGAAAATACTTTGGAAAAAGAATTTTTTATGGGGACCAAGCTTTTTTAGATTGCATGTTCACAATGACTTGAGTGAGTGATTGAATCACATAATGTTCATAATTGCAGACTGAATTAAAATTTACCATGTAACTAGCAGTGATGATACAAACTTATGTAATTAGGACTTGCCTTAAATAAGATTGCCGTTTGATTTGGTTTTCAGTATGCACAATGGTAGTTTCTTTGATGATTTCTGTATGTAAAACAGTAGTGCATGCAGCCCAGGTCCTACCTAAGTGACTTGTTCCCACTGTTTCCACAAATCTGCCTGGTCAGAGACAGCTGGGGAAGGTCCATCACTGACTGATCATAGCCATTCAGCCTCTCAACCATGCAAATGGGCTGTTTCCTGTAGTTGTAAAAGAGGACCAGCTTGTGTTAAGCCTTTGATGAACCCCAAGCTGGTGAGAATGGCCTGTATAGATGGTTCCACCACGTGCTCTATCGTAATAGGTGATAGTTTTTCAGAAAATAAAAAAGTTGACTGGATAAACATAAAAGTTACCGCAAGCATGCAGCTGCATTCTATAATGTTACTGACATGTGAGATAGTTGAGTTTTTAGTGATCTTAAATAAGTACTATTCTTTACATGTTTTTGATATGGCATTTTGTTCCATATTTGTTTAATTAAAACTCCATCCTCAACCGATTTAGCCCATCGCAAATCCGGTTCGTTGATGTCCAAATATGTAATGTCTGAATAGTTTATGTAACATCTGCAATTGATTTAATAAAAAATACCTATTTTTGTTCAAATCATCAAAATAATTGACTTTAGTCATGAAATCTTGTAATGTTTAAATTAGTGGATATTCAAAAGTTGAACATTGTGCTTCCATCCTCTCTTCGATAAAAAGTTACAAAATTTCATCAAGGGTGAAATTTGTGAGTTTTCAGTGTTTCCATTTTCACTTCACTTAAGGTTTGACCAAACATTAAATAATTGATTAGTTTGTGTGATGATGTCACAAAAACTACATTCAAAAGTTGTACAAATGAGCTAGCCTGTTGCGGTTGATACTAGGTAGGTTTGGTGTTTAGCAAAATTAATTTGAAATGAAATTAGCGGAAAAAAATCTAATTGAGGATACACCTTTAAACAACCAAAGTTTTATTTGACATTTGTTATGTTACTGACTTTAATTTTAACATAATTCTGTGCGATGCAGGTTTATTATATATATATATATAAAATAATTATATTCTTATAGCCATTTTAAAACCTGCCACAAACAACAATATGCAGGCAAACTGAAAAGTTATGATATTACGGGTTGTCTGATGTTACTGTTTACATCAATAATGAGGCGTTGGGGGGGGGTGTGATCTGCTCTAGCACTGAGTCAGAGAATGGATTCTAAAAAGGATGTCATGAAGCCCTGAGGAAGCTCTGACTGTGCTACAGCCAGGCAGTGTTACTGTTGTTGACCAGAACCAGATGGTGCCATCTGTGGCCTGCCAAGGTGGGTCGAAGCCAGTTCAATTGGCCCACTGGCTTCCATGCCCTGTCCTGCAGAAAAAAACTGCACCCTGACATCCCCAATTCTCCACCCTTGAGCAACCACCGATTGTGGCTTTATTCAGCATCACAAAGAGCTCACTCATGTTTCAATTATTTGGATCACATTAAATTTAATGATGTTTACAAAAGTTTGTGTGTGGTTATGTTGAAGGCTGGTGTAGTGGAATAAATAACTAAACTACTCCAGTGAAGTGCATGATGATTTGTTCACTTATACATTAATGGGCTGTTTTACTTGAATAACAGTGTTTACTGTGAAAAGGGATTTAATTACATGTTTAAGTTTGAATGAAGACCTACCTTGGTGATCTCATGGATCAGTGGAATGGTGGAATGTAAGTTAAAGTCTAAAAAAAGATGAAGTAATAGTTGATAGGATAGTTGTACAGTGTAACCAAATGCAAAGAAGATTGAAGAATAATAGTGATAATAAGAATAAAAGTGCAAAGAAATTTCTAATATTGGAACAAACAATAGAAATAAATTATGAAGAATATGCAATTGCAAACAATAATTATGGTCGGTGTAAATTACTGTGGCAATGGAAGTATCAGCATGCTTGACATTTTGCAACAGGGAATCACAGGTTATGAAAGACATTGACAGATGTTGCCCCAGCAGTGAAATATAAGTAGGACAGTCTGCCATGCCCTGAGCCTACATCAGGCAAATATTAAGGGTGTAATTTGGTAAGGGGTCACACCTCATAGAAGGTTCTTGTAGGCCTGTGAAAATACTGGTATATGGTTGAATGGCAGTGTAACTACACAGGTTGTGGACATTGTCAGCTGGTGGAGTGGTGTTATCAGTGAAGGGTGTTGAGGTGTTTTGTGGACACACTGTGGTAGCAGGCAGCTTTACAACAGGGCCAGCCAGTCTGGCAGCACTTCGAAGGTGCACAAGTTGTAAACTCCAAGTTGGATGTGTCGCAATCAGTACCTTGGCAAGGATCAACATATTCGTGGCAATATTTGGGGTTCCCAGGTTTCAGATGGGGAGAGGGGGTCAAGCAGGTGTTGAAAGTGCCTGGTTGTTTCACTTTCATCTATACAATATTGAGTTTATAATCGTTCTACACTGTTCGGAAGAATGTGTCAACCAGTGGTAATTTTACCCAAAGATATACTAGAATACTGTTTTCCTAGATTACGGTTAAGGTTTTATAATGGAAACTAGAGTTCAGAAACTAGATTTATAATGATTACATTTGTGAAAAATCCCATTTGAGAATAATATGGACTAGCTTACTCCCAATATTTCTCAGTAAAGATGTCATAGTGACGCCCTCAATTCACCCGCTGTTTCCATCTTTCTCCGACAGGTAGAAAAGCATATCTCTAAATAAATACAGAATTTTTTACATTGTCAGTCGGTATAGATCAGAGGCGAGTGGACCTCAGCACCTGGGAGGAGATGCTTAAAATAAATATTGTTTATTATATAATATATGATATTAAGTTTTCAACATTTAATAGTTATTTAAAATAATAAATGTTGTTTTGTTACCTGAAATCACCCACCGTTTGTATAAATAATGTCTAATGCGTATACACTCTCTGTCCAGGCATGGAAACAGTGTCATGATTTTGGGGAGGCAAAGCCTCAAAACAATGTTACAACTTAGAGTAAGAAATTATTTTTTTGTATTAAAGTAGAAGTATATCTGAAGCTGTAATTTTTTTTTAGTTTTTTCTATTCTGTTACTATTTAGATTCTCCTGTGACTTTCCATGACTTTGTTTCCTGCAATAATATTGTATTTCCAAATTGGAATATATGTCTGTAGGTGGGTGGTCAGTTTGTGTGGTCTGCTTGTTGTGGACTCTGTGGTTTGCCATGTGGTCTGTGATGCCACAGGCAGAGAGGTTGATTGATGACCAGAACTGGACCTTGGTTAAATGGCCTGTTTCTCTAAACAAACTCAGGGGTTACTGGTTCTTCACCTTGATAAAGCCAGCATGTAGACCTTGGTTTATAGAACTGACATGCTTGTTGATGCAGGGAACACCTTGTCTCCTGTTAGACATTGCCTCTATGGCTAGAGGCATGCCAGTTAATTCTTAAATTCAACCCAGTCTTGTCATCTCATTTCTCATTATTAATGTCCCTCCCCCCATCCTCTGCATTTCCTGTTAATTAGTGGAAGCTGTGAACTTGAAGCACACATACCAAGCCTTGTAGTTGGCCTGTCCTGTGTACTGGGTTAACCCTTGTCTTCCCTGTGCTCATGTGCAGCATTATCTAATCAACTTCACCAGCTCTTTATGTGGCTAATTGGCTATATAGTATCACTAACTAGTTGTGTCTATGATTAATCGACCAGTTGTTACATTTGATCACTGGCATTGCCTTTCATGAGATAGTACATGGTGTGTCGTCATGGAATATTAAATTTATTGAATTATCCAGCTGCATTTTAGTGGAAACAAATCGCAGGATGTTCGATTAATTGTGCTATCAGCCAGTGTACTTGATAAAATCAAAGTTGGTTTACAAAAAATTCTTGTGTCTAACTTTGCCCTTTTGACCTAACTGGACTAGAATCAGACACATATAGTTTCTTGTTCATAACGGGTAATGTATATGAATTTATATTATATTGATTTATGTTATATTTAGCTATGGTAAAAGTTGCTCCTGAACAACCTGCATAAAACCTTTTATATAGCCCTTGAAACCTGCGTAAAACCTTGTATAGAGCCTATGAAGCCTGCATAAACCTTGTATAGAGCCCTTGAAACCTGTGTAAAATCTTGTATAGAGCCCTTGAAACCTTTGTAAAAAATTATATAGAGCCCTTGAAACCTGACATGGTTGGAAACTTGGTACTATCTATGACCACATGAAGTCTGTACGTCACAATAATGATATATATTCCCATTTAATGACAATTTATGGATGGGTAGGTATTTGTATATATAGTTACATCTTTTTGTTTGTAGTATGCTGTATCTGGTTCCTTAGTATTCATATGATGCTATAGGAAGATAACTCAGGCTGCGTCCTCAATGACTTCACCCAATGCATTGTCTACATGGATATAATAGTACTTAAATCCACTGTAATAATACTAATAGTAATATAATGTTTTAATGATCTGTCTCAATTTCCAAAATTTCAACTGTAAGTAGATTAAATGAGCTGCATATTTGAAGCACTCCTTTGTAATATTTGAAGCATTACCTTGTATAGTGATGATCTGGCATCACCGACATGTCTGACATACAAGTAGTACTGTAGACACAGTGACATGTTAGTGTCTGACACTGTCTGTGCATTATGTGCATATTATGGATTTCTTGCCAGTCAGGGATGTCTGGTGTTAGTTACCTCAGTGGTTGACCTGTAGGTCATAGGTCTAACGCTGGCCCGTCTGTGCATATAATAAACTATTGGTAAACTTGCTGACTCCCTAAGCTGTTGGTATATGACATTGTGTGGGAGGAAGGAAATGGAGCTGTTTCCGTTGAGGTAATAAAACTAGGTTCGTGCCACTTGATGTATATATTCCAGGGCAAGTAAAAAGTCTCACACTGGGGATAAGTGTGTAACCTGTTGTGGACTCATTACCTGTGCTGCAAAGTTCACCTGGCGTCTGTGACTTTATCTGGTCAGGTATGCACGTGTATAACTATAAACCACATTGAAAATGAAATGTAGAATATTCAAAACGTGTTACAGTTTGAAAAGTGCTGTGCTGTGGCATATTATATTTGTACAAAATGATCTGTTCATTACTGTTTTTGTGATGATATTAATCCACATAGTCTGCATTTAATAATACAGTCGATAACATAAATCTTGTTGGTACCAGTTTTGTACATGTGACGTTTAAGACTTTTTAAGCATGAAGAAATAATTCTTGCAAAAATCCAATTTTGGGATTGGTATGTTTTATCTAGAAAATACTAAAAAAAATATTGATTTCACAGTATTGGATTCACTGTTGCAATACTTGCAACAATCCTCCAGATACAAGTTGACCAGCCCGTATCTAGTGTATATCTCAGGGAACAGTTCAACCTGGTGGGTCATGGTCTGGCTTGTGTCCTACTCTCATCATGCCAGTTATTCCTGTCTTCCTATTATTTGTAGTAGCATACTAGCAACAAAGTACACCTCTGCAGATTGTTGTCATTATAACAAGTAACAATATGTGTCGGCAGTTTTTGTTTTCACTTTGTCACTGATCCCGTTTTTTTGCAATACTATTGATAGTAAATTAAACGATCGATTGTTATCATTGATAGTGGACTGAACTATTTGATATTCTATGATAGTACATCGCAATATTTATGAAACTATCACAATGATACTGCAATAGTAGTATAGCTAGTTGCTATCACAAAAACTATCCATAGTCACCCCTAGCACTAGCCCAACTGCCACTAGGCACTGAGATAGAGGGAGTCTACATGTACAGTGTCACTAGGATAGAGGGAGTCTACATGTACAGTGTCACTGAGATAGAGAGAGTCTACATGTACAGTGTCACTGAGATAGAGGGAGTCTACATGCACAGCGTCACTGAGATAGAGGGAGTCTACATGTACAGTGTCACTGAGATAGAGAGATTCTACATGTACAGTGTCACTGAGATAGAGGGAGTCTACATGCACAGTGTCACTGAGATAGAGGGAGTCTACATGTACAGTGTCACTGAGATAGAGGGAGTCTACATGCACAGTGTCACTGAGATAGAGGGAGTCTACATGTACAGTGTCACTGAGATAGAGAGAGTCTACATGTACAGTGTCACTGAGATAGAGGGAGTCTACATGCACAGCGTCACTGAGATAGAGGGAGTCTACATGTACAGTGTCACTGAGATAGAGAGATTCTACATGTACAGTGTCACTGAGATAGAGGGAGTCTACATGTACAGTGTCACTGAGATAGAGGGAGTCTACATGCACAGCGTCACTGAGATAGAGGGAGTCTACATGTACGGTGTCACTGAGATAGAGAGATTCTACATGTACAGTGTCACTGAGATAGAGGGAGTCTACATGTACAGTGTCACTGAGATAGAGGGAGTCTACATGCACGGTGTCACTGAGATAGAGGGAGTCTACATGTACAGTGTCACTGAGATAGAGAGAGTCTACATGTACAGTGTCACTGAGATAGAGGGAGTCTACATGTACAGTGTCACTGAGATAGAGAGAGTCTACATGTACAGTGTCACTGAGATAGAGGGAGTCTACATGTACAGTGTCACTGAGATAGAGAGAGTCTACATGTACAGTGTCACTGAGATAGAGGGAGTCTACATGTACAGTGTCACTGAGATAGAGAGAGTCTACATGTACAGTGTCACTGGGATAGAGGGAGTCTACATGTACAGTGTCACTGGGATAGAGGGAGTCTACACGTACAGTGTCACTGGGATAGAGGGAGTCTACATGTACAGTGTCACTGGGATAGAGGGAGTCTACACGTACAGTGTCACTGGGATAGAGAGAGTCTACATGTACAGTGTCACTGAGATAGAGGGAGTCTACATGTACAGTGTCACTGAGATAGAGGGAGTCTACATGTACGGTGTCACTGAGATAGAGGGAGTCTACATGCACAGTGTCACTGAGATAGAGGGAGTCTACATGCACGGTGTCACTGAGATAGAGGGAGTCTACATGTACAGTGTCACTGAGATAGAGGGAGTCTACATGCACAGTGTCACTGAGATAGAGGGAGTCTACATGCACAGTGTCACTGAGATAGAGGGAGTCTACATGTACAGTGTCACTGAGATAGAGAGAGTCTACATGTACAGTGTCACTGAGATAGAGGGAGTCTACATGCACGGTGTCACTGAGATAGAGGGAGTCTACATGTACAGTGTCACTGAGATAGAGGGAGTCTACATGTACGGTGTCACTGAGATAGAGGGAGTCTACATGTACAGTGTCACTGAGATAGAGGGAGTCTACGTGTACGGTGTCACTGAGATAGAGGGAGTCTACATGCACAGTGTCACTGAGATAGAGGGAGTCTACGTGCACGGTGTCACTGAGATAGAGGGAGTCTACATGTACAGTGTCACTGAGATAGAGGGAGTCTACATGCACAGTGTCACTGAGATAGAGAGATTCTACATGTACAGTGTCACTGAGATAGAGGGAGTCTACATGCACAGTGTCACTGAGATAGAGGGAGTCTACATGTACAGTGTCACTGAGATAGAGGGAGTCTACATGTACAGTGTCACTGAGATATAGGGAGTCTACATGAACAGTGTCACTGAGATAGAGGGAGTCTACATGTACAGTGTTCTAGTTCTAACCATCGTGACATTTCTTTGCGACATCATACATGTTAAAATTCAGAAATGCCAATGCAGGGGATTTTTGTGTGAATTGGTGGGTCTCGGAGAATTGTATGTAAATCGGTGGGTCTCGGAGAATTGTATGTAAATTGGTGGGTCTCGGAGAATTGTAAGTAAATTGGTGGGTCTCAGAGAATTGCACGTAAGTTGGAGTATTTCACATCACACATAAAAATTATGACTAGATCAGCTTTAGTTCCAAATACATTAGACACGTATTAAATGGTTCACTGACATGTTAATATAACAATTTTGGCAGTAGACAAATTCTGTGTTAACTAGTAGTAATTATAAAACATGTTTACTACCCTAATGGTCTAGGAATAAAACAATTTGTTCTACTCCTGAAATATATTAAAGCACAAAAAAAATCCCTTACATGACTGGCAGTAGCCTACATATTATTTTTTTACACATGCAATTAACACAGTATTTACTGGCAGGGCTAGCATTTTCTTGTCTTCAAAGTTTGTGATCCTGGGTGACGGTGGCAGTAATTCATGAAGGCATTTGTGACCCTGGGTGACTTAGGCAATTTTTTTATTGTAAAATCTATTTTAAAAATACGTCTTCGTTCATAATGTGCTCCTATTGTGATAATTATCAAACATATCTGAATTAAATAAAACTCCTATAAAGTGGATATGCAAGGATGGGCTTTATTTGTATGGATATTTAACGGATTGCACATAGATGAGCGATAATGGGGACCGTTCGTTCAATGTATATTATAAACAACGCAACAAACAAGGCACAAGGATACTGTTTAGTCAAATCTTTGTTGTTTAGCCTGCACACAACTTAATTGAAATAACCCCCTACTGTTGTTGTGGGCGTGAGTAAGGGGGAGGGATTGGCGATCTTTTATTAACTGAGGCCACAAAAAAAAAAATTTTTAATTAGAAATCCGGGCGATTTGTTGTCCTGTGTGAGAGACCTGGAGATATAATAGATTTCCAGGAGTCTCCCAGCCATTCCGGGACACTTAACATGTCTGCGACATCCTTAGATGAATTTCAAGTACTTGCAGTGTTTTCTTTGCAAGTTTACACATGACATGATCTAGCCTTATTTTGGCTGTTGTTTTCCTGGTATTAAAGTGAGGAAATGTAATGACTGTCTGTGGAAACATATCCGACACTTCCTGTAGTAGTGGGGTCATTAGGTGCCATGGGGGTACAATCCCATGGTTGTGTTCTGTACCAGTAGACTTCACCCTCTAATCCCCAACATCCCTCGCAGCCCCCAGCATCAAGGGTTATTGCAGGCATTGCCTCCTGTCTGTGTGATGTGGGAAACATTGGATGAACTTGAGCAGGTGGTGTAACGTCAGAATCTTTCCAGTAAAACCAGTGTATGGCTGTTGATGTTGGCACAGGAGAATGTGTACATATTTGTAGAAATAGACAGGTGCCTGTTATGCAGGCATGACGTATATACTCAGTTAGTTGTACTGAGGACTTGAAAGGTGTGTTCTTTGACCTGACATCTGCTACCTGTCCAGGAATTTCAACCTTACATCCACGGCACGGCCCCCAATGTGATTCATTGATGGAAACAAATCGAAGTGTATAAAAAGGACATTTGTTCGGTACTCCGATCACTAGTCTAATTATCTATTATATACTTTAATTAGCTTTGTATAAAAACCATGAAAAACATTGTTAAAAACTGGTCTTTAAGTTTCCGTCTCTAGGATGCTATGTTTGGATTTTCATCTATATTTCTTATTATTCGATTAATTAGTTAACTAATAATTAAACAGTAGTAGGAGTACATGCAGTAAGTTTTCTATTAATAACCTGTTGTACTACTACATGGTAAATTAATGGGTGACTAAGCTTGGTCCAACTTGCCAGATGCTAAATATGCCACTGATGCCATTGTTCTGTTGACGAGAATGTGTTGTTTACGCCAACTGATAAGTCTTCGTTGGGCAGAACAGCCCAGTCCAACTTTAGAAACAATGGCATTTCTACTAGTTTCTGAGGTGTGTCATTGCATGCTAAATATACTATTTTACTGTGGGCATCATTTATAATATATACTGCAAACTCTTGTTTATAGTGGTAGGTGTATTATGAAGCTGGTCTGTGTGCATGAAGCAGTTACCAGAATCTGATGTTCTTGAGACACCTCATTGGCCTACTGCAGCCATCAAAAAATCAGGCCAAGGGGACATTCTGTGCTGTCACAGACTCTGGTCACTGCCAGGCTGCAGGGCACTTTGCTGATTATTTTATCAAATTGATGTCCCCAATTAGACAGCATCCAATTTATGGTCGTAATAAAAGATACATCAACTGATTACTAGATTACTTAATGACACTGCTAGTTAAACCAGCCATGTATTTTCTTTCTACTTGATTTTATCATTAATTGAAGTTATGTCATAAAGTATTTTTTGAAGTTTAGTGAATCACAAAGTAGTAATATGTATCTGGTGTAAAATGGTAAACATCTGTAGTGTTTCAGTTCAATTTACTTAATTTCAGTGACCCTGTGTATGTGATGGTCATGGTACATGTGTATGTGATCGTCATGGTACATGATGTGTATGTGATGGCCATGGTACATGTGTATGTGATGGTCATGGTACATGATGTGTATGTGATGGTCATGGTACATGTGTATGTGATGGTCATGGTACATGATGTGTATGTGATGGCCATGGTACATGTGTGTTGAATATTCTGAAACATATCAAATCAAAAACGTTTATTCAAAGTTATCAAACAAAGAAATTAAATATACAAAGCTTATCAGAGAAAAGTTTGAAAGGAGTGACACTGAAGTAGAAATACTTATGTCATATTACTACTTTGTTGACCCCCTCGCATATGCATGTTCACATGCATTCACGCACGCACACACCTGATGCTGTCCTGTGCAGTTGTCACATAATGTTTTATCATTCTGTTCACAGACAAGTCATTTGACATTACATACGTGCGCCTCAAGTTCTACTCTAGTCGTCCAGATAGTTTTGCAATCTACAAGCGAGCCTCGCAAGACGAGCCATGGTCTGCATACCAGTATTACAGTGCTTCGTGCGAAGACACATACGGCAAGCGCAACAAGGAAATCATCACAGCTGCCAACGAGGCCAAGGCAATCTGCACAGATGAGTTCAGTGACATCTCCCCCCTGACTGGGGGCAGTGTGGCCTTCAGTACCCTTGAGGGGCGCCCCAGTGCATACAACTTTGAGCATAGTGCTGAGCTACAGGTGAGTGCAAGTCTGAATGTCATATAAGCTAGTTCTACCATCGGGCATTGTGTAGTAGGCTTTTGTAACACTTCAATCATACTTACACATGGTCAACTTACTAAGTACTTTGTATTATAACCTTCTGCTATATCATACCCAATACCATCACATCAACTTTCTAAATACTTCTGCTATGTCATACTCAGTCCCATCACATCAACTATCTAAATACTTCTGCTGTGTCATGCCCAGTCCCATCACATCAACTATCCAAATACTCCTGCTGTGTCACGCCCAGTCCCATCACATCAACTATCCAAATACTTCTGCTGTGTCATGCCCAGTCCCATCACATCAACTATCCAAATACTTCTGTTTTACTGTTCAAGAACGCAACATCCATTTTGTGTCAGATTGCAGTGAGTGGTGACATGAGATGACAATGAGTTTATGTGACAGGCAATAGGAGCTGATAATAGGACTAGTGTGTTTCACACAGTCAGATAGGATGACCGTTGTGTAGTCTGGTAGCTAGATACAATGATCACTATATAGACAGCCTGTGACAGCTGATGTGGCTTGTTTACCTGTTTGATGGAATCTTATCTCGGGATTCTTCGGGTCACTCGCCTGATCTGTGGAGAATGTATTTGTGTCATGTACATGGAATTAGTGGAATCCACCAGGTGTTCTTTTGATGGTTTATGTATGTTGCAATCCTCATCTATCAGGTGTGAAGATACACCTTTCCGATTTGGCACATGATCATGAATAAATGATGAAAAACCTAGAAAACTTTCAATATATTCATGAGTTCACATTAACAGATTGTTGCTAAATTTATTCTGATTTGGTTTGTATATCTACATAATCAATTTTGGTGTTTGGTTAGAAACAACTCAAATTGTCTTCCATATTCATGTTTCATGGTCGTTTACATAATGCGAGAGAATGAAGGAAATTCAAGGAAATTAAACTTTTCAGTTTATCTTGAAATAAAAATAAGCTACATACGCAAATTGTGAAAGATATCGTAGAGATGAATGATACAACTCATTACTGATAGGAGGCGCTGCAGTAGACGCACTGCACTGGATGCTGCCATCCTCCCCACTAGAGGTTTCTGACTACATCAGTAACCCTGGATGATAGACCTATTGAAACGTGGAACTTTTAGCTGCAATAATAGTGCTCGCTCAGATTTACAGAGCTCGCATGCGGGAACTTAACTTTAATTGGTAGTGGATCTGTCATCGCTAGTCGGACGAGTAATGGTGAGCATTTTGTGGGAACGTTCTATGAAGTCTGTAAAACTGACAAATCATGTTTCAACAGGTCGATCTGCCAATGATACTGTTGGACTACCATTCCTACTGCCAGGGGTACTGTAGTACTATGACCCCTACTGTCAGGAGTACTGTAGTACTATGACCCCTACTGTCAGGGGTACTTTTGTACTATCACCCCTACTGCCAGGGGCACTGTAGTACTACCACCCCTACTGCCAGGGGCACTGTGGTGCTACCACCCCTACTGCCAGTGGCACTGTGGTACTATCACCCCTACTGCCAGGGGTACTGTGGTACTATTACCCTTACTGCCAGGGGTACTGTGGTACTATCACCCCTACTGCCAGGGGTACTGTGGTACTACCACCCCTACTGCCAGGGGTACTGTGGTACTACCATCTCTAGCGAGGATCCTGCTCATTGTGTGTGTTTTATTTACTGTTCTTACAAATGTGGATTGTGTGTTTGTGTTCATAAGGAATGGGTGACGGCAACTGAAATCAAGATTGTGCTCAATCGACTGAACACATTTGGTGATGAGGTCTTTGGAGATCCCAACGTACTAAAGTCGTACTTCTACGCCATCTCAGACTTCGCTGTTGGAGCTAGGTATGTGAATAACTGGGCTTTGGTTAGGTAGCTTTATGGAATGTTGCTCTGTTAGAACTTCAAAGATGTAAAGAAGGATTTGTCTTTTAATTTAACATTCAGGTGTTTAAAAATTTCTCAGTTTTGATGTAATTTAGACCGATGCAAAATTGTTGATATAAGCAGCCGCATCTCACACGTTTACCATTATTGCTGTTGCACTGTTCTCACAAGGCAAATTAGTTGTGTTGTGTGGTGCCCCCTGGTGTGGTTCTAGTGTTGTCACAAGTGGTGCCCCTGGTGTGTAGGTGCAAGTGTAATGGCCACGCAAGCGAGTGTGTTCGGAGTACAGGCCAGGGGCTGGAGGAGAGGAATGTCTGTCGCTGTGAACACAACACCCAGGGCCCTGACTGCAGCGAGTGTCAATCCTTCTACAATGATCGACCTTGGAGACGCGCCACTGCTGATGGCGCACACGAATGTATCGGTCAGTAATCCATTTATAGACTCCGCGTTATATTGCTCGTGGCTGGTCAGTGGTCGAAATTGTGTTCTCAGTTTAATGGAGAACTTTCCTGGTTGTTAAAGAATTTGTTCATCGCGCAGGGTTTACCAGGATTAACCATCATGTGTAAGGTAATAATACTAATAATGTAGAAACATCTGTTGTGCCTTGAAAACCTGAGCTCAGAGGCACATAAAAATAAAAGGGTTAAGCAATTTCAGAATCGACATAGTATTACATAAAGTTGTCAACTTTGAACTTTTAATACACCATGGAGTTAAGTACGGTTAGAAATATTCTAGTTAGCTAAGGAGGGAGGAAAGCACGACTATAAAGATACGTCTTCAGATAATGGTGAGATTTTATTATATTTCCTGCTCAAATAACACTAGCGGATAGTGAATCACAAGACATGGGTTCCTGTTGCAGCCTGTGACTGCAATGGGCTGTCGAATCGCTGTTTCTTTGACGAGGAGCTGTACCGCAAGACAGGGCATGGTGGCCACTGTCTGGACTGCCGCGAGAATACATTTGGCATTCACTGCGAGCGCTGCAAGGACTACTTCTACCGCCTTGCCGCAAGGAACAAGTGTCAATCCTGCAACTGTCACGCTATCGGTAGGCTATCCCCTCCACGTCACTCGGGGCGCACCATGTAGATGTCAATCATCACATCGTTCTTTTATTTTATAGAAACTTTTCTCTGGTCTTTTAAAATTCCTTTATATTTCTTCATCTTTGCAAAATATTCCTTTCATTTCCACCCCAACAGATTACAACATCGTCACCAAAGAAATACTAAATCATCAGTCTCATGGTTGACTGATCTATTGCTTAGTTCTGATTTTGTGTGAACATGTCCTTTCTAAATTTTACCAGCTGAAAAGTATAATCTGTTTACTAGCCAGTATATTTCTAGGACTAATTCGGGTAGAAACTATTCCCGGTGGGCCTGCGTTGGATCCAACTTTCCTTTAAAAGTGTTTAAGTTCTTTTAAATTCTTTAAAAGTTCTTGAAACAATTCCTTTTTTCCGATGTGGTGTACATGGGGGATGTCTGTATGCTAGCTTCTGTTTAGAAGATAATTGCATTGTGGACACATCTGTTATTATCATTGTTTTATAACAAGTCATTGTAAAATTTTAAAATAGGGTTCATAATAAGAAAGTTGAAAGCAGTTTTGTAGACAAAGACCTACGGTATAAAACAAAGAAAAGGTCAGCTGTAAATCAATAAGAACATTAGAGATGAAATGCTTAGCTGGTAGCCAACTGGAATATGTGATGTGAGATTTGTCACTAGGTTCATTAAGTTTTGTAGTCTTTAAACTTTGATTTTAAGAGGTCAAACTGTCGAAGATGAGTGTAGGTCAGTCTTATGTAAAACCAAATAAAGAGTCCATGAACCCTGCTGTAGTGTCTCCATACTGTCATGCAACTACTGGTGGTGAATTGTAGATTGCCATTGTAAGAAGTCAAAGTTAATGACTATTGTATCAATCTTGTGTGAAACAAAAACCCAATAGTTAGTAAGGTAAGACATGTCACTGGAACATGGTGTCAACCCGGTCTTCAGTGTGTGACATGCATGACTGGGTATTGAGGACACATGATGTGACACAGAGAGCTGTTGCAGGTGCCCTGTACCGTCAGTGTGACGAAAACGGCAAGTGTCAATGCAAGCGAGGGGTGACAGGAGACAAGTGTGACAGATGTGACGTCAACTTCTATGACTTTGGCCAGTCCGGATGCAGGTCAGTGTCTGGTTGAACAACTCATGACAGTCAGCGCTGGTGACACATTTCACACAAAGTGCTAGTGTACGATGGCAACAGATCCTATGTGTGCAGCCAAAGAATGAATGCATTGACGACTAGAAGCATAGAATACAACTAAAAGTGGTCCCTACCAAAGTTAGAGGACTTTGTCCCATCCAACTGTGAGATTAAAAAGAAACTGTTTTTATTGTGTCTTGTACAATGTGATGTCAAGTACAGCAAATTGCTGAATTGTGTCTATGAATTTTCTAATGGTGTATACTTTGTGGGACATCTTTAATGTGTTCAATATCAATTAACCTAGGAGGGACCAATGATAAATGTCCACGGTGTACACAAATCAGAGTTATTCATAAGGGTGCTATTAAAAAATCACAACATCACTAATAATTATTGCACAAATGTGATTGAGGTATAATTTTGTTGCTAAAGACTCCTTATTATAATAAAATGATTAAAACTACAGCACTTAATCTTATTGTGGGGTTATTACTTTTTGAATTTCATAAAAAAAAGAAAACAAACTTTTTTATTTTCACCCAGCTACTAGATAATTAGTGTGGCTGTATGTCTCTGTGTCCAATTAGAACAATGTAGCCATACATATTAGCTACAAAATAAAACAAAAATTAATGGTTTACTGTGGTAGTGTGGAAATCGCGATGGCAACTTGCTGATATTTACCTCAAAAAAGCCTGCAACATCATTCTAACTGTGAATTAGTATAATATGATTCACCAATGCTGTAATTCAATTTGCCAAAATATTGACGCGGAAACTTAAAATAATCTGGCCTAAAGTGAACTGACACAGAACGAAGTAAGAAAACAAAATGACGGATTAGTAGACGGCCCAGACAACATGTGTTTGTAACGACGATTGCTCAGTCACTGCATATTGCCCACTTGCTCATTTAAGGCATCACGCGCCTCGTGAAATAACAACAATGGTGAAATTTGTCGATTTTAAAAAAACACATGTTTTGGCATGTACAATATTTAATACACACTTTCCTAAGTTAATTTTACTGAACTTGTATTATAAACGTTCATAAACCTTCTAATAAGCACCCACCCTAACAATAAAAATCGCCATGTCGCGTGACAAGTCATTTAAATCCACGTGAATAGACCTCATTTAAAAGCTACGGGACGACACAAACTACATGACGACATACGCCATCTTTGGTATCGTTTTGCTGCGAATTGAACGGCCTTTCCGATGAAGAAGACGTCATTCAGCACGTGTTAATACTAAAATAACTACAACTGTTGGAAAATACCAGGCCTTATCCAATCAAAATCGAGAAATCCCCTGTTGCTACGCGATATGAGAGATCTGCGCGTCATCCCGTCATTTGCATGAGCCACGTGCTCAGGCCAACCAATCAGCGTGATGCATTTTCCGTAGCCAGGTCAACAACAATGTCGGACGCCAGTCGCAAGTTTCGCACCCGTCACCAATTTGGAAAGAAAACGCGTAAATTATCCCAGAAAAGAGGACGACAATTGACTGAATTAGACACATTGATAAATGATGGTACCATTGTGGGCAGCAAAAATGATGTTGCCACCGGAATGGCAACGGGAACAGCCGATGTACCGGCAGCGACGGCGCCGGCGATTGCTTCTGCGTCCGTGTCTACGGTTACACGGCAATGCCCAGGAGTAGCAGCGGAGCCAGATTCCGTCGTAGTAGCAGCAACACCTGCGATGTCTGCCAGCAAGCGCAAGCTAGCACTGTTTACTTGTGAGTATAATATTATAAATGTAAACTATCTAATATAAGCTAAATGTTATGAGTTTTGATTACTGCTGTTGTAGCAATCTCTCAGTATTATACGAGCCTGTAGACTTTCGTTAGAACAGATTGCTCTGATCTGTCACTCAAATTCACACAACAAACTTTTGTGTGTGTGTGCGTGCGAGTGAGTGCTCACTGTGTTTGTGTGTGTCTGTACATGTGTGTGTACGTGTGCGTGTATGTTTGCATCTGTGTATTCACGTACAGTATTGTAACGTTACATTTTCTCTTTTTTAGCTGACACGGCTAGCTGAAGATGAGGACAACGACGATTTTTACATTGTCCTCCACAAGAAGAAGTTGGATGCCCTGCTTTCGCCATTACTCTGCCCAAAATGCAAACACAGCACGCTGTCGATCAACACCCATGATGACCTACGCCGTGGGTATGCCCAGAAAATTGAAGTTGTGTGTTCGAGATGCACGTACAGGCATTTCGATTACAGCAGCCCACAGATCAACACCACTGAGCGCCAGTCAAGGAAGCCATTTGACATTAATCACCGTGCAGTGTTGGCAGCACGTGAGGTGGGTATTGGCCAGCGCGAAATGGTACGCATGTTTGCCATGCTAAACATCAAAGGTGGCCTTCACCATTGAACGTACCACAGGATCAACCGCCAGATTCTTAGCAAGCTGCTCCATGGCCCAGCAGCAGATATACTTACTATGTCACACTCCATTGTGCACGAGATGTATGAAGGCATCCATGGTCATACTTCCGGACCATGTGACATTACTGTCAGCTATGATGGGACATGGCACATTAAAGGACACACCTCATCTGTCGGTGCATGCTTTGTGATTGACCAACTAAGTGGACTTGTCTTGGACTATGTCGTACTTAGCAAGTACTGTGCTGAGTGCACAAAGGTCGGGGACAAGCTGACAGGGGAGGAGCGAGAGGTGTGGCTCGGGGCCCACCGTCAGGTCTGTCAATGCAACCACACTGGATCCAGTGGGGCCATGGAGACTGAAGGCGCCAAGATTTTGTGGAGCCGATCAGAAGAAGTTGGGGAATTCCGCTACACTTGCCTGGTGGGTGATGGAGATGCGGCAGTCATGGATACTCTGTTGACTGCCTCGCCATACCCTGTTACGAAAGAAGAATGCATCAACCACATAGCAAAACGAATGTACAACGGCCTGGACAAGGTTGTGAAAGACGTGAATGCTGAGGTGAAAGGAAACAGAGTAAAGGCGAATGCTGCAACAGCTGCCGTGAAGGTGGGTCCATCGAAGAAGCGGGTAGATACCAGCAGTCATGCTGCTGCGACACTGCTGACAACGACGCTGAGTGGGAAGGGCCATCTGACGCATGTTCGCATGAAGAAGTGGTCATCGTACTACAGAAAGGCGATTGTAGAGAATGCCCCAGACGCAGATGCTGCCCACCACGCTGTTTGGGCCATTTTCTTTCACTCTCTCTCCACCCTTGACGACCCTCACCACTCCTTCTGCTCCGACACCTGGTGCTACTGGCGGCAAGCACAACTCGAAGGTGTCGACCCTGCTGTCAAGCTCAAGCAGGTGAAGCATGACATGCCTCTGCCTCGAGATGTCAGTGAGCGCCTGATTCCGCTGTTTGAGCGCTTGGCCAATCCTGACCTGCTTTCTCGCTGCATGAAGCTGCAGACTTCCAATGCAAACGAAAGCCTACACTCGACCATTGGAGGAGGGCACCGAAGTCGAAGTATTGCGGCAAGAAGACAACAGAGATTGCTGTGGCACTGGCAGTTATGTCCTACAACAAGGTAGCTGGTGCACTGTCTGATGCTGTCAGTAATCTCGGAGTGTCGCCTGACGTTGCTGCATGTTGCTGCTCAACTCGATGCAATCCGACTCCGCTTTGCCGATAAGGCCGCACTGGCTGAAACCAAAACATCACGGAAGAGAAGGGCCATGCAGAAGCTCCAACACAACGTGAAGCTGGTTGCATCCGAGGGAGTCCTCTATGACGCAGGAGGACATTGAGTGACAGGAGGACACTGAATGAGACTGTTTGAACTGGATTTTGTATGTTTTTGTTCCTTCTGAGAATTTTGGCGACTGTCCCATTTTCCATGTTATGGTATTATGATTTCACATTTTATCACTGATGCATATTAAAAATGCACTTGCAGTCTCTATATTGATTCTATATATAATACCTTGTTGAAATAGGGCCACAACAATGCAGTATTATGTACAGTATTGATAGTTGTATCTTAGTATTCCGTTTTTGGCCTTTTTCTCAAAACGACATTTTCACGGTTTTTCAGATTTGTGGAAAGTCCCCCGAAAAAAGTTACAAAGATAAAACGCTAAAATTTGTCATGCACAATGCTGCATCATAGTTCTGTGCAATGAGTGATTTTGAAACAAATCATAAGTGTAAGAGACTACATGGGGGGGTAACTTAAAAAAAAAATTATTAAACAATTTTTTTTTTTTACAAAAGTACAACTTTTTATTCATTCAAACTACTTCATTGCACAACTTGATATATTACTTACTAGAATAAATCAGAAAATGAGACATAGATTATTAAAATTTTTCATGGGACCTTCCACAAAACCACATCTATCAGCAATTCTAAGATTTTCCGGTTACCATGGTTACGGTTATGCAATTTGCATATTAACTCATGGGTAACCTTCTTTTTATATAAACACAATACCCTGTAAATTTGGTTAAGATACAATGAGTAGTTTTTGAGATATGACATAAACCCATTTCACGAGGAGCCTCTGTCCTTAAATGTATTCGAATAGGCCAATCATAGAGCTTTTCAAAGGTGTAACGTGTTACATATTTAGGTACTATAAATGGAAACGTAAATTTATTCTGTGGAGCATAGTAAAAGCAGCCAAATATGGGCACCAACTATGTGACGTGTTTTGTAAGCTAGATCATCGTTAGCTATCATCGACTATGTTCATGAATAAAAAAATGAATCAGAACGAAGGGTGATTCAGCTTTCCAATGATACCCCTTGTTCCCGTGTGAGGTACTGGTGATGGAAACGAAAATTGTTCCTACAGAGTGATACCAAAATCGGCCAGAACGCTTTTCGCACTGATCGTGTGGGCCGAATTCAGCCCAGTGATCACTCCCAGGGTTAATAATAATTTGTTTAGCTACTCTTTCATTACTAGGCAAATAATTATCAATGTTGTTATAAAGAATAAAAAGAAAGTCTGTTTAACATAGTCGACTGCACAGGCACTATTGGATGTAATCCAGCTAAATTTACGATGTTATTTTATTGGCATCTTTTTCAGATTAAAAAATAATATAATCGTTTGTATAACACAATTTCAATAATTGCAGTATTGTAATCATAATTGAGATTTATTAGTAAAACCAGCTTGTTGATGGCTAACTAAGACGTAGTTTGTGTGTGCCAGGCCGTGCCAGTGCGAGCTTGCCGGCAGTCTCAACAACCATGCCGAGTGTCTCCCAGACAGCGGCATCTGTAAGTGCAAGGAGTTCGTTGAGGGCCAGAACTGTGACAGGTGAGTGCACTATAACTGCATGAGTCAGACAGACTACCAAGTGAGGTCTCTCTATGTGTCTGTCAGACTGGAGCCTCTAACAGTTGCCATCACTACTGGCTGCAGCCCATGAATGGTACAAAAGTTTTAAAGCAAAATAAAAGAAATCTTTCTGTAGCAGAAATATAGTTTCTGTGTGTGAGGTGATGTTCAATTCAGCTGTTAAAAGCTAATTCACTCGGCACTTGCGGTGTTTAAAATGACTAATTCAGTATGTACTTCTACATTTTTAAATTACCAGAAAAACTTGGTGTTTGATACAGTTCTTTGCTACCCGTATATGAAGTATCTGGTTTCATACTTTATGCACTGCTTTGACCATACAAAAAGAAATACTTCAGCATTTAAGTTAATCAACTTGGTTCTTTTTGTGGTGCAGTAAAACATTTATACAGCAGACAAGTAGGGAAATTTGTTTAGCACAGGGTCGTAAAACTAGGTTTGGACCGGAATTACACCATAAGTCTGTTATAGTTACATGTTTGTGGTAGCAAGTTTTGCTATGCTTGTTTGTACAAAGAAAGTGTTCCACCTGACTAACTGTCGTCACTGTCTGCTGTAGGTGTCAGCCGGGGTACTTTGCAATGTCAGCTGATAATCCCCAGGGCTGTATTTCTTGTTTCTGCTATGGACACTCGTCTGTCTGTTCCTCGGCCCCCGGCTACACGGCCAAGGTGATCCAGTCTCAGTTCAACACAGGTGAGACTCATCAAGTATTCATGTTACAGTCGCACCTAGTTATTGCGCACCCTGTTATTACGTGGATTCGGATACAAGGCGGTCGGTCATGGACCCCAATTTTCTGCCGCCAGTGGAAATGCCAAATGGACCTGTTTAAACCTACTTAGAATTGCTTTGACAATTCTCAAGAAACATTAGGCGAACAATATGTCAATGAATGAGTGGCAACATGTTTGTTTTGCACTGCCACTGACATTAATTGCTGTTGCTGGCTTCGCTCTCACTGTTTGTAAATTGCAATCGAGATTCACAAATACACCTTGCAGTATTAAACAGTCTTAAATGCAATTTAGTGTGCAATATAACACTTGGGTGAAATGGCATGCTTCCATTGTATCATAAATCTAATCATGAAATATGACGAGGCTCGACTGTAATTAGTTTGTTGCTCAAACTTTACAGCCAGTTAATGCAGAAAAAGTGAAGCAGATATTATGAATGTCTACAAAGTGTTGATTGTAGCCATGAAGGTTTCTCATTCTAGACAAAGTCTTGTGTATATGTAAACGTAATACTAAACATTTTGTATGGGATAGCCTAAAAGGCTGACCAAGAAGAAGGCAAACCAGTGAGACCAATATAGCCATGTTGTTTTCATATCAATAATTTATTACTCCAAATTGTGCTTACTGTATTGTAATGTTTCATTTTGTTAATTAAGTTTAGCTTGTAATGATTGCAGCTACATGGCTCTCTGAGTTATGTAATACTTGTTGTATAAGTATATATGGATGTATGTATATATATATATATATATAATGCGGTCCACCTTGTTTACCTGGGCAGAACAGGTGGTCCCAGGTGAACAAGGTGGACCGCATTATAATCATATATATATATATATATATATACAGTGCAACATGCTTACAGTGAACACGGATACAACGAATTGACGGATATAACAAAACAATTTCCATTTTCCATTATAAGGGTTCACGCATATTATGAACACGGGCATAACGAATTCACAGTTATTACGAACACCTTTTCCCGAAAAAATTTCGCCGTATAACGAATTTCTGTCCACCTGAAAATCGCTCGGTTGATTGCAAATACTTCCCGCCCATGACCTGGAAGCCATGCCGTGATTGTTAGCTGCGCCAGTGTTGACGCAAATCTGCCGACAACATCAGCCTTGACTGAAAACGAGCTCTTCGCACACGACACAACGCCGACAGAAGATGCCACATCACTGAGTGTTTCGCAGGCTGCGCCATAGTTCATCCGTAACTGGGCTACGCATTCAGACGATGCTGCAGCGCACAGCAACTGACTTGAGGATTTACTTTTGTCTGGTGCCCTAGCCAACAACAAACAAACGTCAATGGAGGACTTCTTCAAAGCAGATTGACTGGTGTCATTCTGTGTGTGTTGTACAAGAAGAAGTACTGTAGTTACCATGGCACCATAGTGTGTTTGGACGCATCGTGCTCGCCATGTGTTTATGTCATATTTTTTTACAGACGGTGGACTGCAGCGTTATACTATAACTACACTTAACAACATTTGTAACTGTTTTATGTGTCATCTAAATAAATGTTGCACAACAAATTATCTTTGCCTTTGATAGACACCTAGAATAGTTTAAAAACTGTCATATACAACACTGCCACCTAGCGGGTAAACGCATACACGCATATAACGAATTCACGGATATAACAAACTCATTAGCTACCCACAAAGTAGTTCGTTATAAACGTGTTGCACTATATATATGTGTATATATATATATATATATATATATATATATATATATATATATATATATATATATAGAGCACTTGGAGGACCTCTATAGATACAATCTTTACAAACAATCTATAAAACTAACAAAACAAAACATTTCCATACCATCAGCACAGTTTGGAGTAATAAATAACTGCAATGAGAGCAATGTGGCTATCTTGGTCTGCCACTTTTTAGACCATCCAATTGTGTATGTGTGATTGAAGAAATGAAGGCCATGTTGTTCCAGGGTGGCAGATGTGTATGCAGCAGTGTGCTATTGCTTGTTGACAGGCCGACAGCGCTGGAAGGGTATTGAGAGGGGTGGCAAGGAGATCGCCCTTGACTACAATGGTGTCGTACAACATATTGGCATCTCCTCCCTAGGGATAGAGTCCTCCTACTTCCTTGCCCCAGGTACAGTTATCTCTCATTCATCTCCTCCCTTGGGATGGAGTCCTACTTCCTTGCCCTGGTACAGTTATATCCCAGTCACCTCCTCCCTTGGGATAGAGTCCTCCTACTTCCTTGCCCTGGTACAGTTATATCCCAGTCACCTCCTCCCTTGGGATAGAGTCCTCCTACTTCCTTGCCCTGGTACAGTTATATCCCAGTCACCTCCTCCCTTGGGATAGAGTCCTCCTACTTCCTTGCCCTGGTACAGTTATATCCCAGTCACCTCCTCCCTTGGGATATAGTCCTCCTACTTCCTTGCCCTGGTACAGTTATATCCCAGTCACCTCCTCCCTTGGGATAGAGTCCTCCTACTTCCTTGCCCTGGTACAGTTATATCCCAGTCACCTCCTCCCTTGGGATATAGTCCTCCTACTTCCTTGCCCTGGTACAGTTATATCCCAGTCACCTCCTCCCTTGGGATAGAGTCCTCCTACTTCCTTGCCTTGGTACAGTTACATCCCAGTCATCTCCTCCCTTGGGATAGAGTCCTCCTACTTCCTTGCCCCTGATACAGTTATATCCCAGTCACCTCCTCCCTTGGGATAGAGTCCTCCTACTTCCTTGCCCTGGTACAGTTATATCCCAGTCACCTCCTTCCTTGGGATATAGTCCTCCTACTTCCTTGCCCTGGTACAGTTATATCCCAGTCATCTCCTCCCTTGGGATAGAGTCCTCCTACTTCCTTGCCCTGGTACAGTTATATCCAAGTCACCTCCTCCCTTGGGATAGAGTCCTCCTACTTCCTTGCCCTGGTACAGTTATCTCCCAGTAATCTCCTCCCTTGGGATAGAGTCCTCCTACTTCCTTGCCCCTGATACAGTTATCTCCCAGTCATCTCCCTAGAGATAGAGTCCTCCTACTTCCTTGCCCCTGATACAGTTATCTCCCAGTCATCTCCTCCCTAGAGATAGAGCCCTCCTACTTCCTTGCCCCAGGTACAGTTGTCATTCTATAGTCATTCTATCACAACCATGTGCAAGTGTTTCTTGTTAAAGCTGCTTGCTCAGTTCATTCAGCCTTTTGTGAATTGCATTGATGTTCGTATCTGTAGTGTGTGAAGACTAAGTATTTAAGATTTAAAAAAAAATTGCATATTATTGATAAAATCATCAAAAGAATTGAATTTTGTTATTAGATCAGGGAACTTGTGAAAGTGAGTAACCTCTAGCCAACATCAGCCTCCATCTCATTGAACTAGTTGGTTACATGTTTTTTTGAGAGATGACCATTGTAACAATTATTCAGTTTAATCAAAAACTTACCTAGGTTGGATGTCTTCTGTTGTGACTGTAAGCTCAATGAAATAGAGTCTAGATTTCTGTCATTTGTATGTTGTCATGCAATTTGCAGCACGTTACCTTGGCAACCTGAAGTTCAGCTACGACCAGGTCCTGAGTTTCTCACTGCGTGTGGGTAGTGAAAGTGCCCGTGCCTCCGTGCTCGACGTCATCATTGAGGGGGGAAATAACCAGCGCATATCCCTGCCAATCTTTGCTCAGGGAAATGCGATTCCCCGCACAGTGATCAAGGAATACAAGTTCCGCCTGAACGAACACCCGAACTACGAGTGGACTCCCAATCTGTCATCTCTGGAGTTCATTAAACTGCTGTCCAATGTGACTGCTCTAAAGATCAGGGGAACATACACACCATTAAGTAATGGGCTTTTTCTCTTTCCATTATTATTATTTTTTTACTCTTCTGATTATTGCCAAATGTGTATCAGCCCCCCTGGAATGCATTTTAAATATTATTGCCTACAATTTGTCCTTTTTGATGTATACCTAAGCTGATGTAAACTATGCTCATGGGTTGATGCAAATATAAAAGGGCTGTATCACCGCAGGAATAGGGAATGATTCTGCCTCAACCAATATGTTCTACTAAATGGCTGATTCTGTTATCTGTGATCCTGTTAAGGGGACTTGATTGTGTCTGCTGCTATAAAAGTGTTTGAGTTGCCCTTAGCATTCCCCGCCATTCACCAGTTTTCTCACTGTCTGTTGTCTTTCCAGGCTTTGGCTTCATCGACAATGTCAAGCTGGGGTCGGCTCAGCCAGGGAGGTCAGCCGGAGGTCGCGCGGTCAGCCACGTTGAACTGTGTCAGTGTCCACAGGGATACGTTGGTCAGTTCTGTGAGTCCTGCGCCCCCGGCTATCACCGTGACCCCCCCAGTGGTGGCCCCTATGCCCGGTGCGTGCCCTGCAACTGCAACGGTCACTCTGATACCTGTGATGTCAACACAGGTGAGTTCCTTCTCCTTTATACAGTCATGTCTTGTTTATCCATTCTTTGATAATTCTGTTTTTGGTAATCTGCATGCATTTGTGTGGGGATACAATGTTTATTACTTCATTAATAAATGTTTCATGTTTCTGGACACCATTTTGGGAACCCACTAGCTACATAACACTGTAATATGATTCAATTAATCAGTTTGTTTTATATCAGTCAAAACGGATGCACCAAATCAGCAGTTAATGATGTTGGTGATTGCATTCACATCGCAGCTACATTGTTTGTTCTTTGTTCAAAGTCCTGCCAGTGCCTGGTGATCGATAAAACACTAAAGCAATAGAAATGTCACACGTTTCGTACCGATAGTTATACCATTGACAGTAATTATATTAATAAAAAATAGAGTTAAAAATGATTCAGTTGTGGAAGCCCAAGTGATCATTATGTTTGCCGCAATTTTGTAAATGCAAGATTTCTAAAATGATGTTTCACCACCTAAATTAAAATGTAGATTTCATGATTACTTCACAGGCTTTTTTAAAATAATATACATATGCAGATCACATATTGGCTGTGAATGTAATTATTACAGTTTCATATTTTCTGTATTAATGCTTGTGTCTACTTTGGCCGTGTGTTCCAGGTCGCTGTATTTGTCAACACAATACTGTCGGGCTCAACTGTGAACGCTGCTTGCCCGGTTACTATGGTTACGCCCTGGCGGGCACAGCCAATGACTGCAAGGTTTGCCCGTGTCCTGACAACGGGGAATGTGTCGAGATGATTAATGGGGAGGTGGCCTGTATCAACTGCAAGGAGGGCTACACTGGTAAGTGAGGCACATTCTGGGGGCAATTACACGAACCCCGGAATGTCTTGCGATATACCTTTCTCATGTCTCGCAATTTCAGGCAGTTTACCAGATAATTTTTGTAATGTTTACTTAGATTTGCATGTTCATAGAAAAAGTATGTGCAATGCAGATTTTGTATTCTATTATTGTTGACTGTTATAAACTAATGTTGTATGACATTGGTTCACGTATAAACATTTAAAGTGGTGACAACAAATATCTTACTTTCTGAACTGTTTATTGCAATGATGATAAAAAAATTTCTCCACTCCCACTGTTCCATTGGTTGTTTTTCGTAGGCAACCGATGCGAGATGTGTGCTGATGGTTACTATGGCGACCCACAGGGCAAATACGGCCCACCACGACCTTGCCAGAAGTGTATTTGTAATGAGAATATTGACCCGAATGCTGTTGCAAACTGCAACTCGTAAGTGATTACCTGCAAGTGCAGACCTGCTGGTCAGAACAGCTTACTGGGAGATTTTAAATGTTTCAGTTTTACTTAACACTTTCTATCCCAACTACGACTTTTTACGTAGTTAGCCATTCTGTCCCGACTATGACTTTTTGTGTAGTTATAGCGTATGCCTATCGAATTACCTTGAGTACACATACACATATTCCTATGACGTCACAAAATTTGTGTATGTGTACTGGCCCAGGACACTTCCGGATCTTTTGAAATAGCTTCTAGATATTGTTGTAAGACATCACCCTTCAGGCTAAGCATTATATTGTATCTTAATATCTGGAATAGTATTATTTCTAGATACGTAAGGAAGAATTGTTGAGCAATTTGTTTGCACGGAATCTCTCATACTTTCAGCTGAATGTTGGTATTATTGCAATGATCTAAGTAAGCCATCTGCTAAGGTATCTCATCTCTGGGTTATTTCCAGGACCACCGGAGCCTGTCTGAAGTGTATCTTGAACACAGCTGGGTTTGCTTGTGCACAGTGTCTGCCTGGTTACTATGGTGATGCCCTTGCCCTACCAAAAGGTCAATGTAAAGGTGAGTCAACAAAACGATTTAATTTCAAATCAACAAAACACTATTGAAAATTCAAGCCATTAATTATTACCTTCATCTTGTGGGCTTGTGCGATCTGCACTGCAACTTGAAAGAGAATGTATAATGATTTTCATTGGCTAGCTGAAAGACTGGTTTACAGGACGTTGTGACACTTAATTCATTCGTGATCTTTAATCTTTAACTATTTTTTAAAATCTACGATTTGGCGATGAAATAAATATATTAGTTTTACGACACAGACTGCTTTGCTGTCATTAACAATAGACCAATGAATCGTCACAGTAGAAGGTGAAAGATAATATTTTTCACCAGATGAATTATTAGTTTGTCAAATTCCTGTTTTGTACCATTTCTGACGATAAATATATTACAGCAATAAAAAATTAAAAATAAAGTATAACATTGTTAAGTTGGATGTACTGAGATCTAAAAATAAAAGAATTTTACATTTTAGTTCTTGAATTCATTGGTGTTATTGTATGTGTGTATGTGCTTCAGCCTGTGACTGCTATGACCCGGGCAGCCAGGGTGACGGTCTGAGCTCGTGTGCAGCTCGCAGTGGACAGTGTCCATGTCTACCCAATGTGGCCGGACTCAAGTGTGACCAGTGTTGGGATGGTTACTGGAATATCGACAGTGAACGAGGTTAGTTTATCCTTTCGCCAGACACTGAAGTGTCACTCAAACTCTGCTCTATTTGAGCACAGTTGCTGGGACAAAGTCAAATCAAGATGGGATAATTTAATACATTTTTTACATATGGCATAATTATTGTAATATAGGTGTGTATATATATATATATATATATATATATATATATATATATATATATATATATACAACATATATATATATATATATATATATACACACACACACACATGTATATAGTACTAAGATGTCGATGTGCATTTGCAGTGTTGCCAGTATTTGAAAAAGTAATGAGTAGATTTACCTAAAATTTGAATTGGCATGTGTGTCAGTGCTGTGGAGCAACATAGGTTGTCAAATATATTGTCATATGCACAGAATTATCAGAAAAACATACATATGTGTGCATAAGGCATATTTCACCCTCTAATTGAAATGCATAGAGTTGGCAACACTGCATTTGGCATGTAGATGAACCCAGAAATATAATATACGTGCACACACACATCCATGCCGTGACATTGTGTTCCCCTGCAGGTTGTGAGCGGTGTGGCTGTGATCCGGTTGGCTCTCTCAACCAGACATGTGACGTGTCCACCGGTCAGTGTCTCTGCAAACCAGGAGTGGGTGGACGCACGTGTGACAGCTGTATTGAGTACTACTTCGGCTTCTCAGAGGAGGGATGTCAAAGTTAGTTGCACTAGTACTAGTACTCGTGGTTGTATACCAAATATTCAAGTCATTTAGCAATACTTCAGTAATCATATATTAAACGTTTAAGTGGTTCTGTCCATTGTCCACTAAAGTTGAAATTAAAAAACTCATTGAACATAATGACATCCGTATGATACTTCTTGTGTTATGAAGTCATGCTTGATGTCATAATTGTAGTGTGACAAGATGACAATATGTTAACCTTGCATGACATCCTTGTAGTGTGTAGCTGTGACCCGGCGGGGTCATACACGATGCAGTGTGATGAGGTGACTGGAGACTGTCAGTGCAAGACCAACATCATCGGCCGGCGCTGTGACCGCTGCGAGGAGAACAAGTACAACATCTCAGCCGGCTGTATAGGTCAGTCTACACATCAGTCAAACTGTCTGCAAACTTGGGAAACAAAGAACATGTCTTGTTACACTGTGCTTTATGCACTGTTAGTGTTGTGTTGCACACAGTGTTTATTGCAAGGACAACACTAAACATTAGAATGTTTAGGTGCAGGTCCAGTAGCTGAGATGGTGTATAGGAACACCTGTAGAATGCTCTCTGTTTGTTTCAGTGAATCAATGCTATCAATTAATTAGTAAAAGTACAGTACAATTGGAAGCAGGCCTTCAACAAACCTAAGAGATTAAATGTAGTAAACAGATCACCAGATCACAAAACCTTTTGATGTAACATTGAATATAAAAGTCTTGTCTTGTTCACCACCAGACAACAGGTGTGACACTTGATGGGTTGAAGATGATATTTTGCAGATATGTAATCTGTGCTGTGTCCCCTCAGATTGCCCCATGTGCTTCAATCTGTGACCTATACTGTGTCCCCTCAGATTGCCCCATGTGCTTCAACTTGTGACCTATATTGTGTCCCCTCAGATTGCCCCATGTGCTTCAACCTGTGACCTATACTGTGTTCCCTCAGATTGCCCCATGTGCTTCAACCTGTGACCTATATTGTGTCCCCTAAGATTGCCCCATGTGCTTCAACCTGTGACCTATACTGTGTCCCCTCAGATTGCCCCATGTGCTTCAATCTGTGACCTATACTGTGTTCCCTCAGATTGCCCCGTGTGCTTCAATCTGTGACCTATACTGTGTTCCCTCAGATTGCCCCGTGTGCTACAACCTGTGACCTATACTGTGTCCCCTCAGATTGCCCCGTGTGCTTCAATCTGTGACCTATACTGTGTCCCCTCAGATTGCCCCGTGTGCTTCAGTCTGTGACCTATACTGTGTCCCCTCAGATTGCCCCATGTGCTACAACCTGTGACCTATATTGTGTCCCCTCAGATTGCCTCATGTGCTTCAATCTGTGACCTATACTGTGTTCCCTCAGATTGCCCTGTGTGCTTCAACCTGTGACCTATACTGTGTCCCCTCAGATTGCCCCATGTGCTACAACCTGTGGCCTATACTGTGTCCCCTCAGATTGCCCCATGTGCTTCAATCTGTGACCTATACTGTGTCCCCTCAGATTGCCCCATGTGCTACAACCTGTGACCTATATTGTGTCCCCTCAGATTGCCCCATGTGCTTCAATCTGTGACCTATACTGTGTTCCCTCAGATTGCCCCATGTGCTTCAACCTGTGACCTATACTGTGTCCCCTCAGATTGCCCCGTGTGCTTCAAATCTGTGACCTATACTGTGTCCTCTCAAATTGCCCCATGTGCTACAACCTGTGACCTATATTATGTCCCCTCAGATTGCCCCGTATGCTACAACCTGTGACCTATACTGTGTCCCCTCAGATTGCCCCGTGTGCTTCAACCTATAACCTATACTTTGTCCCCTCAGATTGCCCCGTGTGCTACAACCTGTGACCTATACTGTGTCCCCTCAGATTGCCCCGTGTGCTTCAACCTGTGACCTATACTGTGTCCCCTCAGATTGCCCCATGTGCTTCAATCTGTGACATATGCTGTGTCCCCTCAGATTGCCCTGTGTGCTTCAATCTGTGACCTGTGCTGTGTCTCCTCAGATTGCACCATCTGCTACGTCCTGTTACCTGTGCTGTAGTCCCTCAAGTTGTCCCATCTGCTACAACCTATCTGAGAGAACACCTGTGCTGTGTTCTCTCAGATAGCCCGTTATGCTCCGACCCTGTAACCTGTGGTGTGTTCCTCTCAGATTGCCCCATCTGCTACGACCTGTGCTGTGTTCCCTCAGATAGCCCCATCTGCTACAACGTGTAACCTGTGCTGTGTTCCCTCAGATTGCCCCATCTGCTACAATGTGTAACCTGTGCTGTGTTCCCTCAGATTGCCCCATCTGCTACAACGTGTAACCTGTGCTGTGTTCCCTCAGATTGCCCCATCTGCTACAACATGTAACCTGTGCTGTGTTCCCTCAGATTGCCCCATCTGCTACAATGTGTAACCTGTGCTGTGTTCCCTCAGATTGCCCCATCTGCTACAATGTGTAACCTGTGCTGTGTTCCCTCAGATTGCCCCATCTGCTACAACGTGTAACCTGTGCTGTGTTCCCTCAGATTGCCCCATCTGCTACAATGTGTAACCTGTGCTGTGTTCCCTCAGACTGCCCCATCTGCTACAATGTGTAACCTGTGCTGTGTTCCCTCAGATTGCCCCATCTGCTACAATGTGTAACCTGTGCTGTGTTCCCTCAGACTGCCCCATCTGCTACAACGTGTAACCTGTGCTGTGTTCCCTCAGACTGCCCCATCTGCTACAACGTGTAACCTGTGCTGTGTTCCCTCAGATTGCCCCATCTGCTACAACGTGTAACCTGTGCTGTGTTCCCTCAGATTGCCCCATCTGCTACAACGTGTAACCTGTGCTGTGTTCCCTCAGATTGCCCCATCTGCTACAACGTGTAACCTGTGCTGTGTTCCCTCAGATTGCCCCATCTGCTACAACGTGTAACCTGTGCTGTGTTCCCTCAGATTGCCCCATCTGCTACAACGTGTAACCTGTGCTGTGTTCCCTCAGATTGCCCCATCTGCTACAACGTGTAACCTGTGCTGTGTTCCCTCAGATTGCCCCATCTGCTACAATGTGTAACCTGTGCTGTGTTCCCTCAGACTGCCCCATCTGCTACAACGTGTAACCTGTGCTGTGTTCCCTCAGACTGCCCCATCTGCTACAACGTGTAACCTGTGCTGTGTTCCCTCAGATTGCCCCATCTGCTACAACGTGTAACCTGTGCTGTGTTCCCTCAGATTGCCCCATCTGCTACAACGTGTAACCTGTGCTGTGTTCCCTCAGACTGCCCCATCTGCTACAACCTGTAACCTGTGCTGTGTTCCCTCAGACTGCCCCATCTGCTACAACCTGTAACCTGTGCTGTGTTCCCTCAGACTGCCCCATCTGCTACAACGTGTAACCTGTGCTGTGTTCCCTCAGACTGCCCCATCTGCTACAACGTGTAACCTGTGCTGTGTTCCCTCAGACTGCCCCATCTGCTACAACGTGTAACCTGTGCTGTGTTCCCTCAGATTGCCCCATCTGCTACAACGTGTAACCTGTGCTGTGTTCCCTCAGATTGCCCCATCTGCTACAACGTGTAACCTGTGCTGTGTTCCCTCAGACTGCCCCATCTGCTACAACGTGTAACCTGTGCTGTGTTCCCTCAGACTGCCCCATCTGCTACAACGTGTAACCTGTGCTGTGTTCCCTCAGACTGCCCCATCTGCTACAACGTGTAACCTGTGCTGTGTTCCCTCAGATTGCCCCATCTGCTACAACGTGTAACCTGTGCTGTGTTCCCTCAGATTGCCCCATCTGCTACAACGTGTAACCTGTGCTGTGTTCCCTCAGATTGCCCCATCTGCTACAACATGTAACCTGTGCTGTGTTCCCTCAGATTGCCCCATCTGCTACAACGTGTAACCTGTGGTGTGTTCCCTCAGATAGCCCCATCTGCTACAACATGTAACCTGTGCTGTGTTCCTTCAGATAGCCCCATCTGCTACAACATGTAACCTGTGCTGTGTTCCCTCAGATAGCCCCATCTGCTACAACGTGTAACCTGTGCTGTGTTCCCTCAGATAGCCCCATCTGCTACAACATGTAACCTGTGGTGTGTTCCTCTCAGATTGCCCCGTCTGCTACGACCTGTGCTGTGTTCCCTCAGATAGCCCCATCTGCTACAACATGTAACCTGTGCTGTGTTCCCTCAGATAGCCCCATCTGCTACAACATGTAACCTGTGCTGTGTTCCCTCAGACTGCCCCATCTGCTACAACATGTAACCTGTGCTGTGTTCCCTCAGACTGCCCCATCTGCTACAACATGTAACCTGTGCTGTGTTCCCTCAGACTGCCCCATCTGCTACAACATGTAACCTGTGCTGTGTTCCCTCAGACTGCCCCATCTGCTACAACATGTAACCTGTGCTGTGTTCCCTCAGACTGCCCCATCTGCTACAACATGTAACCTGTGCTGTGTTCCCTCAGACTGCCCCATCTGCTACAACATGTAACCTGTGCTGTGTTCCCTCAGACTGCCCCATCTGCTACAACCTGGTGCAGGACCGCGTCAACATCCACCGGGGCAAGTTGCATGACCTGAGAGAGCTCATCCATCAGATCAACGACAACCCGAAGGTTGTTGACGACTCAGACTTCCGTGCCAAGCTGGACTCGACTGCAGCGACAGTGGACGACTTGCTGGAGGAGGCGAGGAAGACAGGAGGTGAATATATCTACATTGGGGTCTACTGCATCGTACCCAAAAATATAATTTGCAGAAATTGTCATTACTGCAAATTATGTTTTTCTTTTATTGCCTTAATTTCACATGGGATAATGTGTGGGTTTCTTTCTGATGTATATATTCAGTAGCATGATTAGCATTGACTGTTTGGAGTGAGTTCTAGACGCCTGCAGCTCTAATGTAGAAGAGTGGGCACTGATGTGTTTAGATTAATTTGTTTATCAATTGGTAGAATAGGTTAGTATAGATTGTCTTCTGAAGAAAGCATCCGATACGTAAAAGTGGGTAGACTTGCGAAGAAGATCTCTGCTGCTAGGCTGTGTTGGGCTCTGTGAGTTGGACCCAGTAGGTTTGGAGTTTGATGACGTGTGCTTGTTTTGTAGAACCAGGTGAGTTAGACTCGTCTGAGCCAGCATTACAGCCAGGCTGGTCATGTTGTATGGCAGTGGCTCAGGGAGTGAGCAGGGTGTGGTTGCATTGTGTGGGGTTGGTAAAAGGTGTGGGGAGTGCACACAGTGTGGGGTTGCAGGGGTGGGTGGGGGTTGCAATGAGTGATCAGGGGTTTTGGTTGCATGGTGTGGGGTTGTAGGGGTAAAGGTGTGGGGAGTGCACACAGTGTGGAGTTGCAGGGTTGGGTGGGGGTTGCGAGAGTGATCGGGGGTGTGGTTGCATGGTGTGGGGTTGTAGGGGTGAAGGTGTAGGGTAGTGTGCACAGTGTGGGGTTGAAGGGTTGGGTGGGGGTTGCGATGAGTGATCAGGGGTGTGGTTGCATGGTGTGGGGTTGTAGGGGTGAAGGTGTAGGGGAGTGCACACAGTGTGGGGTTGCAGGGGTGGGTGGGGGTTGCAATGAGTGATCAGGGGTGTGGTTGCATGGTGTGGGGTTGTAGGGGTAAAGGTGTAGGGTAGTGCACACAGTGTAGGGTTGCAGGGGTGGGTGGGGGTTGCGAGAGTGATCAGGGGGTATGGTTGCATGGTGTGGGGTTGTAGGGGTAAAGGTGTAGGGTAGTGCACACAGTGTAGGGTTGCAGGGGTGGGTGGGGGTTGCGAGAGTGATCAGGGGTGTGGTTGCATGGTGTGGGGTTGTAGGGGTAAAGGTGTAGGGTAGTGCACACAGTGTAGGGTTGCAGGGGTGGGTGGGGGTTGCGAGAGTGATCAGGGGGTATGGTTGCATGGTGTGGGGTTGTAGGGGTGAAGGTGTAGGGTAGTGTGCACAGTGTGGGGTTGAAGGGTTGGGTGGGGGTTGCGATGAGTGATCAGGGGTGTGGTTGCATGGTGTGGGGTTGTAGGGGTGAAGGTGTAGGGAGTGCACACAGTGTGGGGTTGCAGGGGTGGGTGGGGGTTGCAATGAGTGATCAGGGGTGTGGTTGCATGGTGTGGGATTGTAGGGGTGAAGGTGTCAATGTGGGGTTGCAGGGGTGGGTGGGGGTTGCAATGAGTGATCAGGGGTGTGGTTGCATGGTGTGGGATTGTAGGGGTGAAGGTGTAGGGGAGTGCACACAGTGTGGGGTTGCAGGGGTGGGTGGGGGTTGCAATGAGTGATCAGGGGTGTGGTTGCATGGTGTGGGGTTGTAGGGGTAAAGGTGTAGGGTAGTGCACACAGTGTGGGGTTGCAGGGGTGGGTGGGGGTTGCGATGAGTGATCAGGGAGTGTGGTTGCAATGGTGGATTGTGGGAAGTGGGGTGCGTGTCACATTTCAGAATGGAATAAATACCCTGACATTGGGCTATAACAACAAGGTCATGGTTCACACAGGTCAGGGTAAAAAATATGTCCTCAAGGTCAGGGAAAAGTAAAAGAATTTGAATTATTTCAGTGGAAAGTCCTTCTTGGATAAAGTCAGGGAATTTTTATGTGTTATCAAATGTGAAATGCATTGTCATTGCTAGGACAACCGTGTAGAAATTATTTGATTTACTCCAAAGATCTTGTGCAAAATGCCATTTTATATTTTTTAACATTTATTTCAATTTGAGATAAAGGCCATTGTAAAAAATTTACTTGTTTGTTGTAATTTTGGTCACAGAAAAGGGAATTCTGCAGTTAGTTCCCTGTACGAACCCTGTGTAATATTGTGTTATCACACTGTGCATGGAGTGCATTCTTGGAAGACATGATTTCATCAAATAGTTCACAAATTCACAAAAAGTTGTGTACTACTTGAGTAATATCTTTGGACTAATCCTAGCAAATCTCTGTCTGTCCTGACAGGCACTGATGGCACCCTAGCTGACCAGCTAGGTGCCCTCAAGGCAGCCATTGATGATGTCATCAGTCAGTGCGGTGACATCACGATGACGACGCATCAGGCAGATGGCTCGTCGAAAAACAGCATTGTTGATATCACTGCTGCCGAGGAGGCAATCACAGCCGCTGAGGACGCACTGAGGAACGCCCACAGTCACATCGAGATTGATGGGATAGATGCCCTGGAGAAGGCTAAGGAAGCCCAGGGGAAGTATGGCCAGGAGTCTACCCACATGACGGAGATTGCCAAGGAAGCTCGTGCACTGGCAGAACGGTCAGTCTCCTTGGGGAGAGCTAGTTACAGTGTACAAAATTCTGGATTAAACAGATTAGGAGCTTATAGTGTAGCAATTCTGGATGAAACAGATTAGATGTTTATCTTTAAGTCTTGGTGCAAGGATAAAAGTCACTATTATGCCTGTATTTGCAAAAACCACAAACTTTAGTAGTCACTGTTCATAACACTTGTATTTGCTAACCATTAAAATTTGTGTTTTTAAAGTTTGTAATTCCAGAATGTGTGCATTTTAATAATGTCCTGAAGCTTATTCTAATTTATAAAACTCCATTCAGTTGAAGTCACTTGTGTTGCTGTTCCAATCGTCTGTCAGTGACTATGAAGTAACACTGCTGTTTATGAACCGTTAACTGCAGACAAGAACAGGAGGCTGAGAGGATTGAGGACACGGCTAATCTGGCCCTCAACACCTCCCAGGAGGCTCTGAGGATCGCACAGGAGTCGCTCCACATGCCAACCTACGTAGCGGATGACCTCGGCAGACTGCAGACAGAGTAAGTTGTCTTCAGCAGTCAAGTTGAAAATCTCGTCACTTGTACTGGTCACTTATGCTGGTCACTTGTACTGGTAAATCACTTGTACTGGTCACTTATGCTGGTCACTTGTACTGGTAAATTTTTTTCTCTGTTTATCCTTGGACAAGTTGAAAATATATCTCAATTTCAGGCACAACCAAGTCTGAGTACCCTCCAAACACTGAGTACCCTCCAAACACTGAGTACCCTCCAAACACTGAGTACCCTCCAAACACTGAGTACCCTGCAAACAGGGAGTACTGTCCCCCCAAAGCTAATTATCTTGAACCAACTTTGCAAATTATACACTGAGCATTGCACGGGTCAGGGAAAGAGAGAAAAATATCTTCTCAAGGTCTACATATTTTAATTATTTCAGCGGAAGGTCATAGAATTTTCCCTTCCTTGGATAAAGTGAGGGAATCTTGATGTACTATTAAATGTGAATTGCATTCTCATGGCAATCTTCTGGAAGTCATTTTTACTTTTAAATCTTAATTTGAATTTGAAATAGAAAGGGTGGATTAGATAGCTCGAGGGGAGCTGGGAGGTTATTGTAAAACCATACTTGTAGTAATTTTGGTAAGAGAAAATTACATTTTGATCAAGTTGAAGAATGGTTAAGTTAGTTTCCTGTATAAAGCCAGCTGAGTGTTGAAATTGCCTCTTGCAGTGTGTTTGATGCGGAACAGCTGTTTGAGGGGACAAGGAACCTGGCAGACAAGGCTCTTCAGGAGGCCGATGAGGCGTACAAACAGTCCATCAGTCTCTACACCGATGCAGACTCAGTCGTTGTGCCTGAGGTTGACGTAGACACGCTGGTCAGTGAGGCAGAGGACGTCAAGACGGAGGTAAAGTTGGCAGATTGTTCAACTTATCTAGAAGATCAAGATATAAGTGTGGATGGTTATAATCGAGTCTTGAGATTTCTGTAAAATCCCAGTAAAATGACCTGTTTAAAATGTCAGCAGACTTTCATTCAATGACTGCATTTGTTGAAGACTTTGTCTATCGTACTCGGAGATATATTCCTGGGTTGGTGTTTTTTCTTAGCGTAGATATGCAGTTTCTTGTCAAACGAAGTTGAGAAGTGGTGCTGTCATGGTTGCACGTCACATATTGCATATTTGTCAAGAACATTAGAACTACTTGAGACTGTAAAAAAAGGCCAGATCTTGTATAGTGCTGCACCCTTCACCCTCTGGCAGACCTGTTCATTCCAATACCAACTCATTTTCTCTGGGAAGTATTCAACCATGCCGCAATTAATGTACAAAGACTATTTATTAATTTCTATCCATCAATGAGTAGAGCTAAGTGAACTGCTGTGTTCGTGTGTAGAGCTAAGTGAACTGCTGTGTTCGTGTGTAGAGCTAAGTGAACTGCTGTGTTCGTGTGTAGAGCTAAGTGAACTGCTGTGTTTGTGTGTAGAGCTAAGTGAACTGCTGTGTTCGTGTGTAGAGCTAAGTGAACTGCTGTGTTCGTGTGTAGAGCTAAGTGAACTGCTGTGTTCGTGTGTAGAGCTAAGTGAACTGCTGTGTTCGTGTGTAGAGCTAAGTGAACTGCTGGGTTTGTGTGTAGAGCTAAGTGAACTGCTGTGTTCGTGTGTAGAGCTAAGTGAACTGCTGTGTTCGTGTGTAGAGCTAAGTGAACTGCTGGGTTTGTGTGTAGAGCTAAGTGAACTGCTGTGTTCGTGTATAGAGCTAAGTGAACTGCTGTTTTCGTGTGTAGAGCTAAGTGAACTGCTGTGTTCGTAGGCTGCTGAGATCAAGGAGGAGGCGGATGAACTTAGGGAACAGCAACGCACAATGATGGCTGACGTCGCTCTACAGATCAAGTCGGCAGAGGAGACACTGACGGGCGGCATCAGACAACAACAGGTGGGGGCGCTGGTCTGTCTGACTATACGATGACATGGCCTGTTTCACTGTATGATTTTTATGCAGTCATGAATTATCATTTCTGTCATACACACAATTTTATCATCCTAATATAGCTACATACTTAAAAAGTAGTGTTGTTTCATAAAATATGTTATACAGGTATACAGAAAGATACTTAATTAATCTTTGTTATCAAATAGTATCTTTGTATGTAGCAGTTAACACTGACCTTAGTGACATTAACCTGCCAGTGCATAGTGATCCAAATCTCATACAGGTCTGGCTGTGACACTGGGTTGTAGGTTGCGGATGAGTTGCTGGCTGATGCTGACGCGGCCCGGGCCATGGCTCGTGATGCCATCGCCAAGGCCGAGAAGACTCTGGAGGATGCAAAGAAGGCTCTCAGGACGTTCAGAGGTCTGTCACGATTTAGAGCAGTAATAACATGTACAAGTAGTGTGTAATAACATGTACAAGTAGTGTGTGTAATAACATCTTGCCACATGGCCTTATGTGTAGGTGATAGTCGCATGTGGACTGCTCTCAGTCAGACTGTAGAAAAGTGCTTACAGACACATTGAATGCTGCCCTGTCAGTTCAGTCAACCGTTACAGTCATGGTTGACTGCTCTTGCGATCTGTGGCCAATGATGTTGTCAGGTCCACTAAATCTTTACATTTCATGTTTATATTTAATTTTACTTGTAATACAGCCCCCTGCCTGCCTAGATAGAACTTCACATCCCTAAGCCTTATTAATCCTGGCTGGTATGCCATAGAACTCATGTTAAATGTCCAGGGTTGACACAAACAACTAGGGGAATTCGCTCCAGATACCCAGCATGGATGCAGTGGTTTTATGTAACTGTCTTGGCCGACTTCCTCCGCGGCTGAAATCCTCCTTATTGGATCGAATGATCTAATCATTATTAGTTATGTTTGTTTTAATCTTTTTTTGTAATATCTCTATGGATTTTTAATACGATACATATATTTTCATTTGTAGTTAGCCATGGTTGTATTTTAGTGATTACATCAAAGTTGGAAGTGAAAATGTGACTCGGCCATTGGGCATTATATATTCTTTGCTTAGAGAGAGGGATTACTTCCATAGATTTGCTGAATTGCACAATTTAACTGCATTTTTGTAGTTCTGCAAATTGGTGGAGATCTGTTGAGGTTGTTAGTGGTTATATGTGGGTTGAACTAAGACAGTTTAAAAATAGAAAACAAATTTTTTTATATTTGTGCTGACCGATGATATATACCTAAGAACAATGACTTATTGAAGTCAGTCACGACTGGTGTTAGTCACATATGACTAGTATTGAAGTCATGCGTAAATGGTGTTGCAGAGTTTGACGAGAAGATCAGACAAAGCAAGTTTGATGCGGAGGACGCGATCCACCGAATCCCAGCGATCGAGGACAAGATTGCTGAGGCCGAGGCGAAGACGTACACAGCGAGGAACAACTTGGCTGATGCAGAGAAGGATGCGAACATGGCCCGCGACCTCGCTGAGGAGGCGCAGGACATCGCAGATATGGCTTCAGATGTGAGTGGTGCTGCTAGTCATTAGCAGTTATCTTCTACTGTGCTAAGATAATTAAATGTTTAAAATAAACCCATAGAAATTTTGAACAACAGTTTACGTTTACACAAGTTAACCTTGAAGTAGTCAAAACAGCCTGTACAGCGCAAAGCAGCAACATATGACGCCATGTATACGAAGATACACGATAGGATTTAGTTACATAAATATACAAACAATATTGGAGAAATGTTGGTTCAAATAGTTATTAGTCTTGCATTCTGACAGTTGGATTCTACAACAATACTTACACTGATATTACACAAGACCAAATGTGACGCGCCACGCCAAAACCAGGTGCTTGTCGCTAGATTTTGTTCGGCGCAGGAGCATAAAATGCATGGTGTACCTTCAAATTGTCGAAAATGGGTTAACGACGGAATCGATCAGCAAAATTATCCACCTTTTCATACATCCATTTATATAAGCTGAAAGATTGTTCAAAGTAGTAATATTTAGCACTTTATTGAAGCCCCTGATTAGCGTCGCGGTTGAGAAGTCTGAAACAAAGCCATTTTTACGCGTTTTTGATCGACTCTCTTCGCTCGCTCAGAAGTGGGAAACCCCACATGTTATATATGGCTGGAAAGCTTATAACGTCAACTATACGTGTGATTGGGAATCTCTTACTATAGACCAATGAAACAGCTCCTATTTTACATAATTTATCCAGCAACAAAGAGTTGTTGTTGCTATGGAAGTAGCGAGACGCTCGCTGATTGGTCGAAAACGTAAGCTCGCGTGCGCAGTCGACTTGTTTACACTTTCATTTCTTCTTTGTTCGCCATTTTCGCCAGCTGTTTTTGTCGTCAGTTCGTTAAAGATTTGCACTATGGCATCGAAAGAAGCTTATTTAGCTAACGAGTTGGATCGTGTGTCCGAGACCAGTCTCCTCCCGATCCCCCTCCCCCTCCTCGCGGTCCCCTTCCCCCTCCTCCCACTCAGACTCTTCGGACGTGCCATTGTCTAAGTGGGCTAGGGGCAGCGGTCAAGGGGTGCGTGGAAGGCCGCGTCGAGCCCGTGGAGGTCGCCTCACCAGGGGCAGGGGAAGACCTCATTGAGTCTGCACCGGATGGCTCGGCGGGAGCAAACTTTCCAAATTAGTGGAACTGACATTGTGTAGCGTTATTATGTATGTAATGTGTAAATAATGTTTTATTTTCAGATATATCAGGGTTTTATTTTAGGGTTCGGCTACTAGTGCTCACGGTAATCTCAGAGAATACCAAACCTTGTAGTAAATGAGGTGGCATTCAATAAATATTACGTTTTTTCACTTCATACTTCTGAATCTTCTTTATACACACCTACCGGAGGAATGTGCAAAATTTCATTCTGTTTGGAGCATTCTAAGTGCATGGTTGCTATGGGAGAAGCAATTTTTCAATGCCGTTTCTTTAAAGCTGATTTTCTCAAAACTGTTATTCCACGAATGTGTACACTAAAAGTGTAATATCTTGGCCCAGGAGTAAGATACACTCTTCATGTTGGCGTCATTTTAAAGCTGTGTGTCTCCTCTATTTGAATCTGCAATAAAATGATTTTGTCAAATGTTCGACAAGAGCCTGGTTTTGGCATGTGGCGTCACAAATGTGCTTCAATTGTGCCAGTTATTTAAAGTTAAAAAAATAGTGACAAACTTGCCAAATGAATGATGTTGTTTCCTTTTTCGTAAATATAATTCAAATAGTTTTGTTATATCAAGTAATGTTGTATAAATTGTGCAATTATGTTTATGTTATTATGTGTCAGATGTTATATTGGGAACATTTCTCTTTAGAAAGTTTGTTTCATAGTTTCTTGAAAGGGATTGGTGGGAAACAATAAATCATTTGTCATTTGTGTTGTTGAACTCTGTCAGCATCAGCAGTCAATGTAAAATTTGTGTTGTTTTACTCTGTCAGCATCAGCAGTCAATGTAAAATTTGTGTTGTTTTACTCTGTCAGCATCAGCAATCAGTGTAACATTTGTGTTGTTGTTGAACTCTGTCAGCATCAGTAGTCTATGTAACATTTGTGTTGTTGAACTCTATCAGCGTCAGCAGTCAATGTAACATTTGTGTTGTTGAACTCTCAGCGTCAGCAGCCAGTATAACATTTATGTTGTTGTTGAACTCTGTCAGCACCAGCAGTCAATGTAACATTTGTGTTGTTGAACTCTGTGAGCATCAGCAGTCAGTGTAACATATGTGTTGTTGTTGAACTCCATCAGCGTCAGCAGTCAATTAACATTGCGTGCTTCAGGCGGCTGGCAACATCAGCAATGAAGCAGCCGAGACCAAGCTGCGAGCCGTGCAACTCAACGACGAGGCAGAACAGCTATCTAACGATGTAGATGGCGCCACTCTCAACCTGGAGAAGTATGAACAACAGGCCGAGGAAGACGCACGACTTGTGCAGGAGGTAGGTGGCGTCCTCAAAAATTCAACATGATTATGTTTTGCAACAACTAACATTCATGCCTTCAACAATTGTTCTACTTCAATTTGTGGTGTTAATTGTTAATTACATGGATAAATTCGTGCTAGTTAATTGACTACACATTTTTAGTTTCTTGAGGTTATTGTAGCCTTTGTTGCTATAAATGCTCTTTGTTTGTATAAATCAATTGAATAGAATGTTGAGTACGACTGTGTTTGATGTTTGTGTTCAGGCATTGGAGAAGGCTGATGAAGCTAAGACAGGTGCTGTTGATTCATCACAGAGGGTGAAGACTGCACTAAACACAGTGGACGATATTCTCAGTCAGCTCAGTAAGTCGTGTTTGTCTTATTGGTTGGTCACATACTAGCCTCTGTTGATCCAAGAAAAAAATAAAAAAATGTAAGTAGTAAAAACTTTTGTTGGTCACAACTTCACATGTTCCTGTTGTCAAGTACCTAAATCATATCACATACACCTCTGCAGCTCTACATAAGTAAAGGACAAATCCGTTTTCAGAGTGATGTGTAGCATTCTTTACAGCTTGGCTTTCTAAAGTGTATTTTATTGCACTTGTGGCAACCTTTGGATTAGCCATTTTGTTGATCCTGGGCAACTGTAACCAGATGAAAGTCCACATGATGTTTGGAAACATTTTATCAGCTACTTCAACTAGTCATCGTGATGTTAAAATTTGTTGTTGAAATTAATAAACAAAACAGATTTCATATATTCAGTTTTCAGTATAAGGATCTGCCCATCCGAGAGCAAGGAGCTCTAACACATCCTGCAAATATTTTAAACAAAAGTTTCTATGTGTTATCAACAAAAAGTAGTTATGGTGAGCAGGTGTTTTCCGAGAGTCAACTATTCCAAGTGTTGAGTGTCAAGTATTCTCAGTGTCGGGTGTCAAGTATTCTCAGTGTTGAGTATTCTCAGTGTCGGTTGGTGTTGCAGGTAATCTGGACAGCATTGACACAGACATGCTGTCAGAATTGGAGCTCAATCTTTATGATGCCGAACAGACGATAGTTGACGCCAACATCGAGACGAAATACAATGACATGCTGGCGTCGCGTCACCAGCAGAACATCTGGGTGCGAGACTACACCGACGAACTCATCCAGTTACGCAAGGACGTCGAAAACATTAGACAGATCAACGACTCAATACCGCTTGGCTGCTACAAATCTATCAAGCTCGAGCCCGTTGGCTAGAGATGTCCCCATAGCACGCAATGTTAGTTCCGCTGCATTTACCCCAAGCGTGTCTTCATGGCTGTTGTGTAGAAATATAGTCGCTAGTCTTTTGTGGTGCCATTTTCTGACGTATGTCTATTTAGTGCAATATCGCGTATCTGGTTTACACCATTTGTTTTTAAAGTTGGCAATTCTGTTTTTTGAGGAGCACCAAAGATATTTTACTCCAATGTCTGCAGTAGACTGATGTGGTTGGTTAATTACATGAAGATGTAGAGATATTGGAACAGAAATGAAAATTGGATATGTCCACCAGTTTTACCATTATTTGTCATGTATTGTAAATCTTTATTTAGAAGCTTTTATGTAGTAAACAAGTTTGTGTTGTGGAAATTTACAAGCATTTGTGTACGTATAAGATGGTATTGTCATATTTAGTGATGCATTGTATTTAGCAATTTCTATGAAATAGTTTGAAGTTGCTCAACTATTTGGCAACTAGAACAGTATTTGAAAACTTAATGTCAGGCAATTTGTCAGATATTCATGAACTGTTCAGCTATTTCTTATATTTATACACCGTTTTATGATAGCTTAAATCATGAACTATTTTGATCAACGCTGTTGTGCACAAAGCATCGTGTATTTAGAGAGCAGACTACAGACGTTGGAGCGGCAAAGTGCAATTCTGTTTTAAACTATTTTGTCTGTAGGGTTTTAAATAAAGTTAAGTAACACAAATAAGCAGCTTAGTAGCTCCACTGTGAGCTGTGGAACAGTTGGCTACATCCATATGCCAGGTCTTATTTATTATGCTATGAACCTAAAGATTTATAATTATATAGAGGAACTGGACGTTACAATAACGTTTATATAATATTATATTGTTGACCATCTCGGCAGCATGGCCTCGGTTGACGTCACCTCCAGTAGCGTCGGTGTCGGCACTATTGGCAATGACATGACACTGGCTGTTGGCACCGACTGGCATTAGATGTGTAGTGCCTGGTATGTGTTGTAATGTTTGACTACAGCACCATCTACTATTCAGTGCACTCTCAGTGCATCAGTGCACCTAGATTTTACACTGTAGCTGATGTAGCATTTGAGCATTCAATAAAAAAGACATCAAGATATTTTTATCGGGAGATGTCACCAAATGATGTTACGCTTCTTTATGGCAGCTTACGTACACACCCATCATGGAATGATTCCAGGTTAGGTACTTCATAGAATCACCAAAAGAATTTTCTTTTAGCAAAGTTGCATAGATTTTACTTGTTTATATTTTATGTAAAACACTTAATTTTTGCTTATTATGTACTACATTACCAAGACAAGGTACATTTCACCATACAACTACATTTATTCTGCTATCTTTTCACCATAAACTTGCAAATCTGAGAGCTTAGTGCTACGACTAGATATACATGAAATGATGACCATGTAACGCTGTGGGGTTTGAGGTTTTCGCAAATGTTTATTTCAGTCAAGTAATGAACCAATCGGTCAAGAACCAGTTATAAGTATATTGCTGTGTACAACATTTACCAGTTATAACCACAGCTGTGTACAACATTTACCGGTTATAACCACATTGCTGTGTACAACATTTACCGGTTATAACCACATTGCTGTGCACAACATTTATCGTTCAATCAACATTTAGTTAAGTAACCACCTTTTTTAAAACTCCTAACTTGATCAAAGCTTGAAGGCAACTTGCCTAACCACTGACCTCACCACTGACCACCCCGACCTCGCCACTGACCTCCCCTGTACCCTCTTCCACCCCTGTACCCTCCTCTGTCTCCAAATCCTCTACTGCCCCCTGAAAACCCCCCTCTGAAGCCTCCTCTATTGCCAAAGCCTCCTCTACCTCCACCCTCAAACCTTCCTTCACCTCCAAATCCTCCACCCCCAAACCCTCCTCCTCTCCCACCACTGAACCCTCCATTGGCAAAGCCTCCTCTTCCTTTGAATTCCTCTGAGCCTCCATAGCGTGGGAACTTAGGTCGGAATGGATGCCCACTGAAACCACAGTCACTAACACTGTACTGTACAGTTGCAAACAGAATCAAGATGATGGCTGACTTGAGTGTTGCAGTACAGTGCTCAAATAGAATGTTAATAGTTAGCTAATCAGAGTTAATAATAATTAAACTTCTATAGTGCCTAAATCCCCAGGAACCAGAGTTCAACAGTGATGCGCAAGTCGTCATCAGAGCCAGGAACTACCAAGGATTTAAGATAAAAAGCAATTTTGAAAAAATAATCACGTTTATTTGACTTGATATCCACAACCATGTATATATTAAACAAACAAGTTAGCCACAATTTCTAATGAGTTTAAAGTGATGGGGAGTTGATGCAATTTAACTGAAGTGGTTGACTGTTTATTTTTCACCGGAAGGTTCAAGCCTGGACTGATTGTGAACAATCGTTTTGTTCGGTTTTATCTGCAGCCAGAATAAAGCATTTTATCCCTCAAATGATCTTGCAATTTTCAACTTGCAATTTATCGATGGCATAACATTTTAGTGACATTTGAAATACTGGTAGATACTCTTAATATTGCATACCATTATATAGTGAAACCTTGTTATGCCATTCTTCAATAATCCATTTTATTCAGTAATCTGTAAGTTTTTCACGTACAAATCTCGACACTGTAAATTGCTTCATTATTCCATGATTCACTAATCCGCATGCTTTGTTAATCCAGCCATAATCATTGGGAACATTTTTAACAAAGAAGTATCTATAATAAAGTGTACGTTAGCTATAATAAAGTGTATGTTAGCTATAATAAAGTGTATGTTAGCTATAATAAAGTGTATGTTAGCTATAATAAAGTGTAAGGGAAACGAGGTTCCACTGTACAGAGCACTGGGAGAATTGGGAAGGTAGGACACGTACCCTTGGGGTGGCTCCTCCTCGGTGACCCCATGTCGGGCTGCCTGGGGCTGGGAGAGAACCTGGATGATGTTCATCAGTGCAGCGTCAGTCGGCAGGGGATCGGCCGCACTCTCCGGGTCACTGGTGGCCTTGACCGCCAGAGCTTCCAGGAGTGGACGCAGGGCGACAATCTTGGCTGCTGTGTCCACCCTCATGGTCAGTGGAATCCTACAGAGGATGACATCACTGGTGAATGATTGGCCAGGACAGGGGCATGTGCGTACTTATGTGCATGCATTTTCAAGGCGTTGTTTCTTGAAATGTCAATGGCTTCCATATCCACACGTTTGTAGCTTCAGGTGGCACAATCTTGTTAAACATAACTAACCGGGCTCGTAGTTAATGTTGTAATAAGTTTAAAAACAGCAACAATCTTACTCCAAAATCTATAGTCGGTAACATTTATGTGTTTTTAACCCAAGATTAGTCTACTTTAGTGTATCATCTTTATGCCTCAAAATAAATTTGTGTAGAAAGCAATAAATCGCCAAGTTTATTCTCTCAACAACCAGCTCATCAAGGACGGTCGAATGTGTTCTTACCAGTCATCAAGTACAACGGTTGTCCCGTTTGATTTGACGAGGCGTGATGCAAACAGCAGCAGCTGCAGTGGCTGGACCAACGTCATCTGTTTGCATGACACGGCTCGTGTACGGATCTAGCAGAGATAATGTATGACTGTGTCAAAATCCTTTATTTATAATCAATATCTATTGACTCTTAGATTTGCTAGCAGTAGATGTGGAATTAAGCTTGACTTACTTGACTTCATAGCATAGGCCATAGTGACCCCTCGAGCATCACAGGTATACTTGGGAAATCTCTTTCAACTATAAAGATATCTCCTTGTTCCAGACAACATGTCACTTATAGTACATATATATCCTTATAGATATGGGAAATGCATATCATGCAACTATGGTAAATATGTCCCCGCAGACAATTGTTCCATCAACAAACAAGGATTGTAGACATTAGCATGGCTGGAAAACCGAATACGTTTCCTGGAACATTTAATATTGTACACACATCTTGTGTTACTGAAGGTTACAAACAACCAAAGAATGTTTAATCGTGAGAGTGCTATCTCTCTCATGTACCTTTTCTCCGAAGACAAAGAATGGTGAGGGGAAGCGAACTTGAGCATTCTTGTCACAGTTGACCGACGACTTGTGCACCAGAGCAGACTTGTTGTCCATTGTCAGCACCTTCCGTTTTTCCTTGTGATAGCAGACATTGGGGTAGAGGCCCATGGCCAGCAGGGAGACGACCTGTAAGTTTGGACAATGATACAAAGACCTAACTTCTAAATATGTAGAGCAGTAGCTAAATATGTAGAGCAGTAGCTAAAGTGGGGGACATTTAACTAAAACTGCACTCACTCTTACCTATTAAGACTGATGATGCAAAACAGTTCCTGGAACCATTTGCCTTTCAAGAAGGCTACTAAATCAACTGTTTGTTAATTCAAGCTCTCTAGGTATGCAAAAATATCTCACATCTGTAATGTGCACACTCACCATGTCAAGCTTGGTGTCTGGGCCGCTGTAGTTGAACGATTGAGGGGAGAAACTGTCTTCTGGGAAGCCAGCATTCACCAGAATGTCTCGCAGCTGGTTCTGAAAGTGAAAGTAGCATGGCTGAAAACATCACATCCACTGTGCAGAAGTGTAATTTAACTGAAGACAACTCAACATGCTTGTACAAAGAACGCTGAATACAAACAATGTTAAAAGAAGTAAACTAACGACTGAACTAGCACATTACTGAACTATCAGCACAGGATCAACAACACAATCTTTATACACAAGAAGTTGAACACAAACAAACAACGTGGATCAATGCTGACATGAAAGCTTCTGAAGTTCAGCAAAATGTTTAACTTTTTGGGGACATCATAAAACACTGCTGAAGATAACAATGACAAAACAAAAGTGACCTTGGCTTCACATGTCATGCGGAGTGTTGGCATGGACAGACTCTTGCTCTCACAGAAGTACGTCTCATTCTGCTCTCCACCCATTCTGAAACAATGACACAGTGGAGGACACTTAGCACTGCTACTTATCGAGACATGAGTATTGCTTATAATTACCTACTCAGTATATGCAAAGTGTATGAATTGACGCATGCATGTGACAGGAACACAGGGTAACAGTGAACAACAACAAATTCAGTTTAGTTTTCAAGTCTACATTGCTACTTATGGGGACAGTATTAGTCTGATCCACAGAAACAGTGGCCATTTTGAATTGTGAGGACCAATTTTAAAGAAGCTAGAAAAACAAAAGTACATAGAGATAATTAGGTGGAACAAATTGTTTAATAGACAATTTATGCAATGTTGCATTTAATTTCTCCAGTGTTCTATAAAAAAAGAAACAAGCTGTTCTCAAAACACAGTTGCAATGGTAACATTAGAGTTACAGCAGTCAACATTACAATGAAATTGTCATTGTGTTGTGTATTACAGCAGGCAACTCCCCTCATCTCACTCCCTCCCACAACTCCCCTCACCTCGTGTCCTCCCACAACTCCCCTCATCTCACTCCCTCCCACAATTCCCCTCACCTCGTGTCCTCCCACAACTCCCCTCACCTCACTCCCTCCCACAACTCCCCTCACCTTGCTTCCTCCCACAACTCCCCTCACCTTGTGTCCTCCCACATCTCCCCTCACCTCGAGTCCTCCCACAACTCCCCTCACCTTGCATCCTCCCACAACTCCCCTAACCTCACGTCCTCCCACAACTCCCCTCGTCTCACTCCCTCCCAGAACTCCCCTCATCTCGTGTCCTCCCACAACTCCCCTCATCTCGTGTCCTCCAACAACTCCCCTCACCTCGTGTCCTCCCACAACTCCCCTCACCTTGCGTCCTCCCACAACTCCCCTCATCTCACTCCTACCCACAACTCCCCTCACCTCGTGTCCTCCCACAACTCCCCTCACCTTGCGTCCTCCCACAACTCCCCTCATCTCACTCCTTCCCACAACTCCCCTCACCTCGCATCCTCCCACAACTGGAATGCATGTAACAGGGCAACATGGTCACTATGACGACACCCAGCCAGTCGCCGGTGCTGCCAACTAAGGGACCGTCCCATGCCGTTGCTGACAAATGGCTCTGGAAAGGTGGTGCTTGCAGCGATGGTGCACAGAGCATCAGCACAACTACAGCAGACACAGTACAATTTGTTACACTATAACCTGTAATATTAATAGTAAATGTAACAATGAATTTGGCAAGATGTCATCATAATTAATTCCATTATAATTACTGTCATTGACCTGTGTAGCATACTTAGATTAGACCTATATTCTAGGGCTGACAAGTGCTGACAAATGAATATAAAAATTTTGCCGAGTATGTAACATCAGAGGACTGAGTGACAGAGTAGACCCACAGTGAAAGGGTTATCGCAAAATGAAATGGTAGTCCCAGAGTGATATGATAGCCTTTAATTAGTTGTACATATTCAAGTTACGCTTTACTTACAAGAAGATACAACCATAGATGATCACCTTTACTTACAGGAAGATACAACCGTAGATGATCATCTTCACTTACAAGAAGACACAACCGTAGATGATCACCTTTACTTACAAGAAGATACAACCGTAGATGATCATCTTCACTTACAAGATACAACCGTAGATGATCATCTTCACTTACAAGATGATACAAATGTAGATGATCATCTCACTTACAAGAAGATACAACCGTAGATGATCATCTTCACTTACAAGAAGATACAACCGTAGATGATCATCTTCACTTACAAGAAGATACAACCGGAGGTGATCATCTTTACTTACAAGAAGATACAACCGTAGATGATCATCTTTCCAAGTCTAGGCTCAATTGGCATCTTTGCGAGCAGCTTGCCGAGAGGAGTAAGCTCATCATTGCGATCCAGTGCCTTCATTTCTGCACGCACCGCACACAAACATACATCCATCTTCATACAATGTCTAACAGTTGCACAATAGACAAAATTAAATTAATTCATAGAAGTTTCAATAAAGCATATCTTATTTTATGATAATTATTAGTAATTATGCATTAGGAACCTTGTGGGTTACCATAAATTTTTTATTTTCAATTTATAAAAAAACAGATATAAACAAACTCAGTATGTTGATATTTCTCTCTTTTACACTGTTGTCTTTGTGTCACAATAAGTATTTTGGTGTCATCTTTTTTCTCCATGTTTTAACCAAGCTAATAAAAGGCAGTATAAAGTATATGGTATAAAGCTAATTATTTGTAGATTGTTGTTGGTTGCCTTCACAGCCAGTAAATTTTGAAGTGGTTGTACCTCTAAGTAGAGCCTCAGCTTCAATGACAGCATCAATGGGCGGTGGCTCCACGGCCTTCGCAAGGAATGGTCCAATCGGGCCAAGGCGCAGCAGTTTGATTGACAGCGCCAGCTCATGTAGGGGTGTGCGGAAGATCTCAGGAGTTGTATGCTGGTCTAGTCTACAACATAGAAGTACTAGGGTTTACAAGTGTTGGTCGTTAGTTGGCTGTAACAGTGAGGGTGTTGGTTATTGTTAGTAAATATTATGGGTCATTTACAATAAAAGCCCTTTAAAATTTATAGAGCTGCGTTATCTGTATTACTGTCAGTCTGGTTAGCAAGTGTTTGTGTGCATGTGTAGGTGTGTGCACATGTTTGTGTGCATGTGTTTGTGTACATGTGTAGGTGTGTGCACATGTTTGTGTGCATGTGTAGGTATATGCATGTGTTTGTGTGCATGTGTAGGTGTGTTCACATGTTTGTGTGCATGTGTAGGTGTGTGCACATGTTTGTGTGCATGTGTAGGTGTGTGCACATGTTTGTGTGCATGTGTAGGTATGTGCATGTGTTTGTGTACATGTGTAGGTGTGTTCACATGTTTGTGTGCATGTGTAGGTGTGTGCACATGTTTGTGTGCAAGTGTGCACATGTGTGTACTACACAGTTATTCAACTTCACAGTGATACTATGGGGTATGACTATGAGACAAAGAAATGATGACAGTGGTATACTCCCAACATATTGAAACAACGCCCACAGAGTCGCCATGAGGGAACACACAGACAGACCTCTCAAAGCGAGCTCGGCTACACATATGGAAGCAGAAGCCAGGTTTGACACGTCCTGCCCGCCCACGACGCTGTTCCAGGTTGGTCTTTGAGGCCCAAACTGTCGCATAGTTAGTCATGTTGTTGTGAGATGTAAACATCTTCAACTTTGCTCTGCAACAATGTTGTCAATAATAATGTCATACTGTTATGTAACAGGTATAAGTAATGTCATACTGTCATGTAACAGCTATAAGTAATGTCATACTGTCATGTAACAGCTATAAGTAATGTCATACTGTCATGTAACAGCTATAAGTAATGTCATACTGTCATGTAATAGCTATAAGTTACCTAAAAGTTAAACAGCAGAAAGGTTCTTACATAGCACAGTATCCGGTATCTAGGAACCCGAGCATTTTATACTTCATCTCCTGGCAGATCTGTTAATTCCGACACCAACTCAAATATTCTGGGAAACATTCAACCACATTGCACTTACTATGCCAAAGCTATTTGTTGACATAAGTCACCCACTGTCTAAGACTCTAAAGTCAGGTACTCATTTATGCAGTTGAGTGAATTGACATAATACGCATAAACATTCTACAGTAAAGTCGAAACTCTCAAACTTCCCCTAATTTTTTGTCAAAGCAGCATTATGTACTTTATTAGGATAAAGGGAAGGAGACCCAGGTGAAAATATCAACATGCCAACCTACTTGCAACTGTCAATAACAAAGACAACGTCATTGATAGTGATGCTTGTCTCTGCGATGTTAGTCGAAAGAATCACCTGAAAGAAACGTCATGTAGTTAACCAGGTACTTCAAGTATTAGAACAATTCTGACAAAGTTCACCAAGCACAAGGCTGAGTCAACAGTGATCATATGGAAGCTGACATCATAATCTAAGTACGTAGAACCACTGAGGCATATTGGCTCTCCTACAAAGGTGAGGTCATTTTAAATACATGGCATCATGTCACACTTGTTCTTGTTGTAACTACAACCACACAACCCAGTGGGCATTGAGAAAACTTGATATACATGCACCATAATATTATCACCAGGGTCCAATTACAGTTATAACTAACCTTGGTGACTCCTTCAGAGACTGGATCAAAAACCTTGCGCTGGTCTTCCCGTGGGATCTGGGAGTGTAGAGGCAGGAGACAGTAATCTCTACTCCCTGCAACAGAGACCAGTTAACATGTCTATCTATCAACATGTACTCCACACAAAGCCAGATGCTGGTGTCTGGCTCATAGATAGTTATCATTCCATTTATCATTCCACTGTCTGCAAGCTACAAAAATTCACCCTGCATAATCTTACATTCACGCTGCGTAATCTTACATTCACTCTGTGTAATTTTACATTCATTCTGTGTAATTCTATTTTGTGGTTAGAACATCAGACACTGCCTTTAAGGAGTGGGGAATGAATGCAAGCAATGTAAATATTTATATCATCTGTTAATGCAGGGATGATTAGATAGTGATTCCGTTCCTTTAGAACCTCATCTTGATGCTACTTGATATGTACACAAGTTGAATGAACAGGCCCTGTATGACACCACAAACGCGTCACTTACCAAAGAATGGGTGTTGAGAGAGATGTCTGTGCAGGGCAAAGATGAGGTTCCAGCCGGGCAGAAACACCAGGATCGCCCCCGGCACACCCAGATCCTTGATGTACTTGAGCAGGGCCTGCAATGGGGGTAAGTAGTGCATTGAAGAGTTGTAAGAGTTAACTGTTCGGAACCATAAGGTTGATATTAATAAACAGATAACAGTCAAATATTATTAAAAAAATTTTGTGTACTAAAAAACATTTGGTTATTCCAGATGTTGGAATAAGTACAATTTGTATTATCCAAGATAATTTTACAACAAAATCAGTCAGATTTTGTGTTCTTTTAAGAGAAAAACATTCCTGGGATGAGATTGTAAAGAAGGTTGTGAATGTACCATACCTCGATGAGTTCAAATGACATCTCCTTCTCATTCAGCATGGCCATTGACCGACGCGTTTGTTCCTTGTATTCAGGACTTATCAGCAAGTTACAGTTCTCCTACAACAACAACCACTGTAATCAACTTACTTACACTTGAGAGTAATGAGTTACAGTTCTCCTACAACAACAACCACTGTAATCAACTTACTCACACCTGAGAGTAATGAAGTTACAGTTCTCATACAACAACAACTACTGTAATCAACTTACTCACACCTGAGAGTAATGAAGTTACAGTTCTCATACAACAACAACTACTGTAATCAACTTACTCACACCTGAGAGTAATGAAGTTACAGTTCTCATACAACAACAACTACTGTAATCAACTTACTCACACCTGACAGTAATGAAGTTACAGTTCTCATACAACAACAACTACTGTAATCAAATTACTCACACCTGAGAGTAATGAAGTCCATGATTAAAATTTTTGTCAAGTTGTGTTTTGTGGTTGGTCACGTGTATGTAGTTATGTCAGCTACTTTTCTACATAAATGAAGTACTTTTTTTACGTGAAGTACATTTTAACACTTTTTACTTGTACGTCAAGCAAAAATTTTTCAGAGTATGCTTGCGTGAGCAAATTTTTTCCCAGTTACTTGTACTTTTACTCAAGTACAAAAAATGCGTGCTTGTGCCAGCTCTCCTCAGGACTAACCGCAGTCACCTGACTCATTTACAATCTCTAATATAAGAATCAGTCACGTCTACAACTCTAGTTGTCCGCCTACATGCCATACATACTTCCTTCTCATCATCAGCCCCCACAGTGTCATCGTCCTTGTCTCTCTTGCGCTTGCGGTCGGACGGTGGAGGTGTGAAGTTCAACATCTGCACAATGTCTTCAAGGAAGTAGTCTGGAAACAAATGTGGTGGATCAATTACAACAGCACCACAGCGACCACAGCTAGTGCCATTAACAAGACCACAATGACCACAGTGTCATTAACAGCAATGCAATGACCACAGTGTCATTAACAACACTGCAATGACCACAGTGCCTTTAACAACACTGCAACGACCACAGTGCTATTAACAGCACCACAATGACCGCAGTGCTATTAACAACACTGCAACGACCACAGTGCCATTAACAACACTGCAACGACCGCAGTGCCATTAACAACACTGCAACGACTACAGTGCCTTTAACAACACCGCAACGACCACAGTGCCATTAACAGCACCACAATGACCGCAGTGCCATTAACAGCACCACAATGACCACAGTGCCTTTAACAGCACTGCAATGACCACAGTGCCATTAACAGCACCGCAACGACCACAGTGCCTTTAACAGCACTGCAATGACCATAGTGCCATTAACAGCACCACAATGACCACAGTGCCATTAACAGCACTGCAACGACCACAGTGCCATTAACAGCACCACAATGACCACAGTGCCTTTAACAGCACCACAATGACCACAGTGCCATTAACAGCACCGCAATGACCACAGTGCCATTAACAGCACTGCAATGACCACAGTGCCATTAACAGCAATGCAACGACCACAGTGCCATTAACAGCACCACAATGACCACAGTGCCTTTAACAACACCGCAATGACCACAGTGCCATTAACAGCACCACAAAGACCACAGTGCCTTTAACAACACCGCAACGACCACAGTGCCATTAACAACACCGCAACGACCACTGTGCCATTAACAACACCGCAATGACCACAGTGCCATTAACAACATCGCAACGAATACAGTGCCATTAACAACATCGCAAAGACCACAGTGCCATTAACAACATTGCAACAACCACAGTGCCGGTCTTACGAGGGTGATAGGACATCTGCCGTTAATTAACACAGTCATTTATATCCATCACACTCTGAACACGCACATACATATATATTTATACAATAAACTTTTTATAAACAAACCCACGTGGTACTGACCTTGCACGGGGTGGACCCGCCCGTGGACCTCAACCACCCTGACATTGCCAAAGTACTCAGAGAAGAGCTGGGTGTCGACGGTGGCAGACATGAGGAGGACACGGAGCCGGGGAAATGCGCGCACCATGTCTCTCAACATCACCAGCAGGAAGTCCGTCTGTCACAAACCACATGTCACACGTCACCAGCAATTTATTCTAGCTCTGCCTTCTAGCCCAATGTTAATCTTGTCATCAGGGTCCCTTTTCAGCAGCTCTCAGGTGTGAAGGATTTTAAAGAGTCTATTAAATATACAACATTCCATTACCATTTGACATAACAATAATTACAACAACATACGCCAGGAATGAACTCAACTTGTGTCCTTACTACTACTAGTGATTACCATTACAATGTTAAAAAGGTGTAACAAGTGTAAAGTAGAAAAACAAACAGATTTCAAATGCAGAATTGATTTTCAAACATTTTAATATAATAAAAATATTTTAATGACATTAATAATAATAATAACAACATGAAAACTGCTATTTCACTAAAATCCTCAGAAACTATTCATATATAACATCTTCTTTAATATATAACATCTTCTTTAATATATAACATCTCCATTCATATATAACATCTCCATTCACATATAACATCTCTAGTCATATGTAACATCTCTATTCATATATAACATCTCATTTCATATATAACATCTCCATTCATATATAACATCTCTGTGCATATATAACATCTCCATTCATATATAACATCTCCATTCATATATAACATCTCTATTCATATATAACATCTCTGTTCATATATAACATCTATATTCATATATAACATCTTCATTCATATATAACATCTCTATTCACACGAACATACAGTGCCTTAGAATTAAATTACAAAATATAAGAAATGTCTAAGAATCAATAAAAAATTTCAATAATAAAACAAAATAAAAAAATTCAATATCCTAAACGGCCTAAAAAAATTATAGGATTTCACAGGCCGACATCCTAGCATGAACTGGACACTCACATTGATGTCTCTCTCGTGGATCTCATCCACAATGATGTGCGAGACACCTCGCAGGCCATTCTCCAGCTTCCGCAGCAGAGTGCCTGAAATGACAGTGCTGCACTGACTGATGGTTTATGGATGGCTTATGGGGGGGGGGCAACTTCGTGTTATGTCAAGTTTCCAAAGCCCCAAAATGTGTAGAGTTAAGACTTCAAGGAAACGTTACTGCTAGTAACGCACATGGTGGAGGAGAGGTCTTTAGATGGAGAGATAATTCCACCATATTCCCAACAAGACTTCTTGCTTAAAACCTAACTGAAAGTTTAAAAAATAGAATAATATCCTAGTAATGTAAGTGCTAATTTAGAATATGGCTTAAATGTATATATGCATGCATGTACGCATACGGATTCGGAAACATGCCGCACAAATCGTGGCAAGGCATCAATAAAATGTGTCTATACAGTATCTAGACAATCACAGGAAGTCTTTAACAAACTGGTAATTGTTTAGTCGTTTTATTAACTTCACGAACCATATGTTGCTATATGTTGACATGAGCTCATATTTTACAATGACATGCACACACACATTATAATTAATAATGAAGTCTTGTATAGCGCCAGTATCTGCCAAATAAGGTGCTCATGGCGCTTGATATAATTTAACCATTATTTGAAATATAATTTAAGATCAGTAACATAAAGATTATAAAATTAGTATCATATATATAATAAAATCAGTAAATATTATAAGATCATTATCAAAATAATATAGAATCGTTATCAGAGCTTTTCTAGAAATCAATAAATATTATAAGATTAATATAAAAAATAATCTAAAATCATTATCATAGATAGTATAAAATCAGTATAATAAAAATTGCAAAACTCTTTATCTTTATCTTTTATGTGACTTGGACTGTGTAATATCACAGATATTAAACAGAACTGAACTTATTATTTTTTGCCCAGCTCACCGACGGTGCAGTATAGGATTCCCCCGTATGGTCGGGGGAAGATGCTCTCAAAGCGCACACTGTACCCTGTGGAGAGTCCCAGAGGTTCACACCGCTCAGCTGCCACCCTCTCAGCGATGGTCACGGCACTGATCCTACGGGGCTGAGGGAAACACCGGATAGAAACACCTTGCTAGAACCCTATCACAACAACACTCCCCAGTAGAACACTCAACAGGATAGAAACACCTGGCTAGAACCCTATCACAACAACACTCCCCAGTAGAACACTCAACAGGATAGAACACCTGGCTAGAACACTATCACAACAACTCTCCCCAGTAGAACACTCAACATGATAGAAACACCTTGCTAGAACCCTATCACAACAATACTCCCCAGTAGAACACTCAACAAGGTAAAAACACCTTGCTAGAACACTATCACAACAACACTCCCCAGTAGAACACTCAACAGGATAGAAACACTTGGCTAGAACCCTATCACAACAACACTCCCCAGTAAAACACTCAACAGGATAGAAACACCTGGCTAGAACCCTATCACAACAACACTCCCTAGTAGAACACTCAACAGGATAGAAACACCTTGCTAGAACCCTATCACAACAACTCTCCCCAGTAGAACACTCAACAGAATATAAACACCTGGCTTTGGCTGGCTAGAACCCTATCACAACAACACTCCCCAGTAGAACACTCAACAGGATAGAAACACCTTGCTAGAACCCTATCACAACAACTCTCCCCAGTAGAACACTCAACAGAATATAAACACCTGGCTTTGGCTGGCTAGAACCCTATCACAACAACACTCCCCAGTAGAACACTCAACAGGATAGAAACACCTTGCTAGAACCCTATCACAACAACTCTCCCCAGTAGAACACTCAACAGGATAGAAACACCTCGCTAGAACCCTATCACAACAACACTCCCCAGCAGAACACTCAACAGGATAGAAACACCTTGCTAGAACACTATCACAACAACACTCCCCAGTAGAACACTCAACAGGATATAAACACCTGGCTAGAACCCTATCACAACAACACTCCCCAGTAGAACACTCAACAGGATAGAAACACCTTGCTAGAACCCTATCACAACAACACTCCCCAGTAGAGCACTCAACAGGATAGAAACACCTGGCTAGAACCCTATCACAACAACACTCCCCAGTAGAACACTCAACAGGATAGAAACACCTGGCTAGAACCCTATCACAACAACACTCCCCAGTAGAGCACTCAACAGGATAGAAACACCTGGCTAGAACCCTATCACAACAACACTCCCCAGTAGAACACTCAACAGGATAGAAACACCTGGCTAGAACCCTATCACAACAACACTCCCCAGTAGAATATTCAACAGGATAGAAACACCTGGCTAGAACCCTATCACACCAACACTCCCCAGTAGAGTACTCAACAGGGTACATTTAATGTTATATTTCAAAATAGCTATTTTATAACATATACCTATTTTATAACATATACCTCACAACATCATTCATTTGACAGTTTGTAGTAATTGAAAACAAGAAAAATTTAACATGCATGAACAAATATTAGAATGGCTGACTTTCTTAGAATGGCTGTTTTAACTAAATAAGTGAATATTAATTTATAAGTAAACCAATTGCACAGCTGACACATTGACTGCCATGACACATCAACATGTAGAAAGTGATACTGAATGAGCACACAAACACAAACACCAGGTCTTACAAAATATTAGGATATTGCTGTGAAATGGCATTCACAACACCATTCATTTGACACTCACCTGTGTGTTTGACACTCACCTGTGTGTTTGACACTCACCTGTGTGATGATAATGTTGCAGTCCGCTCCCACGCCTTGAGCGATGAAGTAGTCAAGAATGAACTGAGGAACCTGCAACAGAACAAACAGCATGAACACTCGTCCAAGAGACTGGTAAAGTTGACATCAACTGAATAAACCACAAGCAAGTTTGATAATGTATCAGCTGCGAACATTTTAAATGAATAATTTGTTTTCTATCTTTATCTTTTATCTGGTAGTTATTGTAATCAGATTCACTGTTTTCATATGAAGCTCATCTTGACACGAACATCAATAGAAGATGAGAACATATCGTTGGTATAATAAGAGAAAGTTACTATAAAGCCTCGAAAGTAGTTGTAAAATACAGTGGAACAAAATCTGATGACTTAAGCTCTATTGTCCTGGAAAAAAAGCCAGGTGATGTTTTATTAATATTAAAGATATCTTCTTTCAACTTGTATTCCACAAAATTGAACATATTTCTTTAGAGTTAAATGGTCCAAGGTCCTGAGTAGCCATTGGTTCAAGGAACTACTTAGATATGTATAGATGCTGATCCACCAGACTTCAACGCAAGAAAGTGTAAAGGTCATGGACTGGTGCACCAACACATTCCTACAAGAGGGCAAGTGTAGAAGTCATGGACTGGTGCACCAACACGTTCCTACAAGAGAGCAAGTGTAGAAGTCATGGACTGGTGCGCCAACACATTCCTACAAGAGAGCAAGTGTAGAAGTCATGGACTGGTGCACCAACACGTTCCTACAAGAGAGCAAGTATAGAAGTCATGGAATGGTGCACCAACACGTTCCTACAAGAGAGCAAGTGTAGAAGTCATGGACTGGTGCACCAACACATTCCTACAAGAGGGCAAGTGTAGAAGTCATGGAATGGTGCACCAACACGTTCCTACAAGAGAGCAAGTGTAGAAGTCATGGACTGGTGCGCCAACACATTCCTACAAGAGAGCAAGTGTAGAAGTCATGGACTGGTGCACCAACACATTCCTACAAGAGGGCAAGTGTAGAAGTCATGGAATGGTGCACCAACACGTTCCTACAAGAGAGCAAGTGTAGAAGTCATGGAATGGTGCACCAACACATTCCTACAAGAGAGCAAGTGTAGAAGTCATGGACTGGTGCACCAACACATTCCTACAAGAGGGCAAGTGTAGAAGTCATGGAATGGTGCACCAACACATTCCTACAAGAGAGCAAGTGTAGAAGTCATGGAATGGTGCACCAACACATTCCTACAAGAGAGCAAGTGTAGAAGTCATGGAATGGTGCACCAACACATTCCTACAAGAGAGCAAGTGTAGAAGTCATGGAATGGTGCACCAACACGTTCCTACAAGAGAGCAAGTGTAGAAGTCATGGACTGGTGCGCCAACACGTTCCTACAAGAGAGCAAGTGTAGAAGTCATGGACTGGTGCACCAACACATTCCTACAAGAGAGCAAGTGTAGAAGTCATGGACTGGTGCACCAACACATTCCTACAAGAGGGCAAGTGTAGAAGTCATGGAATGGTGCACCAACACATTCCTACAAGAGAGCAAGTGTAGAAGTCATGGAATGGTGCACCAACACGTTCCTACAAGAGAGCAAGTGTAGAAGTCATGGACTGGTGCGCCAACACGTTCCTACAAGAGAGCAAGTGTAGAAGTCATGGAATGGTGCACCAACACGTTCCTACAAGAGAGCAAGTGTAGAAGTCATGGACTGGTGCACCAACACGTTCCTACAAAAGAGCAAGTGTAGAGGTCATGGACTGGTGCACCAACACGTTCCTACAAGAGAGCAAGTGTAGAAGTCATGGACTGGTGCACCAACACGTTCCTACAAGAGAGCAAGTGCAAAGACGGTCACCTGCGTAGTCTTGCCACTGCCCGTCTCTCCCCGGATCAGAACCACTGAGTTCTCATGGACTGCTGCCAGGATCTCCTCCTGTGACATAGACACGGGCAGCCGGGAGCGCTCTTGTAGCATCTACAACCAATACATTACTGTGCACAATAATTCACTTATCAATGCATGTGGCAGCCTATCATAATATACAACTCAACTCAGATAACTTGAAGAGAGTACATTTTGACTTACGAGGGCTAACATAGGAGTGGTTTATATCGACTTTTCAAAGTTTGCCTTTTTTACTTCCCCTGGCATAGACACCAAGTATAAAGGGCCCCAACACCTATTGGAAATAAGCCACCATCAAAATCCCCCAATTTTGAGATGGCAATTAACCAAAGTTTTAATATTTGATTAACAATATTCATATCTGACATCACACTTTCCAAAGCATCACTAGCATTGCTATAGGACCATCAAGCTGTATGTATTCTGTATAATTATTTTTTCTCATGAGTTGGTGTTACAGACGGTATGGCGTGTGACACTGAAACACCACTAACACCACTAACACGAGGTGTATGCAACGATGACAGCTGTGTTGATGTATGACCTTGTGTAGAGGTGATCCCTCCTCCCCCTGACTCTGCACGGTTGTGAAGAGGTCGTGGCTCACTTGTTCCAGGGTCGCCTGCAACAGTCAACTCTCTATGTACCCACAGGCATCAGTGCCATGTGCACACTACACAACTTTATCCAGAAGAAGAATCAAGTAGTTCTGCCAATATGCATGAACTAGCTGGGTTATTTTGCATCACCAACAAATAGATGCCTATTGTGTAAAATTTGATGCTATTACATACATAGCTAAATGTTTCTTTTTGCCCTAAACAATAATAACATTTGAAAACTAACAGACATTATAACAATCTCTAACCTTCAATAGAACAGACGTTATAACAATCTCTAGCCTTCAATAGAACAGACATTATAACAATCTCTAGCTTTCAATAGAACAGACGTTATAACAATCTCTAGCCTTCAATAGAACAGATGTTATAACAATATCTAGCCTCCAACAGAACAGACAGTATTTATGTCTAAAGTGTTAAACTTCATGCACATTGTCTCTTGCCATATATGATATCTTTTGATCATTAATGGGCAATGAAATCTTAATTTGCATCAAACTTAACTGCAGTGTGGATGTTAACGAGGAAAAGAAGCAAAGAAATAATGAACTGTACCAATGGATTTGTGAGAAAATAAAGGACTAAAGTAGCGAGACTTTTAACATGTCCAATTATTGAATGAATCGACAAGGATATGTTTATCAACTGAGACATACATGAGCCATAGGTCCTTCGTCAATGTTGCAGCCGACCCAGGGGTTCCAGTTCTGCTGTGGAGGTGACCACGTCACAATGCCGGCCTTCGTCTGACGTCTCTCACTGTCCTCAAACTCCTCCAGCTTCTGATGCACCAGGAGAGATGCAAGCTCCTCCACCGACCCCCGCTGAAATACAAAGTGTTCAATTCATACTGCGCCTCTCCAATATTGGTTGCTCAGAGCACATTACACTTTGCCCCAGACAGACCTTTTCACACAAACACAATTTCAACTTCCACTGAAGCATTCAGCCATGCTGCAATTGCTGCATGAAAGCTGTTTGTTCTTATAATTCCATCACAGGAATCCCATCACTTTTTTAATGCTAGGTATTCATTTATACAGCAGAACTGAGGCAAAGTTGGTTGAACAAAATTGCCCAATTTTCAAAATGGCAGCAGAGGACTGGAACCCCAGTTCTCAGATTGACAGTCTGGTGCTCCGACTGCACACAAACATGCATTGAATCCACCGATCCTCACTGAACCTTTCACTGAACTAACTAATCCAATATAAAACCTCACTGAACCACACAGACTCTAACCCTTTATTAATGTGTGTCTATTGAAAATGTAGTCATTTAGAATGCAACAATTTTATTTAAAACAAATGTTTACACAGTAAACACATGCTGACATTCAGTGTTCAGTGCAGTGTTACTATGTATACATTAGAGAACTCACATCTTCCACAGGTATAATGTCACCATGTACTTGCACACATCAGAGTAATCACGTCTACCACTGGTACAATGTCACGATGTACTTGCATACATCAGAGAACTCACATCTGCCACTGGTATAATGTTACCACGTGCTTGTACACATCAGAGTACTCAAGTCTGCCACTTGTATAATGTTACCATGTACTTGCACACATCAGAGTACTCATAACTGCCACATATATGATGTCACCATGTACTTGCACACATCACAGTACTCATGTCTGCCACTGGTATAATGTCACCATGTACTTGCATACATCAGTGTACTCACATCTGCCACTGGTATAATATCACCATATACTAGCATACATCAGAGTAGTAACATCTGTCACTGGTATAATGCTACCATGTACATGCATACATCAAAGTACTCATGTGTGCCACTAGCATAATGTCACCATGTACTTGCATACATCAGAGTACTCACATCTGCCACTGGTATAATGTCACCATGTACCTGCACACATCAGAGCACTCATGTCTGCCACTGGCATAATGTCACCATGTACTTGCATACATCAGAGTACTCACGTGTGCCACTGGCATAATGTCACCATGTACTTGCATACATCAGAGTACTCACGTGTGCCACTGGTATAATGTTACTATGTACTTGCATACATCAAAGTACTCACTTCTTCCACAGGTATACTGTTACTGTGTACTTGCACACATGAGAGTGCTTACGTCTGCCACTGGTATAATGTCAGTGTGTACTTGCAAACATCAGAGTACTCACATCTGACACTGGTATAATGTTCGTCTCCTGCAGCAAGGACTCAATACGCTGTTCCACTTCAGGGTCTATGGCCACTTCATAGGACGACAGCTGGTAAAACAGACAAGATGCACTAAAGTGCTAGTGAATGGCCAGGTACAATTAATGCTTGGGAATCTTGTAACCCATGTGGTGAGACCACTTACATCATCCCACCTTTAACCAGATAATAGCAACACAACGATTGAGTTTACATTTGTTGCACTATTATTTCAGTGGAATCTTGTTAATCCGGAAACCTCGGCATCCAGACATTATTTCAGTGTAACCTTGTTAATCCGGAAACCTCGGTATCCAGACATTATTTCAGTGGAACCTTGTTAATCCAGAAACCATGGTATCCAGACATTATTTCAGTGGAACCTTGTTAATCCAGAAACCATGGTATCCAGACATTATTTCAGTGGAACCTTGTTAATCCAGAAACCATGGCATCCGGACATTATTTCGTGGGAACAGAATTTCCAAACGCCCCATTAATGGCATGACTTGTTTATCTGAAGACTTATTAATCCGGACCCATACACTGGAGACGAAGATGTCTGGATCAACAAGTATAAATGTGACTGCGTACTTCGTTTTCTTTCTTCTTCTTCTTCTCTCCGCTGTAGGCCTCAACGCAGCCGAGGTGGAAGAGTTGACGCACAAGGGACATGGCGCACGACTTGGAGGCCACCTGTTTGTTAGAACCACTCTCACGACCTGTCAGATCTGAAACATGAAACAGGTAATACAACAGATCTCTCCAACATGTCAACTGTGTCATCAAACATGTGAACGGATGTAATGCTAGTTGACTAGTACTTGCCCATGGGAAATGTCGGTGCATTTAACCCCAAAAACAGATTCAAGGCAACATACTGCAACAACATTGTGTTAGTGTAAGGGTTGCCACTTCTTCATTTTATACAACAACTTAGATTCGACAAGTAAAATTAGTCAACCGTCATGATTGCAAAGTGGGTCGTGATAGTGGCTTCGGTTTGGTTTAACATGAGCCCATGAAATGCTATTGTACATAGTATACATGCATATATATATATATATATATATATATATATATATATATATATATATATATATATATATATATATATATATATATATATATATATATATATATATATATACAGTTTTACTATCTGAATCATAAATGTGTTTGTTCAATGTTGTGAGCATCAGTACAGACATTGTAGCACTATTAGTCTTTAAAACATGTGTCTGTACAATCAGTTGAATAACTTATTTTAATGTTCTTATGACATGGAGAAAAAACTTACTTCGGTGCAACTTCCTCACAAATATTGACATTTCAGCCACAAAACTCCTACAAAAAAACAACACATTTTACTAACATAAATTCATTTATACACAAAAGTTACAATGCTAAGCCTAAATGTTAACTACACAGTTTAGTCAATATAACAGTGCAAACACAGCGCTTGTGTAATAAAGAAATAACACAATATTCACAATGGTAAATTATTTGGCATTACACAAATGTCACACATTTTGAGTATCTGTAACATGTGGTTTAAACAACTGTCACCACCAGTGCTGACCGTGTTGATTACAACCTTCTAAACTACAAAGGATCATACAATGATATGTCCAACTGAGATTTCATAGCTGGAACATTTTATTAGAAACCAACAGACATTCCTGCATAAGTCAATACAAACTTATCCTGTATACTCTGGCTCACAGATAACACAGACACCTTATAGTGACACAACATTACAATGGGTAATTGTTGTGACTCTCATGAGTGACACAGTTAAGAGACATCATACCTGGACACACGAGTGTCTCTCCTCCGTCTCTTCTCACGCCACACCCTCTGCAGGCAACAGTCCAACAACTGTCAGGACCACCAACACAGTCAGAAGAAAAGTGACCTGGCATTCCAGTGTCAGACTTTATATTCCAGTCCCTTGCCACTTGACATTCCACTGTCAAGTGACCTGACATTCCACTGTCAAGAGACCTGACATTCCATTGACCGGTGACCTGACATTCCATTGTCCAGTGACCTGACATTCCATTGTCCAGTAACCTGACATTCCATTGTCAAGAAACCTGACATTCCATTATCAAGAGACCTGACATTCCATCGTCCAGTGACCTTGGCTTCTATTGATCAGTGACCTGACATTCCATTGTCAAGTGACCTGACATTGCATTGTCAAGTGACCTGACATTCCACCATCAAGTGACCTGACATTGCATTGTCAAGTGACCTGACATTCCACCATCAAGTGATCTGACACTCCATTGTCATGCGACCTGACATTCCACTGTCAAGAGACCTGACATTCCATTGTTAAGTGACCCGACATTCCATTGTTAAGTGACCTGACATTCCATTGTTATTGTTAAGTGACCTGACAATTTCATTGTCAACAGACCTAACACGCTACTGCCATATGACATGGCATTCCAGTGTCAAGTGACCTGACATTCTGTTGTCAAGTGATGTGACATTCCATTGTTAAGTGTCCTGCCTTTTTAATATCAAGAAACCCGACATTATCAAGTGACATTTTGCATTAAAAAAGTAAACTGATATTCCAGTCAAGTGTTCTGACCTTTTAGTATTTCTGTCTTAACATTCCATTGTCCAAAGAGCGGAATGAAGTCCCATTAACAATACAGCGAACAAGTGACCTGATATTCCAAGGTCAGTTGTTCTAGAATACATTACAATAAGTATTATTGCTGTGAGGAGGTTCCAATAGCTAGTGCTCAATCAGCAGTGTATAGAATCACTGGCCTTGCCTTCCATGTGTTCTTTAATGTCATTAGCTGGATCATCTTCATAAAACTAACTCCTGTTAGGGGCGGTCGTACAAGTTCTCAAAGTCCAAACGCTGTATAGCATTGAGTATTGGTGGATGGTGGCTTGGTCACCACCATGTTTTGTGAGACAATAAGCATATATGTGGCAATATGCGCGCTGTCTTATGTATCTTACGTATTGAGGGGGTAACTAATACTAAACACTATATTTTTTACTTTCAGAACTTATGCGATGACCCCTCAAAACTAACCCTTGTCTCCACTGTTATTTCATTTCAATGTCAGATCAGCTGGCATAGTATACCAAAGTCAGCTGAAAGCAACTTTGACTATCCTGATATTATGTTACAACTTAAACAGGGTACAACAATCATGTGTCAACTGAGGTCTTCAGCTTTGTAACATGATATTCTACATACATAGTCCTCACTTGACATTACAGTATCAGCCAATGTGATATACAAGAGCTAAAACCTGTATTCTTGAAAGACTTTCATAAGTCTGTTACCATGTATTTCATAAATTACATAGCTAATACAATTGTATTAGCCCAAACTGTAGTGTGTCTTACTTAGTAAAAAATATAGTGAAATTTTTTTCAGCCAGTTTCCATGGCAACAAACAAAGATGGCCATCAAATATGACAAATATAGCAGTTTAAAAACACTGTAACTCCTCCAATAATTTAGGTACCAATGTAATTCTTTCAGTTTCTTATTTACACCTCATGCTAAGATATAGCATGTATTACCATTATATGTATAATTATTTTTTTATTATAACAAAACATAAATATATCTTCGTGGTAGCATAAAGAAGATAACAATGAGTACATCAATCAAAACTTCTTTGGTGTAGCTTCATTATTACCAGAGATATGATGTTTCCAAATGTCAAAGATTGAAAAATGGGATTTATTACTTGAAAGAGGCATGCTTTATCTATGAATAAAAGTGATTTAGAGGTAGATAATTGCTGTAAAAGTGAACTTTAAGGATACTAGATATAAAAAGAATGCAGTAGAAACACAATTTTGAGTAATTTTATTCTCAAAAAATGCCATTTCAACAGGGGCATCTCCCCTTAAAGTGTGTTATATGCATGATGAATGATACAAAATGCATCATACTTGTATAGGAAAAGTTATGGAAAGGTTGGATACAAAGTTTTCATCTTTCAAGAAGTCATGCCTGGCAATGTTAGAGTTACACCAGTGACTTTACAACTGGGCCAACACATTGTGCTGTCATTCCAGGATCAGTTGACTTGACCATCAACCGTCAGGTCAACTGATCTGCCAATTGACCTGACCTTTAACCTTCAAGTCAACTGATCTGTCATTCCAAGATCAGTTGACCTGACATTTATCCTCTCAGGTCAATCAAATGTTACTCCCACACATTCTTATTTAATATTCCCCCTCTCAGATCACTAACTTACCATTCTTGACTTGTGCATCACATGTCACACTTTACCAAATAATCTGACCTGAGCTTTCAGCATCAAATAACAAGACAATGTCATTCTAAATTCAGGCAAACTGACATATTATATCAATAAGTTGTAATATATTTTACACTAAATAAAATCATAGACATTCCACATGCCATGTATATAACTGTCACCTGAACTGGTTGATATTACATCATATAACTTACAGTTCACCAAGTCCACAAGATAAAAATCATAAAATACATTAAATTATTGTAGTTATCCAGCGAGTTCACAAAATCAAATCGAAATGAGTCATTGCCATCAGGCATGGCTATTAATCACATCTTACATCAATTACAGACAAACATATTTTATCAAACAAAACCTGTAATAAATGCCAAGTGGTCTCGTACCTGTTGTGATCTGGGCCAGTGATTGTGTATTTGTAATCTGCCTGTATCCTGTTCATCTGTAGGAACTGATGGAGACGACTCTTCGCATTGTCAAAGGTCCAGTTGCCATGGATATCAGCCATGAAGTCCGCCTCTTCAGCCTACAGATTAAATGTGCCTCAGAAACTAGAGTACAGTTCAATAAGCTAACTTAATTTCATCAGAATGTTGTGCCTGTAGAGTTTGGAGACTTTAACTTGATTTAAAAGTGAAGTTTTCTTTCACAGTTTAGTGGTTAATGGTGACTGGCCTGAAACAAGGAGGCCATGTGCATTGATATTTTGAAAAATCTGTCAAGTGATTATGGCAAAACTTTCAGGGCATTTCAGTGAGATCCTGACGAATAATGAAGACGTCTAAAGCTCTTCCGCAAATCATTGAGCCCATCGCAAATCTGTTCATTGCATATTGTGGTGAAGCCAACTGCAGCGTGCAGGGAAGTGTTTTGTACCTCCTCCACTTGTTTCCTGCAAGCGAGGGCGTCTAGGTAGTCCTGTGGGGGTGCTCGCTGTGAACCCCCGGGCATATTCAGTGGGGCGCCATACAGTCCTGTAGCAACCACTCAATGTAATCATTTACTTACATCATTAGAATGCATATTCTGACAGATAATTAAGGTAAATGGGTGCAAATGAACAGGGCTGGGGGAAATTACAATAAGAAAACTGAGTCAGGTAATTAAATTACAATCCAATTACTTTACTTCACCATGTAATCTGTAGTTATATTTAAACAATAGTTACTGGCATTAATAACGCAAGTGGCCAACAAAATGAACAATTCCATCACTCTGTATCAAAGTTAAACATACTTTTTTAAACCAACATTCTTTAAGAAACTTTTGTAATTGAGAAAGAACATCAACACAATTGTAATTGAGAAATAAACCAACAAAATAACTGTAACTGATCACTGTAATCGACCCAGTGTTTTTGATTTGTCTGTTTTATGTCACAACTTTGTTGATGCTTGGATATGTCCACGGACAGTTAATGAGCATGGCCATATGCAACAGACATTTTATACAAAATGTGAGTCAACATACCTCCTCCAACTTTAAGATGTGGTGGAACAGCCACACTAGAGGGCAGCTGTGAAGACATGTCACCGCCACCAGAGTCAACAACTGTAGGGGGCTGGAAACATAATGATAGACATTAACCATTTCAGTATGACATGCCAGTATACCTGCTTTGTGCTCTGTGAGGCTATGGTACGATAGGCCAGTATAACAGCATTGACGACATCTGCTATTAAAATTGTTTTCACTCGCAATTATCCACTAAGTAGAGCCACTTTTCATTTCAATAGGAGAAATCGTGTATTGCTCAATACATTGTTTTTCTCTCAAGATTTTTGCTTTCTGCAACCGATTGCCTAAATCTATGACAGCAGCAATGGCGGCCGATTTTACTTCTGATGGCGATTTACCACATTGTATTTTACTTAGACAGACTGTTTTATGGCTTTAGCAATGGATTTTTATTGGATGTTTGTGACAACCTGAATAATGATGATGTAAAAGTTAACAACGGCAGTGAACTTGATACCAACAGTCCCAGTATATTAGATCACTACTTTAATCATCAAGTGATGTAATTCAATTTGAACAATGTAATGTGTCTAAAATTTTCATTGTCTGCAATGGGGAAATAAATAAAAACAGGTTCATCACTGCGACCTGAAATGGCATAAACAAAAATAATTATTTGATCTGCACGATGATGCTAGACGTACATTGAGGCTGGGAACTTCCGTCTGCTTCATATGACCTTCACGGACAAGATACTGGATAAAGTCTACAGCAGCATTCTTCTGGGCGTCTTTCTTGTTAGTCGAGTTGCCACAACTGACATAGTCGAAGCTGTCAACACGACACTGCAAGTTGAAGGAAAACGTTATTTGCTGTTATAGGTATACATAAGACTATGAACATTAATTAACGTGTGTGAATATTTTGCAATTTTAAACCAAGAAATTTTGAAACAAATTCAGTAAATGTTATGAGTGATAATTTGGGGAAGTCCAGCACACAGTTCCTGCCAAAAGAATAGGGTGAAACTATATATTATAACTATTGTATATTACAATGATGTTGCAACCAAATGGCTCATTCACTATGTTAGCATTTGTCTAAGTTTTTAAAAGAATACTTTCTAAAAAAAATATTGTGGTATGGTTGATAAAAATGTTGACAAAAAAACCTTGCAAACTGGAATACAAAGGGTGTCAAAAAATACCAAACGAGTTAGGGAATGTTTGTAGTAAACAAAATCAAAACAAGATTTAGAAATTAAAGGTTAAAAGTTTTGCACTTTAACTTGCATGACACAATTGTTCAGGCTGTTTTACCTCACAAATGAACCTCTGCCTCATCTTTCCTCCTGCTGCACGGAACTCATAGGTGGGTGTCACCTTCCGCTTGCCACACCATGCATAGAAGAACTGCTTGATTTCAGCGTCTGCCATAGCTCTGCTAAATCAACCAGTCTGCAACATTAAGTCAGACATTATAAATACAGTGGCACTAGGATCTCGCAAAGTGGAAAGCCAAGTTTAGTCACTCATTAATTTGCCATGCTACCATGTAGTGGTGCAGCAGGTTATATATGAAAAAATCACAAATTTAAGCCAAAGGGGGCCATGACCCATTGCCCCCCTAAATACACCAATGTATAAATGATATGTATAATAACATATACCAAGTATATTTAAACTGGAAAACCAAAGTTTATTGTAAGTTTATTGTATGCTGTGTACTCCAGGAAACAACATATATAAAATCCCAAGAAAACAACACCGTCCTTCAAGACAGTACTGTGTCAGGATAAGTAGCTTTCTACATTAACATTGTTGAGGTGCCTTACGTGTATCCTGCCGAGTTACTATTTCCACCTATAATACCGGTACATATAGTCCACCACATTCAGTCTCACTTCAAGGTAGTGTGTGGTGCAATGAATGGATCCGAGGTACTGTGTAGTGCGATGAATGGATCAGAGGTACTGTGTAGTGTGATCAATGGATCAGAGCCATCGGTCGATGGATGCTGTTCAGACCAGATCTGGGGCTGATGAACTCGGTACTCATGTACTCAAGTACATTTTTGAAGTACTCGTACTCATGGAAATTATGGGTCATGTACTTGTTCTCATGCTCAATGTACTCAGATTTTATGAGAAAATCTGAGCACTTTTCTAAATATGATGCTGTGATAATTATTTATGATTTATTTTAGTATTTAGTAGTATTTGTATTTTTTAGTTAACAGAATGAAAATATTGTTTATTTAAATACTTCCATAAAGTATCTGAAATGTTCAAATACATTATTTCTGACTGATATAACAAAATTAACTAAAGGCTTCACTAAAAGCAGCATCATTTCCCAGTCAGAAAGCCCCAAAAAGAAACCAAGTCCATAATGAAGGGGGCCATTCATCAGTTAGCCTTAAAATGCCTCTGTTGCTCCTACAAGGGACAGTGTTAAGAACTAGCTGAGTGTGGTGACTCAAGTCACACAGCACAAGTAGTCTTTATTCAAATTAGCACACAACCCCTTTGCTCTACTAGTAGACACTACTACACCTTGGGTCTGAGAGAGTAGATATAAACAAAATGGTTTAGTGCCTCAGACCTCTTGCTAATTGCTTTATTTTATAACTTACTTAACATTGAGCAGATTTAACAATTACCCACTCTTTTGAGATCATTACAGAAATTTTTGAAGTTTATTGGTTTGGTTTTTCTGAGATGGTACCCCTAGGTAACGATTGGTTAAAGTGAGTGTACGTGTGCCGAGTATGTCAGTGACTCAATCAGACTGCCCCTAAATATATAACGCTACATGTCTACTGCCTTTGCATAATTAATTGTTCTTTAATTATATAAATTAATTAACAAGGTTATTTAAAAAATATGCTATTACTAATAATTTACTATAAAATACAATATGTACTCGTACTCATGTAAATGTACTCGTACTCAGCTTTTACCGATGTACTCATGAAAATGCACTCGGACCCTGGTCTGGTTCAGACAATGGATCCATTGTTGGCACACCCGTTGGTCAATGGTGCAGTGTGATTGGTTGTGCCATCGACTGATTATATCGGTTATAAGTTCTGGTGTAGTCTGTTGGTAAATGCATTTTAGTAATAACTGTTTTTGTTGATTGCTTTGACAAATATTATATTAAGAAAACATTATCAGTGGAATAATGCATGGCGCGGCCTATTGGTATTGATTGTGCAGGGTCATCGATCGATCGCGCCCAATATACCCACTGATTTTACCGTAGCCAATGTAGGCTAGCCGTACCTAGACTAGAACACAGCCATAGGCAACGTTGTGGAGGTACGCCTAGACCTAGCCTAAGCCTAAGGTAAGGGCTACGGTTAGGCTACGCGATTGCTTGGCTAGGCAGCGTGATAAAACCTAACTGTGCGATCCCAGCGAACTTAAATTGAGAGATTTTGTATAAATGGAATAACAACGAGAGTTGCATCCCATGTGCGCACACCGATGGATCAGAGGTACTGTGTAGTGTGATCAATGGATCAGAGCCATCGGTCGATGGATGCTGTTCAGACCAGATCTGGGGCTGATGAACTCGGTACTCATGTACTCAAGTACATTTTTGAAGTACTCGTACTCATGGAAATTATGGGTCATGTACTCGTTCTCATGCTCAATGTACTCAGATTTTATGAGAAAATCTGAGCACTTTTCTAAATATGATGCTGTGATAATTATTTATGATTTATTTTAGTATTTAGTAGTATTTGTATTTTTTAGTTAACAGAATGAAAATATTGTTTATTTAAATACTTCCATAAAGTATCTGAAATGTTCAAATACATTATTTCTGACTGATATAACAAAATTAACTAAAGACTTCACTAAAAGCAGCATCATTTCCCAGTCAGAAAGCCCCAAAAAGAAACCAAGTCCATAATGAAGGGGGCCATTCATCAGTTAGCCTTAAAATGCCTCTGTTGCTCCTACAAGGGACAGTGTTAAGAACTAGCTGAGTGTGGTGACTCAAGTCACACAGCACAAGTAGTCTTTATTCAAATTAGCACACAACCCCTTTGCTCTACTAGTAGACACTACTACACCTTGGGTCTGAGAGAGTAGATATAAACAAAATGGTTTAGTGCCTCAGACCTCTTGCTAATTGCTTTATTTTATAACTTACTTAACATTGAGCAGATTTAACAATTACCCACTCTTTTGAGATCATTACAGAAATTTTTGAAGTTTATTGGTTTGGTTTTTCTGAGATGGTACCCCTAGGTAACGATTGGTTAAAGTGAGTGTACGTGTGCCGAGTATGTCAGTGACTCAATCAGACTGCCCCTAAATATATAACGCTACATGTCTACTGCCTTTGCATAATTAATTGTTCTTTAATTATATAAATTAATTAACAAGGTTATTTAAAAAATATGCTATTACTAATAATTTACTATAAAATACAATATGTACTCGTACTCATGTAAATGTACTCGTACTCAGCTTTTACCGATGTACTCATGAAAATGCACTCGGACCCTGGTCTGGTTCAGACAATGGATCCATTGTTGGCACACCCGTTGGTCAATGGTGCAGTGTGATTGGTTGTGCCATCGACTGATTATATCGGTTATAAGTTCTGGTGTAGTCTGTTGGTAAATGCATTTTAGTAATAACTGTTTTTGTTGATTGCTTTGACAAATATTATATTAAGAAAACATTATCAGTGGAATAATGCATGGCGCGGCCTACTGGTATTGATTGTGCAGGGTCATCGATCGATCGCGCCCAATATACCCACTGATTTTACCGTAGCCAATGTAGGCTAGCCGTACCTAGACTAGAACATAGCCATAGGCAACGTTGTGGAGGTACGCCTAGACCTAGCCTAAGCCTAAGGTAAGGGCTACGGTTAGGCTACGCGATTGCTTGGCTAGGCAGCGTGATAAAACCTAACTGTGCGATCCCAGCGAACTTAAATTGAGAGATTTTGTATAAATGGAATAACAACGAGAGTTGCATCCCATGTGCGCACACCGACTAACTAGAACAATGACAAAAAACTAAATACACACAGACCAGACTAGCTTCGTCGAAAAAGCAACCAATGACTGTCATGCGCAATGTTTTAACGCCTGGCGGGGAGGCTGTGAACCACAAACGTTTCTTTGCACTAATTTTAACAAAACAATCACAGGCGTTAGTCGCTTAATGAAAGCGATAAGCAAACGATTTATGTATAATGCTTGCGCTATCTATGACACTATTTAAAGAACAACTTATCTTATGAGTTTTTGAAATGGCAACATAATGGTAACGGTATAGCGGATAAGTTGAATACCAAGTGTATCTCAACGTGCTTTTGCTCTTGTCAACAAGCATGACTGCCGCGAGATCAGCGCTGAGTTTAAAAATTGTTTCCGAATGTTCCGTAACAAAAGCACGATGTTGCAAAATGACTTTACCACATCACACAGTAGACACGCCAGTATTTATGCCAGTTGGCACACAGGGTACCTTAAAGGGAATAACACCTGACCAACTGGAAGAGTTGAACTGCCAAATCATTCTTGGCAACACCTACCATTTAGGGCACAGGCCAGTAAGTAAAGGCTAAAAGCTACTAAAGACCGGTTTAAACGAGCAATTGCGCGATTAGCGAGGCTAATGTGTGGCTACGATTGGTCGTTTGAATTGGTCCAACTCAGTCCAATTTCACTGCATGACTGTCGGTTGCAAATTTAAAAGGCATTGCCATTGAAGATATGTCCAATCAACGAACGGTCCACTTTTTTTATCATATATCAAGGCGGGATTGGCGTGAGTCAATAGGTTGCACCCAGAGTGTACGCTTACTTATACTTGATTGTATAGTCTCTTTCAGTCGTTGGCTAGATACCTCAATTTCTTCTTGAAGGTGTTCAGAGTAGAACTAGAAACTGGCACGACTTCTTCAGGAAGTTTATTCCAATAAGAGATGACACGATTTGTGAAGAAGTGTTTATGGATCTCTGTGCGGGAGTACCTCTTCCTTAGCTTTAAGCTATGGCCCCTCAGATTGTTGCTACATTGATAGAAAAATGCTTAGGGTTATTCCTATTTAGGCCACTGAGATATTGATATACCTCACAAAGGTCCGTCTGAAGTCGTCTCATTCCAAAGGAACTGATTCGACAGGTGCTATGCTGAGTTCCAGCACTCTCTTCTGAACTTTTTCTAATTCTAAGATCTTTTTGTTGTTCAACAACTTGTAAAAGATTTCTCCATTTAATGTGTATGCATAGTTGAGGCTTTGTCTTATTTTGAGAACTACGCATTTAATTAGTGGCATTGAAGTTTAATAGCCAAGTTTTTGACCAAACTGCAAGTTTGTTTAGATCATCTTGGAGAGCTTTACAGTCAACTAATGTAGAAATATTTGAGGTTTTTGTCATCTGCAAAAATTTTTGCCATTGCCTTGACTGAGTCGGGTAGTATCAAAGGCCTAAGTAAATCTAAGTAAATTACATCAGTTTCAGCACTGTTCTAATAGTTTAATCACTTGGCTGGTGAGTGACACTGGTCTGTAATTGTTGCACTTGTTTCATGGACCTTTTTTGCGGATTGGTGTTACGCTTGCATCCCTCTAATCCTGTGGTATTTGGCTTGTTTGATTGGGTTTATTAAATATATAGGCTAGAGGAATATTAAAATCTAAGCAATTTCTTAAAACATTTACATTTAATAGGTCTGGACCACTAGCTTTGTCTGGTTTTAATTTTGTTAGCTTGGTTGTTACTTCGGTTGGTAACATTTCTAAATTATGCAGTGTACATTTTACATCTGCATCTAAAGTTAGAGAGATTGTAGTAATTCTGGCACATCTGTAAGAACAGATTTTTATTTTGCCACTACTTGTTTAGCATGTTTACTTTTTTACCTTTTGCACAGATATGTATTTTACCCATGGAGGCTTTAGTCTTGAATTTTGATCCCTGCTTTATCTGTTTGAATGGGACATGTTTCTCCACTAGTTGGGTATAACACTGCTTGAAATGTTCCCACATTTCAGTCAGATTTTTTATTGTATTCTTTGGTTCAATCTATGTTTTTATTTCTTTGTTTATTGCTTCATAATTAGCTATTGAGTACAAGACAATTTGTCTGGATTGTGATATTATTCTAACAACTGGACATTTTAGTAGTACCTTATACTTCTATGTATGCACACATCGCTCATCTAAGCGCAGTGTGGTACTAGTAGAGCATTTGACTTTCAGTCGAGGGGATTGTGGTTCAAAACAACATGCTGGCATTTCAGTTGATTGACTTGTTTATAAAATATAAAAATGAGACTTGTACATACATCAAGTGTGCATACAAATGTACATAAAAATTTAAGGATGACACAAGAAAGTGCTAGCACTTATTTCCATTTTGGTCTTAAGGCATCACATACAAACATGACATACATAAAGCAGACATACATAGATTGTGACAAGAGTAACAACGACTAAACAACCATAATGATAATAAATAAAATAAATAGTAATTAAATAATGATATGTTAAAATGTACAAAGTACCACATGTCAAAATACATTAATAATAGTGGTATTTATAAATTTATATTTCTTGAAAATAGTTACAATAAAATATTTAATTTTAGTATGGCAGATCTAATAGCACTGTATACATTTTTCCAATGTTTGCTCTTTCTTGAATTTTTTATCCGTAATGAACCAGATTCGACTAAGGTGATAAGACTCGAAGACAAACTGCCTTTGGCACGTGTTGTATTACACAAATCCTTGGTTAATCAAATTCCACTGTTAGGATGTTGTATTATACATGTGTTTCTTGATATGTGTACTGTACTGATATTGATGTCCCAGTTGATGTAGAATTCCAATGTTGGGCATAGTAATTTTCCCTTATGATGAAACTAGCATTAAGTAAAAACAATGGCTTTAGAGCCACATGGTGAGTTATATGTGGTATGTATTCAGTGTAGATCAAATATTTGACAAAATGTGGTAGCCCTATCAACTTTGCACTGTGAGAATTGTGTTATGGATGTACAGCACTTCCATTTTGTTTAGTTAGGATCCTAGGGTGAACAGTGTCAAATGCTCTTTGAAGAACAAGAAGCACCTATATAATTACCTTTATCCTGTTCCTGTTTTAGGAAGTCAGTGAGATGTACCAAACACGTGTCGGTCGAATATGAGGATCTAAAGCCAGATTTGTGTTCAAATAAGAGCTGATGGGTTTAGAGGTATTACTCCAGCATTTCATAGATGATTCTGTCAAATAATTTCGAAATTGTATTCAGAATAGAGACTGCCCTGTAGTTGCCGGCTTCCAATTTACATTTCTTTTTAGAAATGGGCATCACCCATCTGGAATTTCACTGGATGACAAGGATAAGTTTAAAATATGTGTCAAATGGAATGCAATGAGCTTGGCACCATCCTTAATAAATCTGGGTTAAAAATTATCCAAACTAGTAGCCTTAGTCAAATTTAATTTGCTCAGGATCTCTCTTTTTTCTCACTGACTTCACTAAAACAGATACCTTTACTGGGGGCATTAAATGACCTGTTGTATTCTTGGATGTGTTGCCATCTATATTTCCCAGTATTTGATGGAAGTTGATCAACTAGTGTGGAGCTACGGTAGTAAACAATTTTAAAGGCTCAGTCACCTTCACTTTATCAAAACAAATGTTGTTGTCGATACTAAATCCTATACTTCCTGGTGGTTGCCACAATTTTTTGGGTTGCTGTTTAAATTCATCAATTTTGTTTGTTATGAAATCTGATTTGGCCTGTTTTTTCTTATATTGGACCTGATTCTAAAGTATTTGTATTTGACATGCCAACTGTGGTCTTTGGTCTTTTTGAATTTACTAAAAGCCTGATCTCATGAATGAGATGTAGAATCTCCCCAGTCATTCAGGAGGCTGTACACTGTTTAACCCGGACATACCTCAGTGGGGCTATTCTGTCAATAACGGCCAAAAATTTACATTAAAAAGATAAAAAGCCTCATGCACAGAATCAATTGCTAATACGTCCTGCCAGTCCATCTCTTGCAGTTTTATTTCAATAGCTTCCTTCATGTAATTCTTAAGTGATCTTAATATCACACTGTTGTGTTGGTTAACAGGCGATTTCTGACATTTACGAGAACAGTTGCATGGTCACTTACGCCAAGGTCTAAAACACCAGACTTCATAATCTTGAAAGGATCTGACACTAGGATTGTTGGTGTGTTAAATAACTGAGTCATATAAAACATAGACATACAGTGCTTTAACAATACAACTGATTAGTCTTATTGTTTACATGGTGGTAGTCAACATTAAAATCACCCAGTATGATGCATTCCGAGTTTGCAGAAGAGTTACAGTCCAAACACGATTGTAAAAGGATATTAAAACGTCCACCTACTTAGGAGGTCGGTAACAAACACCAAGTAAAATGGGCTTGTGTTTGGGAAGATACAGCTCAGCCCACACAGTCTCTAGATCTGAACCAATGTCACATCTAGGGTTAAAAAGCAATGTTATTTCTGATGTACACATGATTGCAATTTCTATCACATCAAAGAATCACGTATCCCGGTATTTCCACTTCTGAATCAACGCATCAAGCCGTGACTCGGTGATGTCAATCACCACCACTTTAGAGTTCTCTGCCAGGATACAAAGCTTGTCTGACTTCAATATTAGACTCCTGGTGTTCAGGTGTATGAAGTGAAGGCCTTTTGAATTGAGGCTCTCAAAATGAAGGGCTTTGTCACCTGATGACTGATCAGATATGCTGACACTACTGTCACATTTTAACTATTAGTGAGTGTCCTTGTCCTTCTGCATACATTCTGAGGCCTTGTAGCAGAATAGTTGAAAACTTGATGAGTGAACGTAGATTATTTTCATGTTTCACTGTTTTTCCTGTCACGAGGAATGGTGTATTTTCTAAAATGTACCAAACTACAATGTCACTTTGTTTGCATTCAGGGGCCTAAGCTGATCAGTGAGGTTGGAGGATTACACAACTTCATGCAGTGGAATAGAGGCTTGCTCACTGTAAGTCATTTTAACACATAATTATAACTGTAACAATGCCAATATATGTATTATGGTACAGTCACTTAGACTGTGTTACCAATATAACAAGTTATTTCAGTGATTTGTTTTATTCTTTGAAGTTCATTTGCAGCACTAACTGTCATTACTGTCCTTGATTTTGTCTGTTTGCCTTGCATGACATTAGGGCTTCCATATGGTGGGCTTACTTTTGTCTCTTTGCCTTACTTTTGTCTCTTTGCCTTCTAGGACAGTGGGGGCTTCCAGATGGTGTCCTTACTTGACCTGTCAGAGATGACAGAGGAAGGAGTAAAATTTGTATCACCACATGACAATTCTGTTATGATGCTAACACCAGAGAAGTCAATAGAGATACAGAATGACATTGGCAAGTATAGTAAGGTTTAGTCATCTGACAGAGTTGGTGTTGCTGTGATATCAGAGTTTCCGCAATTACGGAGTTGCAGTAGTAGATTTGGAGAACTTTGTAATATTACTACAGGGTGTACTAGAATTGGGTTTGCTATATCAGCAGAGTTGTAATTGCCATAATATCTTTTTTTTCAAAAAAAAAGACTATATATTTATAACTCAAGAAACATAGAAGTAGTAATTAAAAATAGAACAAATAGATCATCAACCAATGACAACCATATGATATTAAAGTTGAAACATTTTTGTGACATCACCTGTCTTTCAAATAATGATGAATGATGTTCAGCCCTATTCCATGGTGGTTGTGTCCACTTGTTTCAGGGGCAGATATAATCATGCAGTTGGATGACGTTGTATCAAGTACAACAACAGGAAGCCGTGTGGTAGAGGCCATGCACAGGTATGGCAAATAAAATAAGATACATGCTCATACAAAATTGACACACATGTTGATCGGTGGACAAAGTTTATCGGGGTCAGATATTAACAGAATCATGTGACGAACATATGATTTACGCCAAGAAAAATATTTACCCTCAGAACGTTGAAATTAAATAAACAGAAAATAGCCAAATTCAGTAATATTGTGGTTTATTAAAACACATTTGGCCGAGATGTTAGAATAAATATAGTTTATACTAAATAACATGATTTACGATAAAAACCATCAGACTTTGTACCTTGAATTAATGCTGAAACATGTTATGCATGGGCAGAGCATTTTAGCATTAATGTTTCAGGTACATTGGATAGTCTTAAGTGATAGCTGCGTAACAGAGTGTTCTATGTAATCACACTGAGCAGACACTGATGTGCCTTGTAGCAAGAACATGATAGTGAGTTAGTGAATATTGATATGGCATTTATAAAGTTATGTGTAGGGAGGCAGTCCATTATTGTGCCTTATATTTATTGTACTGCAAATACATGGAAAGTGCACTTTTAATATATCTAATGCCATGTTGACAACTTACACTGGTAGTGTCTTTCCCACATGGATGCACACGGATTCTTGAAGGCCAACACCGTCTCTGTTGCTAAGTTCTATGACATTTATGTTCTAAAAGTATTACTTCCAAAGAAATTTTGACTCACCTATGCAGATCAATGCAGCCTCACTCATCAGATCATGGATCTGACGTCACACCATTTTGTCAGAGTTAGAAACATATTATTGTGTGACATTCCTGTTAATGTGCTTCCCAAAGTGGCTGCGTGATAAGCAGTCCACTTTGCAATAAAACGTCATTTATTTGGCCCTTTTCAATCTCTACTACGTCGGACTTGTGTTGGTTATTGCATAAATATTATTGTGTGACTACTTCTACGACTAACCATTGAGGAACATAATTACTGTGTAATGTTTGTCTTGTCCAGGTCAATACGATGGCTTGACCGATGCATCAAAGCTCACAAGAGACCAGACAAACAGAATCTGTTTGGCATCGTGCAAGGTGGTCTTGATGCTGTGCTGAGGACTGAGTGCGCTAACGGTAGGAAGAACACTACTTTTAATCAGCACATCTATCCAAGTTTTGTATTGCTGCTATACCTAACTGCTTGTATGGTACACAATCTTTGCATTTTTTGGCCTTGCCAATTCTTATTAGATCTAACAAAGATCTGTTTTAAAATAATATGTTTTTAAATTATAAACTTTTTAAAAGCATGAATAAATATTTCATCAAATGTTTTGTGTACAGGGTATATCCAAATAGAACCATGAATAGTGTTTTGTTTCCCCTTCATAACTCTTTGAGACATTGAGAATTTGACCAATTACCTATTATTAGTAAACAAGGTGTCAGATTGATATATTAAAACAAAATACAAAAACTTCTGTCACACCAAAATCCTTGGAAACCCAAACTCAGAGACACATCAATAAACAGTTTCGGCAATTTCAAAATCTAAATACCACAAAACATAGATACGGCAGACTGTCTGTTTTGTGGTGCACAGAGATGGTGAAGAGGGACGTGCCTGGGTTTGCCATCGGTGGTTTGAGTGGCGGAGAGGAGAAGTGTCACCTGTGGAGAATGGTCACCTTGTCAACAGACATCCTTCCCAAGGAGAAACCACGCTATCTCATGGGTGTCGGGTAAGACATTGCTATCTCATGGGTGTCGGGTAAGACATTACTATATCATGGGAGTCGGATAAGGTATTCCTATATCATGGGAGTCAGGTAAGACATTGCTATATCATGGGAATCGGGTAAGACATTGCTATATCATGGGAGACGGATAAGATATTGCTATATCACGGGAGTTGGGTAAAACATTGCTATCCCATGGGTGCGGGTAAGACATTGCTATCTCATGGGTGCGGGTAAGACATTGCTATCTCATGGGTGTCGGGTAAAACACCCTTCCTCCGCAGTTTAATTTGTTGTCTCATTTCACACTCGTCAAAAATTTAACTAATCTAGTGTCAACTGCAACATGCTAGCTCATTTATTCAAATGTGTTATATAGTTTTGATGAAATCATCGAACAAACTATTAAAGTAAATGCTCACTAGTATATTATTACAACTCCTGTGAAAATGGGAAACAATATATTTGCATAGATGAAACTACAGTCAGTTGTGCAATATTTGGTTTTGATAAGCGTTTCTTGGTGCTGGTTTCAGGTTCGCTGTTGACCTTGTGGTGTGCGTGGCCCTGGGATGTGACATGTTTGACTGTGTCTACCCAACCAGAACAGCTGTAAGTCTCTTGCCTCAAGACTCTTGCAGGTTTAGAAGATCTACTAACATAACAAATGGACAATTCAACATATGTACAGTAGAAGTGGCATTTTATGCCATTATTAATTTGCGGTCTAAACCTGTGAACTGGTATACTGCCTAGGTCAAGTATAGGTGACCAATGAGGGATGGTTCATGCTAAATAAAGTAAACAATACTAGAATTATGGATAATAGAATCAATCATTTAGTAGAGTCAAAATTGCTGGGACTGAATAATTCCCTATGCACTGCTTAGTAGAATCACAACTTCCAGTTCGTAGAATCAAATTCAATGTAGCATAAAAAAACAGGTTTCCTTCGAAAATACCATCCCAAGGTTTTATAACACAAAAAACAATGCATTGTAGAAACGCTCTCAATGTGTTGAGGAAAGCCCTGTACTTCTTCAGGTTCTATGATTTTCCGCTGTTAAGCCAATTTGATCGTGCTGTGAATTGCTGGATTAATGGGAACTTAACTCGGACACACATTAACAGTTTGTTCACTATGCAGTAATTAAATATGGACGAAGTAAAACTCATTTGTTTGACATACATTACTTCCAAATCATTCTGTCCATTATTTTGGAAGTTCACTTAATAGATTCAACTGCTTTTTAGAATGAAATTGTTCTGGCCCAAAGTGATGATATTAAGTGGAGTCGGAGTCAGTCCGCTGTAATAGTAATAATACCACCTTCATATTGTGTTCATTCCCACTTTGTTCATTGGAGTCAGTCTGCTGTAATAGTAATAATACCACATTCATATTGTGTTCATTCCCACTTTGTTCATTGGAGTAAGTTCTCAGTAATAGTAATAATATCACATTCATATTGTGTCCATTCCCACTTTGTGCATTGGAGTATGTTTAACAAGATTTAACAAGATTTGCCATCCTAGCCAAAGGCCCAGATGGCAAGTGGACAAGGAAGCCATTGGCTTATCGAGAGTCCAACAATGTTCACCTACTTATAACCCGCCCTCCTGAGATATGTGTCAACCTTGTTTTTAAACATATTTACACTGCTAGCAGTTACACAATCTGTAGACAATTTGTTCCATTCATTTATTGTCCTCTGTGCGAACGACTGCTTCCTGATGTCCAATCTACATTGATCCTTTTCTAATTTTACCTCATGTCCTCTAGTTCTGCTATCCTTCTTGAGTGAGAAAAACATATTTCTATCAATATTTTCATACCCATTCAATATCTTAAAAACTTCAATCTGATCTCCTCTTAACCTCCTTGTCTCTAGAGTTGTTAAACCACATTCTTTCAGGCGTTCTTCATAACTAAGGTCTCTAAGTTCTGGAATCATTTTAGTTGCTATCCTTTGTATGTGTTCAAGCGTATCTATATCCTTCTTACGATATGGTCTCCATGCTTGTATACAGTATTCTAAATGAGGTCTAACTATTGCTTTATAAAGAGGTATAATTAACTTTTTCCCTTGTATGTTATGTTTCTTCTAATCAATCCAAGAATTTGATTACCCTTTGAAGCTGCAATACCACACTGCTCTGAAACTTTCATATCTGGAGTTGAAGTTCTCTGTAATAGTAATAATACCACATTCATATTGTGTTCATACCCACTTTGATAATTGGAGTAAGTTCTCTGTAATAGTAATAATATCACATTCATATTGTGTTCATTCCCACTTTGTTCATTGGAGTAAGTTCTCTGTAATAGTAATAATACCACATTCATATTGTGTTCATTCCCACTTTGTTCACTGATGTGCTTACATCATATAAAATAATATAAAATTTGTTGTTGACAGAGGTTTGGCCGCGCCTTGGTACGTAGTGGCCAACTACAGCTTAAAAGCCAACGCTATGCGACTGACATGCGACCCATAGATGCAGACTGCACGTGTCTGACGTGTCGTACCTACTCGAGGGCCTACCTCCACTCCATCGTCACACACGAGTCTGTCTCATGCTCTCTCCTCTCACTACACAACGTCGCATTCCAGGTAACATTTCCCATACTTCTGCTAGATACAAGGAACTTAATCTATGATGAATGAAAATCTTAAGTCTGGTACTATGACAGGTGTTTTGGATTTCATTACCTTTGGGTGCTCTCTTGCTTTTTGGACAAAATGTCCCGCATTTTGTTATATTCAAAAACACAATATTAAGAGTAAAATTGATCTATTTGTTGCTATTCTATGCACATATTGTTTCTTTGGTCTGAAGTGATTTCACATTTCATGCGTATGTATTCACCACAAACGAGAACAGCACAACAAAATGGCGACTTGTAAAACAACATGTTAAAAACAACAAAAAAATGCTTAAAAACTAGAACAATTGTGTGGAGGAGGAAGTTTCCCACTTTTCATCAGCATTTTCTTGCTTTTTCATGAACGGATGCTGACACCCATGGGATTGTTATGTCACATTTCCCATCTGCTTTTTGTTCCCAGGCCCCAGGGTTAAGACAAATGTCGGAAATGTGGCTTTCTTAGTTGCCTTACCAATTCTGTGTAACTCACTGCCTGATCGTTACTAAACTGTTATTGGCAGTTAGCCGTGACATGAGGAAGAGATAAAGATAAAGCGAGAGTCAATATGTTAACCATGTAATCAGTCATTGCAAATATTTACGTGGCTGTAGCCAGCATACCATAACACTGAATTGTGACTTGTGTTTGATTAATATATTTTACCAATCCTGGTACTTTTTCTTAATTGGACTAAATATGCATACAAAAGTAGAATATACATGTTTGTAAAGTCAAGTTTTGCCCTATGAGACTAAAAGATTTATTGTCTACTGCATTGATTGTTCATGCCAGGGTTGAGTATTATCCATCCGTGATGGTTTTATGTAGCTAAAGTCAGAATGTTGATGTAGAGTTTTTGTGTGATATCTGCTTGATATAAAATATGTAAAATTATATAGCATTCTCCTCGACTGGACTCGATTTGAAAATTTATTTGCTGTGGTCAATAATTTCTTCATATTATTTGACAAGATAAGAGGCAGCGCCCACCCTGGATGTCATGTTATATATTTGTTATAGATGAAGCTGATGGCAGATATACGACAGAGCATCAGAGATGATCGCTTTCCACAGTTTGTAAGAGAATTCTTTCTAGAAATGTATCCAACGAAAAACTACCCTCAGTGGGCAGTGGACGCACTAGCTAGTGTTGATGTACATCTCTAGTATTAACACATTGAATAAACTTACTTTAATCAAAGTCAACATGTTTGTGGAACATTGGAGAATGCTGTCTTCTTTTAAGTGTTCAAATGATCCTGATGAGGATTAAGGGTGGAAATGCAGTTTTGACTAAATATCTTTATATATAGTTTCAAATGATTGTCAAAGATGCAGCATCATCCATTATGCACCAGAGGGCAGTGGTTAACAGACCATAAATTGTTTGACAGAGGGTTCATTGGTTGACAGCAGGTATACTGGTCGACAGAGGGTCCGTTGGTTGACAGCAAGTATAGTGGTCGACAGAGGGTCCATTGGTTGACAGCAGGTATACTGGTCGACAGAGGGCCCATTGGTTGACAGCAGGTATTCTGGTCGACAGAGGGTCCATTGGTTGACAGCAGGTATACTGGTCGACAAAAGGTTCATTGGTTGACAGCAGGTATACTGGTCGACAGAGGGTCCATTGCTTGACAGCAGGTATACTGGTTGACAGAGGGTCCATTGGTTGACAGCAGGTATACTGGTCGACACAGGGTCCATTGGTTGACAGCTGGTATACTAGCAATTATCAAACTTCAACTCTGCTAAGAAAAAAACCGTATATGTTATCAATATGATCACTGGTGTGCGGATATGCCCCAGGACACCGGTGTGAACATGTATTGCATATTTCAGGCCTTTGCTACAGAACTGAATATGAACTTCCCATCATTTTGGGTGGAGGGTACAACTCAGTACATTTCCAGAATATTAATGCACAACGCATTTAGGATATCAAATCACAATTATTGGTATGTATTTTGACATCTCAAAACGCGTTTTTACGATAAAGGGTAGACACTGAGAGGTCCCATTGATCTGTGAATCAAATATGTTAATGAATTAATCTGTATCATGGAGCAGTGCATATTTTACACAATGATGCATATTTCAATGCACTCAACTTGAAAAAGGGTGTGAAACATGGGTTACCTGATGAGTATCCACATAGGCGTAACATTTACATCATGTCGTCATGTTGTCTAAGTTAACTTACTTCACTGGGGCATACCTGCACATGCGTATGTGGATATGGCCCAAGAGAGTGGTGGGGAATATTGTCAATTTGCCCGCCCACTCGGTCTATGGCGGTAAAGTTTACTTGTGCAATGACAACACTAATGACATACATTCCCAAAAAGCATAAACACCAATATGCATATATTACGTGTATTGAGAGTGAGTTACATATCAATATATGCATAAAACTACATGAGATTCTGCAATCAGATTTGAAACCAAATACTACACAGTCAATAACCAGGTGCGTGGACATAACCCACCTTCCCCTACATTGGTTGACAGAATGTAAACTATATACAGCGAAAGTTCAGAAATCTAGCAGAAACTACTTGGGACTGTAAATCTGCATTACAACAGCATTTCTACAAAAACATACATTAATGCAAGAATTTACACGAGTGAGACTGACAACTGTTATACAAGATTAATGTAAACAAAGCAGAACTAACAAATGTTAAAATAGATACAAATAGCACTGAAGTGATGAGCACTAACAATAATGGGTGCCAGTGTACAAGCTTAGTGTAGTCATTACAATGACCAATAATGGGTGCCAGTGTACAAGCTTAGTGTAGTCATTACAATGACCAATAATGGGTGCCAGTGTACAAGCTTAGTGTAGTCATTACAATGACCAATAATGGGTGCCAGTGTACAAGCTTAGTGTAGTCATTACAATGACCTACAATGGGTGCCAGTGTGTAAGCTTAGTGTAGTCATTACAATGACCAATGATGGGTGCCAGTGTGTAAGTTTAGTGTAGTCATTACAATGACCAATAATGGGTGCCAGTGTACAAGCTTAGTGTAGTCATTACAATGACCTACAATGGGTGCCAGTGTGTAAGCTTAGTGTAGTCATTACAATGACCTACAATGGGTGCCAGTGTGTAAGCTTAGTGTAGTCATTACAATGACCAATAATGGGTGCCAGTGTACAAGCTTAGTGTAGTCATTACAATGACCAATAATGGGTGCCAGTGTACAAGCTTAGTGTAGTCATTACAATGACCAATAATGGGTGCCAGTGTTCAAGCTTAGTGCACTCATTACGATGACCAATATTACTAATGATTTAACATCCTGTATCCAACAATTTTCATTTTGTTGGATATTGAAACATAATTTTCTTGCATCTCTCAACTGCTGAACAAGATGCTACAATATGAATAAATATAGAAGCCTGTTGGACAGGCATAATGTCGTAAGTGTACATAATTGTGGCCGCAGTTGTGGGTGACATACTTTGATTTGGTACAATTCGTGTTTCTTTATAGTAGTATTTACACACTAACTTAATAAGGATATGATATGTTCAGTGAATGAAAACAAATCCGAATCGTCGATGTCATATACTATGTGGTGTTTGACACAAATTATGGAACGACTTCACGTGTTCTTCACCAAATGCTAAATGAAAGTTCTAAAATGATTTGTCTTTTTCTCTGACGCTACCTTAAGCACATCATTGTTTACCAATGGTTTCCATCAAGATCAAGCAACAACAGAGAATCTCCACTATTTCACAAGGTGGCTTACAACCGGTGGAACAATAGTATATCACGTATGTCATGATGTCCAAACATGTATTACTTACACGCATCAAGTGTAATACAATAATACTAATCCTTGTCCAAAATGAAATACAATTAGATACACATATATATGTACATCTGCCATATAAAGTATTTTTGAGACAATGCAAAAAGCATAACATGCTTGTTATTCCTTATTCAATTAGTTAACGTTTGCTTTTGTATATTCTGAACTTCACTTTGCAATATGCATTTGAAGTTGGTGTGCCATATAATATTACTCGTTGATATAATTAATTCTATAGAAATGCCCGTTGTTAAAGATACATATACAACATGCACACCATCTTACTGGAGGCACATGTGGTAAATGTGGATGGCTATGGCAAGGAAACCAGCGGAAACCACCAGAACCGAATGGCTACCATAGCCCATTGTCCCGCTATTACCAAATGTTGGGGTGAAGCCGGCGTAGGCATCTTCGGATAACCTACGTCCGTCGTTGGTGTCGCGCTGTACGATGATCATGGAAGTCAACGGTGTGACCAGGTTGTAGTCTATGGCGAGACGGATTATGTATTTATCCAGCACGTTCTGTTCAGTCTCATTGTCTGTCAGTAACTTCTCTCGCAGCAGGTCCTTGATCTTCATGTGTATGTACAGTCTCTCTAACATACCGTTCCTGTCTGCTGGCGTGGCGGACGAGTTGACGTTTTTCGTCAACGTCACCGGAGCACTGGACGTGCCCGTCACGGTCGCCACCAACTCCTGCCGATGGTTCGACAGTAGTTTGCCGGCCACAGCCAGTTCGGAGCCGTTGAAATATTGTGGGAAGGCGACTCGTGTCAAAGTGTTCGTATCGACGACGTTATCGTTGTACGCCAGTCGTACGTCGTACAGGAGCGGTGTGCCGATCTCGAGGAACAAGTCCTGCAGTTGGACTCTAGCATCGATGCCCTCATATATGCGCCTGGCAAACCCGCCTGTGCGCTGTGAGATGGACTGCAACAGAACGTAATCCAGATTCTGGCCAAATCCCAGCGAGAATATGGATACGTGACTGCCCGTGGCTTTCATGACGTTGTCAACGATTGTTTCTCTCACCGTTACTCCAACGGATGGGTGGCCGTCGGTGAGAAACAATATCATGCTAGGAGAGTCTCGCTTAAAGTTTCGCAGGAGGGACGCCGCCGATATCAGCGCTCCATTGATATCGGTCCCTCCTGTCGCTTTCAAATTATCGCGAGCGAACTTTTTCGCGGAATGTACTATATTTGTATCTGCTAGCACCATAGTTTTGCTTGACGGCCAAAATCTAATGCTATCGTCGAAAAGGAGCATCAAGAACCGGTCGTCCGTGCGAAGTTGGTCCAATATTGTCATCATCGCGTCCCGGGTTTGCACCATTTTATTGCCCTGCATCGAACCGCTGATGTCGATGACGAAGACTATGTTCTTCCCCAGTGGGTTGAGACCTTGCGGCGAGAAGAAATGTACGAAGTAGCCGTTGTCGAGTTGCAACAGGCCAGCGTCGTACGTGTGCGTAACGTCGTATCGGACGACAAAATTACACGCAACACCCGTCAAAATGTTCAACCTCCTTTGCGCTTCGAGCGACGGGTTGTACGTGACAACCTTGTTGAAGTCATCACTCCCCTCGATCACCGTGTCCACAGCGTTGACGCTGTTGGTCGTCTCCTGACCTGGTTCGACTACGTACAGACGTTGGATACCCTGAGGTTCGTGCAGGTGGATTCTAACGGAGAGATCACCCACCAGCTGGTTAGGCCTGATACTCGTCACCAGTTCGAAGAGGCCGAGTCTACGCTGCAACAGTTGCTGATATGTCAGCACGACGTGGGCTGAACTGTTCGCGCGCACATTTATGGCGATAGCGAACACTTGCACGTTCCGTTCCTCGGGCGGTGGTCTGGCGTCTACAATCCCGGCCGTTCTGTTCTGTCTCCGGGCTTCCTCGTATTCCTCGTCTGCCTCAGCCTTCTCCTTCACAGCGGCCACGTACATCTCATCGTCAATGGTCATCGTGAAGTTAGAGATGAACGCCGTGTCTGGCAGCTGGACTAAGAAGGTGGCTTCTCGGTTTTCATGTCCGGGGTTCATGATCGTACTCTCGACGTTTGTCTGGGCGAAGCGCGACGACACGCGGGTGACAACGTGAAGCTTGTCAATGCTCGTGTCGGAGACAGCGCGAACGTAGCGATGGTTTCTCTCGACAGGACCTCTGTCTGCGCTGCTGACCGCATTCTTGGAAACGACGTATACTGGTGACGCGTCTCGACCGTAACGCGAGGTCCGATATGACAGTGTGTCGGAATACACTACGGTCAAAAACAAGCAATTCATGATAACAATCCTTGTTGTCTGCATCGTGTACACGTACGTTGATTGTGTGCAGGTCTGCGTGTTGAGAAACTGGCTGTATTGGCTCAGAACTGCCGAACAGTTAACCGTGCCGCTGTTGGAAACCTGAAAACCGTTCCTTGTTTTGTTGATCCTGACCCAGATTCGTTGCTGCTTATGCACCACGGTGTGACAGGTGTCAGTCTAACGGGCACACAATTGATCACGAGCTAGTTGAATTTATTATTCAGCTAAATAGGCCTCTGCAGGGAGCTCGAAACTAGGTCGCGCGTACTGTCCGTGTTTACTTGTTAACCTCCGCCCACTCGGTATCTGTATACATGGCTATATGCTCGTGTTTATTTGCTGCATTTGAGCTATTGTTGTGTAATGTATATCCTCTAGGGAGTACGGGAGTGAGGACCAACATGCTGTTTCTATTTTTAATTCAGTATAGCTTCCTTACTCAACACGTGCTAGAACCAACTATAATTAAGGGATCGAGAGAATGTATTAGATTTAGTTTTATCTTCACAAAATGAATTATGTCAAAATACACGAGCCATTGGGTAACAGTGATCATAATCAAATGCATTTTTACATCAAAATAGAATCAGAAAGTACAAATAAAAAACGCAGGTGAAACTCCCACAAATGTAAATATGAAGATATGAGAAAATACTTATGTGACTCTGTGACTTTTATGTTTCTGGCATTAGGCCCAGGCTTTTACATTTATCCTCCATTATAACGGTATGCAGTGAATATACGCTGACAGTGATAACCCTTTGTAGCGTCGCTGGTATAATCTGGCTTTTAGGGCGCTTCATTGACATTTCCAAATTTACGGTAATAACTGTGCGCAAGAACGGATGCACAAATGGGAAGGCGGGTTATCATATTTTCCCGCGTAACGGGTGTTCTTCTGTCTGGGTCAGAAATCACATCTGACTTACACGTAAGTGAAACATGCACGCTTGGGGCGGAGCATTGTGCTTGTATGACACTCTGGCATTGTGTTTATTTGTTCGGATTTGTAGCTATTTGTTGATAGCGTATATTCATTACAATATCTACTGTTGACGGCGAGATGTCCCAAATGTCCTAGACCTAGTTAAGTTAGGCACCGTCAACGACAATGGCTTGTTAGCGTTTGTATATCGTCCTAGCGGTTAGATTAATGAATGTATAATGTGTTAGCAAGAATGAGTTGCGGAATGCATAATAGAATTAGTACTACGGTGACAGTGTATCGTGCGGTGGCATTAGGTTTCAATGAGTAATGTCAGTGTAACGAATGTTAAGTCATACTTATCCGCTAGGGTGCAGCTCTGGATATATTATGTTTACCACCGGACGGTGCGGGACTGGCACGAGACCACGGGCAACTGAATCAGCTTGAGCCCTGTAACTGATATATATATATATATATATATATATATATATATATATATATATATATATATATATATATATATATATATATATATATATATATATATATATATATATATATATATATATATATATATATATATATTATATATATAAGGGTATGCAACTAGGAATGACCCCACTCACCTTTCAACATCCGTATCTCGACGTTGCGATGCGTAATCCAAACACTGTGACCTTACACAAATGTCCCAATTAAATTAACGTGACAATGTTACCGGAAGTGAGGTACAAAATCCCTTGTTAGCCAAATAGTCTACCCAACAAGCACCTCATTTCCGGTAACATTGTCACGTTACCGTTAGTCTCGCTTATCCGACTCTCTCTCGGCTTCGTGAATCCGCCGAGAATACCGTCTGGCAACAGAAGCATGTTTTGACTGTTACCGTCGTTAGGTGGCACCACTTGTATACGCAAAAATTATGGCGTCATCAATCTTTGAAGTAATCTGACGTATTTCCGCGTTTTCGTGATCTTGTGACCAGTTCTGGGCTTACCTTATGAAAGGCTTATTATCTGAGTTTTCTCAATTGTTCGCAGTCCTATTTTTAGACAGGATGCGTGAGGATGCGTGTCAAATGGAGACGGACGCAAACATTTTTAAATCATTTAAACATTTCGGTGTGATAAAGCATGTTGTGCAGTGTATAACCCTTTTTTGATTTTGTTTAATATTTATTATTTGCGAACTTTTTTAGTATCATAAAAAGGGGCATTTTTTACACTAGGATTACAGTCCATATCTTGTGATCTGGATGTTTGTGGGCTACACTGCCACTGAATGTAAGGGCAAACGACATAATCCGTACTAATGGGGTAATGAAGATATTGAGGTGGAATAAAAAGTTTTAAGACCTAATAATGTGTGAACTTAACATAACCTTGCAATGACCTACTTCCTTGACCTACAATGACCGTTGACCTATTTATGTTAAAAATGCTCTAATTAAGTAATCATGTATGACTTTTGAAATCAGTAAGCTGAGCGAGGAGTGTAAGGTAGAATGTATAATTATACACATTGACCTTAATACCCATTATTGACTTTACGTGTTACTGAATTACGTGTATTAATGATCTATTTATTTTTAATTAAGTATGGATTATGATGATATCATGTCAATAGAGGTTGTAATTGTTAACCATAAAACTAACCTGATTATTTGACCTCCATTGACATATTTACATTGATAAATTACCTATTTTAGCCATAAATAATTATGCACGACAGTGGTGTTTACAAATGTACTGGGCAAATGGTGTACGCAATTAACTTTACTACAATGTGATCTTTTGGAGACTGAATTATTTATACTTAAAGATGCCTCCTCAATAAAATGTTTTTGCTTGTCTGTTTTCAAGTTCAAGCCTACCTAGTATCCACTACAACTCCACAATTAAATTACTTAGTAAAAATTGAAATGCTGAAAAATAAAAATTTTCACCTTTGTTAAAATTTCATAACTTTATCATGTAATCGGCAAGAGGATGGAAGGCAAGCCCATGATCGGCATTGACTCGCACAGGGTTTACTATTTTGGATATCCACTATTTTGAGCCCTACCAGATTTATTATTATTAAACATTTATAACATGCCATGTATCCAGGTGAAACACCTACTCAAAGGCTCTAGTTGTACTATATAAGGCTTGAGTTGTATATATAAGTAAAATACATTAAAATGAGCGAAAATAGATAAAAGGAATAAATTAAATGACAAAAATAAATTAGGTGCTTAAATTAGTTAAAGAAATATGTAGAATAAGTTAGTTTATAAAGCATCAGCATATACATCAATCAAATGTATAGCTAAAATGCCATTGGAATATCACTGCTGCAAAGTGCAAAGTTGCCTGCCGGAACAAATGAGCCTGCATTCCTGTCATGAGGCAGAATCAGCACAGCCACCAAGAATGAACAACTAAAGTAAATTCTTTCAATTTCAACAAAAATACACACTTTTTAATTAAACCGATTGCGGATATTACAATTCACACACTACATATTAGAACATCAACAAACCAAATACACGACAGGCAAAATATGTAGAATGTGTAGTGTTTACTGTATAATTATAAAGAACACCAATATATTATTGCATATGGAAATAATTGTTTGAAAAAACACAATTTATTATACATTTTGTAATTTCCTGCATGCATAATGCAACAATATTTATAGTCCAATGTCAAAACTGGTTTATAGTACACCACAGGCCCAGTACATCAATATTAATATTTCACTATCCTGTACTTCAACATGAAGTAATGTTTATTTATTGTTCACTGTAGGCTGATATGAAAACATGGAAAAAGACAATACCCAAAGTTGGCATCAGCCCGTCATGAAAGGAACTATAAGAAGACCATAATAATAGTACAATACAGCAATATTCACAGTTCACTGTTTCATATATCCAATCCATGTCAATGTTCACAGGACATTATAGGCTCATTGCAGCAACGTGCATAAGTCTATATGACATTGTCGGCTAAGTATACACATATTCACAGTTCACTGTTTCGTAAATCCATGCATGTGTAATGTGAGGATTTCACAGCCTGATATACAATATTTGGCTGATCTAGACATGCAAAAATTTCTAGTGAAGCCGTCATGCAAAGTTCATTCTGGATGTCGATCCTCTTGGCTGGAGTAACTGTTGCAGCACATAATCTTCATGGAAGTCACTGGCCCTACAATAACAGGAATAGGAATGTAAACTAATTAAATTAGTAGTTACTACCGTATGCACTATTTACTACAAGGTATGGTCATAGGAATTTAACAAGATTTGCCATCCAAGCTAAAGGCCCAGATGGCAAGTGGAAAAGGAAGCCATTGGCTTATCAAGAGTCCAACAATGTTCATATACTTATAACCCGCCCTCCTGAGGTATGTGTCAACCTTGTTTTTAAACATATTCATGCTGCTAGCAGTTACACAATCTGTAGACAATTTGTTCCATTCATTTATTGTCCTCTGTGAGAACGAGTGCTTCCTGATGTCCAATCTACATTGATCCTTTACTAATTTTACCTCATGTCTTCTAGTTCTGCTACCCTTCTTGAGTGAGAAAAACATATTTCTATCAATATTTTCATACCCATTCAATATCTTAAAAACTTCAATCTGATCTCCTCTTAACCTCCTTGTCTCTAGAGTTGTTAAACCACATTCTTTCAGGCGTTCTTCATAACTAAGGTCTCTCAGTTTTGGAATCATTTTAGTTGCTCTCCTTTGTATGCGTTCAAGCGTATCTATATCCTTGTTTAGTTCTAGTACCCATTGTTACATTATGTAACAGATGAATATCAATATTGATGGATATCAATATTGTTCATTGTCACAGGTCAAAGTGTGATAAATTTACAAATGTGTACAATCAGCCCAAACAAGATCTGACTGATTGAAACTTATAGGTGTTGCAGACAGTAGACAATAAAGCAGACAAAAACTATTGACACCGTAGTTGCTTTTGTCACCGGGCAAGTACAAATTCACTATGCAGCTGTCATGCATATACAATGCGTGCATGTTTATAATACCATGTTAATATTTTTATAATATATATTATAAACATGGCCAAGGCTGTATACAATTACACAAAATCAAATCAATTACGTTTCATTTGAATTATACTAGTCCTGTTTCAATTACAATTACATATGCGTTATATGGATCTCCCAACAAAAAGGCACATATGTATGCAAAAATGGCACATATGAGCATGGTATAATTAAGATTAATGTAACCTTTATTTCTACATTTCAGGAACAAATGTAAATCTGAACTGAAACAAATAAGAAAAAAAAATTAGAATTGAAGTTGCAAAGTGAGGTGCATTCAGCAGATGAGATACATTTTAAAAAAACTGACAGTTAAGTTTCTTCAAATTGAATGCCCCAGAAGCCATAAAGAAGTGCTCATCTTTTCTCTGGTCAGCAAAATTGTGTACTAGTTGCAAGTTCAGGCCATTGTCCATTTGTGGGTGCGTTTTTGGACACTTTCACATTACATATATAATTTGCATGTAAATGCTTATTTCTTTTGCTGAAGTGCTCAAACATAGCTACTAATCATCGGTTAAAATTTAAGCAAATTCTGAGGCATCAACTTTTAAAATTTCCTGATAACTGGTCGATTTGACACGGATTGACCCATATATCAGTCAGTATGGGAAAATAACTGGTTATGTTTACATACAAGAAACAGAGTACAGAGAGGAAAAATTTGCTACTTTGGTTATTCGCGTTACATTTATGAGGGGGTACGTCTATCTTTGGGTGAGAGCTACATCAATACCATATTATATTAGTAACTGCAATACCAAATGGGTGTACCATGTAGGTACTAGGTAAGCTAATTAGGAAGTAATATAGGCGTATGCAAGTTTGATTTAATTGTATAAAATATAATCAATTTATTAAAATAATGCTTTACAAAAAACAAGGGGATAAGAGCCCCAAATCACATTTATTTTTTTTTATAAATAACTTGATTGCAATGCAAACATGAACCACGCGTGACATGAGAAATCTGCGTTACCGTAATAGTCATGCTATATGTATGAAACGTAAATCAATACAATGGCTTACCCGTATCAATAGTGCTACCGCTCAGCTTCGGGTGAACTGCACCAAGTCCAAGGCCCATCGATCGTGAGTAGTCTTTCTTCCGATGACCAACTGTAATTAAAAGGCAACACCATGACCATGTCAACATGTGCCAGCCGATATTTCCGGGTAACATATAAAGTACACGAGGGAGAATTGTGCATATGAGGGTTTCTCCGTACCCTGTTGTATTGTAATTGTATAAAATATAATCAATTTATTAAAATAATGCTTTACAAAAAACAAGGGGATAAGAGCCCCAAATCACATTTATTTTTTTTATAAATAACTTGATTGCAATGCAAACATGAACCACGCGTGACATGAGAAATCTGCGTTACCGTAATATTCATGCTATATGTATGAAACTTAAATCAATACAATGGCTTAGCCGTATCAATAGTGCTACCGCTCAGCTTCGGGTGAACTGCACCAAGTCCAAGGCCCATCGATCGTGAGTAGTCTTTCTTCCGATGACCAACTGTAATTAAAAGGCAACACCATGACCATGTCAACATGTGCCAGCCGATATTTCCGGGTAACATATAAAGTACACGAGGGAGAATTGTGCATATGAGGGTTTCTCCGTACCCTGTTGTATTGTAATTGTATAAAATATAATCAATTTATTAAAATAATGCTTTACAAAAAACAAGGGGATAAGAGCCCCAAATCACATTTATTTTTTTTATAAATAACTTGATTGCAATGCAAACATGAACCACGCGTGACATGAGAAATCTGCGTTACCGTAATATTCATGCTATATGTATGAAACTTAAATCAATACAATGGCTTAGCCGTATCAATAGTGCTACCGCTCAGCTTCGGGTGAACTGCACCAAGTCCAAGGCCCATCGATCGTGAGTAGTCTTTCTTCCGATGACCAACTGTAATTAAAAGGCAACACCATGACCATGTCAACGTGTGCCAGCCGATATTTCCGGGTAACATATAAAGTACACGAGGGAGAATTGTGCATAATTTTTATTAGGGTTTCTCCGTACCCTGTTGGAAGTATTCCCATCACATAACGTTCATCAGTAATGTTCTGGATGCAGGCAAACTGTTTTTTCTCAGTGACAGTGCAAATTCTAAATTTAACGACTCTTGCTATGTCGATAGCACGTGCGATTCGTAGCGACTCCATTTGTATTTCTGTAGGCGTTACCGGATGAAGTGCCAGCAGCCAATCAGCGTCATCGTCGAGCTTAATTAGCTACTTATGTATGCGCCCAGAATCTGGGCGCATACATAATTTCCGTCACAATGAGAACCCCACTCTGTGTCCAGGCGGTGATGTGTGCGACAAACGGTGGCGCCACATCGCGGAGCCTGGATAATCGAGGCTACGTTACCGTATGCGGCGTGATGGGTTATCTGTGCGTACAGTCGTTAACGTACCGCTTTTCATAAGAAATCCATATACGTTTTTAATGACAAGTAGGTATAGTGAAAGTTTATTCATTGGGACATTTGTGTAAGGTCATAGTATTCGGATTACGCATCGCAACGCCGAGATACGGATGTTGAAAGGTGAGTGGGGTCATTCCTAGTTGCATACCCTTATATATATATATATATATATATATATATATATATATATATATATATATATATATATATATATATATATATATATATATAATATACATATACATATACACATACACATACACATACACATACACACATACACATACACATATATATATATATATATATATATATATATATATATATATATATATATATATATATATATATATATATATATATATATATATATATATATATATATATCAGTTACAGGGGCTCAAACTGATTCAGTTGCCCGTGCACGAGACGAGCCCGGCAATTAAACGTGTTGTTAAACTCGGTCATTGTTTGTGTCACATAACAAGACAAACATTTACATGGTGTCAGATCAGGGGATGTTTCTTTTAGTAAGTGGCAATTGACCAAGAACTGTAAGTAGAACATTGCAACTAGCAAATATCAGTACTACGGTGACAATATTGCATTTACCCGCTCGCTCGCAATTTGGAATGAACTGACGACAAAATGGATGACGTAGGGCTTCGAAAACCTTCACCGTTGTGTTTCGATGGCAATGCAGCCGAAAACTGGCGCATTTTCGAACAAGAATATAACGTATTTGTTCTTGCTGCATATGACGATAACCAGACAAAGTGAAAGCATATGTTTTATTGAACTTGACTGGTGCAGAAGCTATTGAACGAGAGCGTTCGTTCACGTACGAGCCGACGGAGTCACGTGAAGTCTAAAAAGGAAGTTCAGAGACATCTACAACCCGCGAACCAACATCATACTGGAACGTCACAGGTTCAACTGTCAACTTTCAACTTTATTCTCAAAAACCTTATTAGGTTACATGAGAATCACAATGTTGCATACTGTTACAATGGTAGATGGCTATAAGTGTATGTAATCCAGGCTTCAATAATACTTATAAATTACATTGGTAAATGGTTTTACCAAAATACAAAACACAAAAGTATCACAGGAAGATCTACTTACAACTTAAAGCTATTTAAAATCTCCTGTACGAATTTACATAATTTAATTAGCTTTGCATGGCTTGTCAAATTAAACAACTGGTCCATTTTTAAAGTGTTTGGTCTCACAAAATAATATCTAGAAATAAATTTAATTCTAGCTTCTTGAAAAAAATTACATTTAAACAAATAATGAAACTCATCTCCAATATCATTACAATCACACAGAGTACAAAATCTCTCTTGCCTATCGATTCCACTATACCCGCCTTGCTGAATAGGCAACCGATGATTACAAGTACGAAATTTACACAGAGGTCTAGATAGATTTGGTGGTAACACCAGCAAATATTTCTCCATTTTAAAATCATGTTTAATTATTCTGTAGGTTATACACCCATCGCTATTGCAAATATTACTACCCCACTGCTGATGATACTGGTCAGTAAGTTTCAATTTGACAACTGCTTTAAACCATTTAAGATTCACTATTTCTTGATTCAGCCACAAGTTAGATAGGCCAGTGTTATTTAAAATGTATTTAACATGAGTAATCCAAGGGGATTCAAAGATATTTTTAACATATAATTGATATAATAATTTATACATAATGCAAGACAGTTTAGATTCCTTTCCCATCAATAGTGTACAACAACCAGGCGAGTCAATTCAGACGTTTTTGAGCGATCTAAAGATAAGATCAATCAGCTGTCAATACGGAGAACTGGCGGACAGTTTGATCAGAAAAGGATTGTAACGGGCATTATCAACGATGGAGTGAGGAGACTTCTTTTAAGGGAGAGTGACCTCACACTAGCGAAAGCAATGCAGATTTGTCAGATACACGAGCTGTCTGAACAGGATGCAAAAGCAATGCAAGCACAAAAAGTGGAGGTGGATACAGTGAAGCAGCATCGGTTTGCAGAGAAAAAATGGCATAATCGACAATCAACAACACATTCAAAACAAATGTGTGACAAATGTGGATATTGTCATGGCAAGGCCAGGGAGCAGTGTCGCCCTTATCAAAAACAATGTCACAACTGCCGAAGGTGGAACCATTTCGCATCAGTGTGTAGGTCGAAACCGAAAACAGAACCACTAAATCGACATTTCAAGAAAACTGTCGCAGAAGTAAACGAAGAAACGTTCACTATCGAGACAGTAGATGGTTTGACAAAAGGAGACATACACACAACGTTGTGTATAAACAATGCGAAGATAGATGTCAAAGTAGACACTGGAGCAAAATGCAACGTGATGAGTCTTCGACGACTCAATCAGCTGCATAGTAACAATCGTTTAGACACATCGAGAAGAATAACACTGGTGGGGTTTGGTGGAAATGCACTGAAATCGGTTGGAGTAGCAAGACTACTATGTCATCAGGGAAAACAAGAGTATGTCATAGACTTTCATGTAGTCGACAAGAAAGTAACAACACTACTTGGACTGAAAGACAGTATCATGCTAGAACTAATCACTCTAAGCGCTGATGTGCATCAACTTTCACATGCTGAACAGATAGCAGAACACAAACTGCCACCAGGTATTCTACAAGAATACAGCGACCTATTTGACAACACACTTGGAAAGTTGCCATTCAAATACAAAATAACAATCGATCCGAGCATTACACCAGTCAGCCTGTGAGGTCAGTGCCAGTAGCTTTGAAACAGAAACTGAAGAGTGAGCTGGAAGTGATGGTCGAGAAAGGTATAATCACACCTGTGAACGAACCAACCGATTGGGTGTCAGCATTGGTAGTTGTAAAGAAGAAAGATACAAATGACATTCGCATTTGCATGGATCCAGGAGATCTAAATCGAGCAATCAAGCGACCACACTACCCGATGCGAACGATCGAAGAGGTAGTCGAGAACATTCCGATTGCTAAGTACTTCACAGTCATGGATGCAAAGCAAGCATTCTACCACATCCCATTGGGGAACGATTCATCATACCTGACAACCTTTGGAACGCCATTCGGAAGATTTCGCTATTTGCGCATGCCAATGGGGATAAGTTCAGCATCGAAAGTGTATCAGCGAGGAATTGAACATTTGTTAGCTGGATACCCCTGTGCAGTGATCATGGATGACATACTAGTGAGTGGAGCATCTGAAATGGAACACGACACTAATCTTGAGAAAGTGCTAAAACGGCTGCGCGAGATCTATTTGAAGCTAGCACCGCGAAAATGCATGTACAAACTGCAAGAAATCCCGTACATTGGACATGTACTATCTAAGGATGGACTCAAACCAGATCCGAGAAAAGTGCAGGCGATCACAGAAATGCCAGAACCAGAAAACACAACAGATTTGCTACGATTCATGGGAATGGTTAAATACCTATCAAAATTTGTCCCTGATCTAAGTGAGAAAGCTGCTGCTCTCAACGAGCTTCTGCACAAAGACAATGAGTGGGTCTGGGATGTTCCACAGCAGAAAGCTTATGACGATGTGAAACAAAGTATAGCACACGCAACTATTCTTGCGTATTTCGATGTCAACAAGGATGTCACTCTGACATGTGATGCTTCACAGCATGGATTAGGGGCTGCCTGTCTACAAAATGGCAGACCAGTCGCCTACGCGTCAAGAGCGTTGACTGAGACGGAAACAAGATATGCGCAGATAGAGAAAGAGCTGTTAGCCGTAGTCTTTGCGTGCACAAAATTCAAAAACTACATTTGTGCAAAACAAGTGACAGTCGAGACAGACCACCAGCCTCTCACAGCAATCACAAAGAAGCCGTTATCAGCAGCACCAGCAAGACTACAACGAATGCTGATGAAATTACATAGTCATGACATTCATCTCGTATATAGAAAAGGCAAAGACCTTGTGCTAGCTGATGCGCTATCGAGAGCGTATCTACAGACAGAACAACAGGAGAATGAGGAAGTGACAGATTATGAGGTTTTGTCACTACTGCCGATAACTAGCAACAAGCTAGACGAGCTAAAACAAGCTACTGCAGCCGACAATTCACTCCAGAGAGTATATCGAGCAACACAGTCAGGCTGGCCAACTCAGAGCAAACACATTCATCCTGAATTGAAGCCATACTTTCCATTTAGAGATGAGATGACGTCAGAAGATGGAGTGATACTCAAGGGACACAAAATTGTTGTCCCATCAGCTCTGAGAAACGAGTATGTTAACCTCGTGCACAAGGGACACATCGGCATCGATGCAACAAAACGAAGAGCGAGAGGTGATGTTTTGGCCGAACATGAACAGTGACATTGAAAAGGCAATTACTGCTTGCGAAACGTGTCAAAGCATAACATACTACCAGCAGAAAGAGCCTCTCATGTCATACCCAGTACCAAATCAGCCGTGGGCAACTGTGGGGACTGATTTGTTCGAGTGGCACAACTGCATGTGCCTCATAACCGTCGATTCGTATTCAAGTTGGTACGAAATAGATCTGCTGAGAGACACGTCGACATCGACAATCATCAAAAAGATGAAAACACACTTCTCGCGATTTGGAATACCTTTGATGGTAATTTCTGACAGCGGATCTCAGTATAAATCACGAGAATTCAAACAGTTCGCAAGAGACTGGTCATTTAACCATGTAATGAGCAGTCCACACTTTCACAGCAGCAATGGCCTAGCTGAGAAAGCAGTGCAAACAGCAAAGAAGCTGCTAGAGAAATCATACAGAGATGGCACAGATGCGCATTTGAATATGCTCAATTGGCGAAACACTCAACGTGACGCAGTCTTAGGATCTCCTGCACAACGCAACATATCACGCCGCGCAAGGACAACATTGCCTACAACACAGACACTGTTAAAACCACAAGTTCTCAACCAACAGACAGTGCAACATTAGTTGTCTGAGAAAAGGCTGCAACAAAAGAAATATGCGGACAAGTCGGCTAAGCCACCACCGTTGCTGCACACAGGTGACAACGTCCGCATGCAAACGCCAAAAGGCTATGGTAAGCCTGCTACCATCACACGGCTGGCAAATGAACCTCTCGTTCCTACTATGTGCGATCGGAGGAAGGAACTGAATACCGGAGAAATCGTCGACACTTGCTTAAAGTGCCAACAACTGTGCCAGCAACAGTCGATACGACGCTGCCAGCGATCTCCGGAGAGACTATAGAAACACTGCCAAGAAATGAACAATCGAACACTGTCTTAAAACCAGTAATGTCACGCAGTAGGTTAATTAAGACCCCTGCCAGATATGCTGAATGAACATACATTTAATTAAGAGACTTGTTAATTGTCATACACGAACATTTAACATATTATTATTATTATTATTGTTTCGCTATAATGTTTAAAGATGCATACATGGTAAGATAGCATGTTACTTTACAAAGGAGGGAGGATGTAACGAATGTTAAGTCATACTTATCCGCTAGGGTGCAGCTCTGGATATATTATGTTTACCACCGGACGGTGCGGGACTGGCACGAGATGAGCCCGGCAATTAAACGTGTTGTTAAACTCAGTCATTGTTTGCGTCACATAACAAGACAAACATTTACAGTCAGTAGTAGTATTGTCGGCAGTATCGGTATCCCTATGTGGAATGGTGTTCCCCTGTTGTCATTAGATGGCAGCACTAGTCATGTTACAATGTTCAAGCGTTACTGTTGTATACTGAATGTCCTGCAATGAGTTACATTCGGGTGTTACATTTATTTGTTAAAGTTATGTTGCATGGTCGGTACACTATTATAAGTAGACGCATAGGCGTCGTGATCAGTATTATTGTATTAGGTTGCTATAACATGACTTCAACGGAACGGCTGGGCCATGCTTTCTTATTCAACCACTTTATTGCTATTATGTGGAGTATGATGCTACGTTGGCGCTAATAAACTGTCCAACGTTTGGCCGGAATCTTAGATGCTATTTACATAGTAATCCGTGTTACTAATGTGTATTGGCTGTGTGCAGGCTACTGTTTGTTAGGATATTAGGACGTGAAATGTGGTGACAGCCTGATAATAATCTGTGTTCTATCTATGACAGCTATCATAGTTCTGAGTAGCAGTCGCCGTTTCCGCAGTAGTTTCCGTTTCGGCCATATATCATCTTGGTTAAGTTAAACAGTTCTACACAGAAATTAAGTACATTTTAGTTAGTCTGCTATATAACGTTATGTCTCGGTTAATTGTTCTTCCGTGCGAATAAACCTTATATATACATATTCTGTTTGCCTTAGTGTAATTCGATTGGTTTGGGGACCCGCGGAGCGCTGCAGGTCACACTTAGCAAAGCTAAATTGGAATAACATGCTGATGAATAAGACCACAATTAAATGTTGGAACATTCAAAAATATGAAATTGAAAGTATCATTGACCAATTTGTTCAAAGAAAACGTTCTAGAAAGAAACACTTGTCAAAAGAAGCTATATTAGAAAAATAGTGTAAAAGCAAACTATGTGGAGGGTTTATAGGTGTACTAAAAAGGATGAAGACTCAACAAACTACAAAGAGACAATGCACCTATGAATGAAATTAGACAATCTAAAAGAAGCTATGAACATGTAACATAAAAAATGACGGCAAGAGTTTTTATGCATATGTCAGGAGTAAACAAAACGTAAGAGACAAGGTCGGACCTCTAGAAGACAGTGCTGGAAATATAATATCACAAGGTTTTTTAATGGTGGAAGACTAAATGGATACTTCAGTTCAATGCTTACCAGAGAGGATATTAGTTCATTATCAGTTCCAGATACTAAATTTCAAGAGGCGAAATCGGACTAGTTAGGTAATTGTAACTCCAGAAATGATAACTAAGAAAATAAAGGCAATGAAGGACAATAAATCATCTGAAGTGGATTGAATTCCTCCAAAACTGCTAATGGAAACAGTAGAACATATTATAATAATATAGTAATATGTTCTACTGTTTCCATTAAAAGAGGGAGTGGTTACTTTTTAATGGAAATATCATACCATTATTTAAAAAGGGTTCAAGAAATAAGTAAGAGAATTACAGACCAGTGAGTTTAACATCAGTGATTTCAATTTTTTTAGAAAAGTTATATAAAGACCATATGGTGGACTTCCTTGTTAGGCATAAATTATTAAATCCACCTCAACATGGATTCCTAAAAGTGAGGTCATGCTTAACAAATGTGTTATGCTTTTGGAAGAAATCACCAAGTGGATAGATGAGGGATCACCAGCAGATATTATATACTTAGATTTTTAGAAAAAGTGCCATATCAAAAATTACTACTTAAATTAAAAGCCCATGATATCGGGTATGGCATAATTGCCTGGATAGAACATGTAGTAGATGGGGAGGTTTCAAGCTGGAAATCAGTTTTGAGTGGGGTACCACAAGGATCAGTATTAGGACCTTTATTATTCTTAATATATAAGATGATTTGTGGATGACACAAAAATGTTTGATGGTGATAAACAATATTTGCAAAACGATCTAGACAAATTATTTAAATGGTATGAGAAATGGCTGATGTTATAGAATTTTAGGAAATGTAAATATGCCTACATACAGGACACGGGAACTTGGATGTAAACTATAAAATGGGAGATACTGTTCTAGATACTAATGTAAAAGAAAAGGACTCAGGAGTGCTGATGTGAATTTCAGAGCAGTGTGGCATTGCAACTTCAAATGGTAATCAAATTCTTGGGTTGATTAGGAGAAATATAACATACAAGGAAAAAAGCTAATTGTACCTCTGTATAAAGCAATAGTTAGACCTCAGTTAGAATACTGTATACAAGCTTGAAGACCATATCGTAAGAAGAGAAGGATACAGATATACTTGAACGAATACAGAGGAGGGCAACTAAAATTATTCTACAACTGAGAGATCTTAATTATGAAGAACGACTGAAGAAATATGGTTTAATAACCCTAGAGACAAGGAGGTTAACAGGAGATCAAAGTGAATTTTTTAAGATATCGAATGGGTATGAAAATATTGATATAAATATTTTTTTTGTCACTCAATCAAGACAGTAGAAATAGAGGACATGAGGTAACATTAGTAAATAATCAGTGTAGATTGGATATCAGGGAGTACTTGCTCTCACAGAGGACAATAAATGAATGGAACAAATTATCTATAGAATATGTTTAAAAACAAGGTTGACACATATCTCAGGAGGGCGGATTACACATAGATTAAAAATGTTACACTCTCGATAAGCCAATGACTTCCTTGTCCACTTGCCATCTGGGTCTTTGTCTTGGATGGCTATCTTGTTAAATCTTGTTTAATCATCATTAGTTTTCACTGTGGCATGAACATTCATTTGTCTTGGTTGGCTATCTTGTTAAATCTTGTTTAATCGTTAGTTTTCACTGTGGCATGAACATTCATTTGTCTTGGTTGGCTATCTTGTTAAATCTTGTTTAATCATTAGTTTTCACTGTGGCATGAACATTCATTTGCACTGTGCTGTAGCCAGCCTTGATTATTCAGGCTCCGTGCTGTGGCGCCACCATTTGACGCACACATCATTGCCTGGAAGAATATGTAGGGATCTGGAACGGGAATTTCTTTATTCGACCAATATATATTATGACTTTTTTCTTAAGCATAAAAAATTGCCAGAAGACTCTCACTAAGGCTTAGAAATATGCCGTTAGTGTGAGAGCCGCATACAATGGTTGTTTTCCGTGTTCATTCATTGCTTACATGTTTTACATCATTGTCAAAGTTTATTGTCACAGTTTATCGGAAGACAGGAAGTACGTTGTGATCATTTGTAGCCTAAGTGCATATGTAGCAGTTAGCATTTGTGCAGGAATTTTTTTTTAAATGTTAGTAGGTATTGTGAACTGTGAAGACTATGCATATAAATTTTATCCACAATTTGATGACATTGCCTTGTGGGAATATCATGATGAGCAGCATTTTGCAAAAATAGTTATTGAAAAAATATAGGAATGCGTTTATGCACGAATTTATGAACACATTTCAAGCATTGACGAGTGAAATTGTCTTAAATTTTGAGTAGGTTGAGAGATTTCATTATAGGTTCCGTGTGTAAATTGTATTTACTTTGGGAAATTATTTCAATTGCCGTTTTCTATAATTTGGAGAGCTTAGTCGAATCAAGACTTAATGATAAAATGCTGTAGTTGAAGTGTGGCACGATTAAAGAATTATACATATTCATTATACATATTCTTTAATGTGTATCCTGGTAGGAAGTGCTTTAGTTTATTCATGACTCCCAAAGTTCATGATATTTTATTTGATATTCTGGCAATGTGTGGAGTTCAGTGTAACATTTCTTGAGTAAAACTAATAGTAATTATTTGTGCACACACTCTATGGGCTGACTGTCTATTTGTAACATTAATTTTATATCTGAAATACTACAATATTGTGGAAAATGAAACAAGATGTATTTAGTTTTACTTGTGTTTAAGGATTTTTTTTTACAGATAACCATTCACAGATATGGTTAAGTTCAGTGTTAATATGGTCGCTGGTAATATTGTAGTCTTGTATATTACTATTAGTATTGCGTTTGAAAGAACAAAGTGGTCCGACAAGAGTGTTCCAGATCATATTGTTTGTCATTTCGCAGTAAAAGTATGGTTTAATTACAGCAACAAATTATTTCTCCAAATTACACAGATTATTATGATTGTATCAGCTGTAGGGTTATATTCCCCAGCTTTAGAAAGTATTCGCAATCAGGAAATGGAACAGGAAATATTTATTTATCCCAAAGACGTAACAAAACCAAATACACAGTACAGAAACCATAAAATATATTACATCCAAGTCGATAAGAAAAAACGAAGTGGTAAGAATATAACGTATTGTCTGAAGATAATTTGTAAATATTTGATCAAAACAGGTTTAACTGAGTTTAATAGCCGTGAAGAAATACCGTCAAATCTGCAACTTGGTTTTGGGTGTATATCATCTGTTGTTTTAGATATTGCTTCTTCATTAATAAGTTGAATACAGTGTTATATTGTCCATTAAAGTAGCATCTGAAAGTTTTATTTGTTGAATTTTGTATTTTTTTAGCTAAATTTGGGCCAGTATTGATAAAATATGAATTAAATGTGTTTGCAATTGCTGTTTTATCTGCTGTGATATTTTCGTTATAAATAAAGGAATTGGGAAAGTTTTCTTTTTGTGTGTTCTAGAAAGAATACCATTAATTGTTTCCCATATTTTGTTTATGTTATTTTTTAATTTGTTAAAACAAGACTCATAATACATGCGTTTAGCTGTCCATATGCCTTTTTAAGGATGGTGTCAGGTTGGTCCGAATTGCAAAATATTCTGGTGATTCCGGTCGAGTCATTTTGAGTGTATTATATAACTTGTCTCTGCATCAAATGGATTTGAGCAGACCTAACATAATTCAAGTGGATTTCTTGTGTTTGTATTTTTTATTTAACTGTTTTATATGGCATATGTTTATTTTTTGCACATTTAATTACGTCATGTAGTATATAAAAGTTTATATTAGGGTTTGGTCAAGGTGGCTGTAAGTATTTGATGAGAAAACGTCCTGTATAAAATTAGATATTGTATCAGAGTTTTGTAAACTAATTGTTATATACCTTGGTAAAGGTTGAGTGGGAAACTGTAATTAAAAAGATGGCGGCCTGGTAATTGTTTAGTTAAAATGGCTGGTTTAGGCTTCATTTTAGATTTAGTTAGTTTACAAAAGAAGGTATCAATTAGGGTTCAGTAGGAAGTGTGATCTGGGGGTAAAAGCTATATGATATTAAAGTATAAAAGAAATTCCCAAAATACTTCTTTTTCATTTATTTTCAAAAGGTTTATATTGTTTTGCCTTGTGTAATGCACTGATATCTCTCAAGTTGTAATTTACACATATCATTATTCTGGGAAAGCCAGCATTCCTGAAAACATGTTACGTTAAATTGAAAGTTTAAGTTCTTCCAGGAAGGAATTATTTCACTGCATTGATTGGTTCTATATTTTGCTGAAACAGCAATTCCGATCAGGCATAAGCATTGCAAAGACTGTTAGCTTCCTAGGCGCAGACATAGGAAAGACTTGGTGATGATGAACTTCCGTTTCCGTTTCAAAAAGATCGTCAAACCCAAACAAACAAGGATGAAGTTTGACCTTGAGAAGCTGAAAGAGCCTAAAATTACAGAAACATTCCAACCAATGATAGGTGGGAAATGTGCACCTCTTACCATCCTAGAGGAAGAAAACACCACCATAGAGACCAACAACTTCAACAATGCAGTGACTGATACAGCCAGTGTGATCCTCGGTATTGAAAAAGGAGAAGAACAGCCCCGGATGAGCCGATAAATATAGGGAAATCAACAAAGAAACCAGAAGAGGCACGAAAGAAGCCAAAGAAAAATGGATAGGAGAACAGTGCAGCGAAATAGAAGACAACCTGAACATGAACAGTAGCGAAAGAGCATTCCAAGTCGTAAAAGATCTGACGAGGGAGAAGAAAGGAAGAATAAACACCATCCAAGACAAGTCAGGAAAATGTCTCACAGAAGAAAGGGAGATTGTCAATCGATGGACAGAGTACTACGCCGAGTTGGACGACAGCCAGACCAAAGGAGATGCAGCAGTATTGTATTGTCATATGAATACCGAAGAGGATAATTTCCAAATTATTCGTGAAGAAGTGGAGGCTGCAGATAAATCCTTGAAGAAAGGGAAATCAGCTGGAGTTGACAACATACCAGTTGAATTAATATAAACTGGGAGAAAAGCTGTGACTAACATCGTCACAGCAATCTATAGTAAGATCTGGCAGACAGGAGATTGGCCTACTCTGTGGACCCAATCAATGGTCATCACACTTCCAAAAAAGGCAACCTACAATTGTGTCAAAATCAGCCTCATCAGCCACCCAAGCAAAGTCATGTTTAAGGTCATCCTTAACAGGCTCAAACCATAAGCGGAGAACATAATCGCTGAAGAACAGGCCGGCGTTTGATAAGGACACAGTACTACAGAGCAAATTTTCAACGTTAGAATCCTCTGTGAAAAGTACATGCAGCACCAACAAAATCTCTACCATGTCTTTATTGACTTCAACCTTGTTTGAATCATAGAACATCTTTATGACAAGGCCACCAGCGCAGTCCTCACGAATGGCAACTTGAGGGAATGGTTTCGCGTCACCATTGGAGTTCGCCACGGCTGTCTTCTCTCACGCACGCTATTTAACATATAGAGATGATCATGTCTAACGCCCTTGAAGATCACGTAGGAACAGTCAGCATCAGAGGCAGGACAGTGACAAACGTTTGCTTTGCAGATTATACCAATGGCTTAGCAGGAGATGAACAGGAGCTAATCAACCTAGTGTGCCACCTCGACAAAACATCTGCGTCCTACGGAATGGAAATTAGTGCTGAGAAAACCAAGCTACTGACCAACACGATCCACGGCATCAACAAGAAGATCAACGCGAGGGGACAAAAATTAGAAACAGTGTCCAACTTCAAGTACCTGGATCCAAACCTCAGATAATTTCAAGGATTGCCCAGAAAACAACGCTGACAAGACTGAAACCAACATGGAAATATAAAAGCATCACCATTCGATCCAAAATCAGACTAATGTGATCATTTGCCATGTAAATATTTCTATATGCATGCGAGACATGGACTCTTACATCACAAAGAAGAGTACAAACCATGGAAATAAGGTGTTATCGAAAGATCCTTTGCATTTCATACAAGGACCATGTAACCAACGAAGAGGTCCACAACAGAATCTAGCAAGCTATGAAGCTCTCTTGACCACGGTAAAGAGACGGAAGCTGACATTGTATGGGCACGTCTCACGAACATCCTGCTTGACAAAGACTACCCTGCAAGGCACCTTTAGTGGAGCAAGAAGATGAGGAAAACAGAGGAAGAGGTGGGAAGACAACATCAGAGAGTGGACAGACGTGGAATTCTCGGAGACACAAAATGCGGCAGGCGACAGACAGAGTCAGCTGATTGCGAGGTAATCGGTGGTGCCCCAACGACACTCCGGGTTAAGGGATTGCTGATGATGATGATGAGCCGTGGCCGCCTTCGAGTAGGCTGTGCCGAATAGTCGAGCTATTTCGTAGATCGTCACAACATGGCATGCACGCACGGTTCCGGGTGGTGCTCCGTCAATTAGATCGGGCTTCCATCGCACACGCGAGAATATTAGCATTGATGGTATGTAGCTGCGGATGGCATTCATGCAGATCACGCCAGTCCCACGTTCTGCTTAAGAAAGTACTCCATGAATATGAATATTTATGACTAATGATAACGATAAAATAAATATTGCCCTTGTATAAATTAAGCATGATCATGGTACGATACATACGACTGTGTGTAGAAAATCAACAATTAGAGTAAGGGTGAAATGATGAAGAATAGTGAAGGAATTAAAAAGAAAATAACAAAATAATGAATAATTCGTAAGCACGGTCCTATATTGGACTGGGATACTGCAGTCGTGTAGCTACACTGTAATAACTATGATAGGGCATAATATTTTATTAAATATGCCATACCCTTTGAACTGGACACATTAGTATTAACTCCACGCAAAACAGGAGCATATTGCTTTAATAAATGTTGTGTTATAAAACAATGTATCGGTGGATGCATAAAATACATGTTTAGTAATGTACGGAGTACAACGATTAATTAATATAACATACCGGGGCACGACCTCCCGTATACTGGGCACAACCGCATACATATATGCGGTTGTGCCCCAAAGCAAGGTTGATAGAAATTCAATGAGTTAACTTTTAGCAGCCTACACAAAATGGAGTGATGACAGTTGATAACAACGAGACCACGCCTCAGCGGCCAGACTCTCTTCTCGGCGAATTCACGAAGTCGAGCGAGAGTCGGATAAGCCAGACTAGTTGCTACTTAGATATAGACGCCATAGAAGTTAATTATTATTATTATTAACCCTTGATCATGCATGTATCTGACGTTTCAACTCTCAGTACGCCCGCCGTGTTAACCATCTTGCATTGCTTGCAGCTACTGCTTTCCGGGATGAAAGAGAATATGCCACATCTCAGATCAGCTGACTCAGAATGTTACGTGTTTATTTTTATGACCAGCAACATTTTTTACCAACGCTTTCAATCATTGTCAGCAGTAAAATGATTGCACGTGCCGATATCCAGTACCGCAGTAATCACGCACTGCTTGTCGTTGTCACGGGTGTCTCTTGATCTCTTGATTCAATCTTGAGTACATATGCATAGGAACCGGGGAACCTTTAAAGGTTTGTGCACTCTGAGCTGAGGGCCTCTTTCACTGATTGCCTGTCTGATTGCATAGGCGTCGGAACCGGCGGGGAACGGTGATGAGGGCGCCCCAATGTTTGTGTGCGTGCGTGCGTGCGTGCGTGCGTGCGTGCGTGCGTGTGTGTATATGTAGGTGTATATTGAGCATATAGTGGCCCCCTAATATGCTCGCAGGAACCAACTTCGCTCCCGTCATCACTGACACTTAGAATATTGGAGCCATGACGAATATATATATATATATATATATATATATATATATATATATATATATATATACATATATATATATATATTATATATATATATATATATATATATATATATATATATATATATATATATATATATATATATATATATGTATATTCATATATATATATATTCATATATATATATATATATATATATATATTTATATATATATATATATATATAATATATATATATATATATATATATATATATATATATATATATATATATATATATTATATTGAGGTCATCGGTGGAAATTGTGGGTACATCAGGGTGATCATTGGTAGATATTGTAGATGCGCAATGGAGATCATCGTCGGTGCATTATGGAGATCATTGATGGAAATTGACAGTGCTGTAGGAAGATCATTGATTGAGATTGTCGGTACGTTAGGGAGATCATTGGTGGAAATTGTCGGTGCGTTATGGAAAAGATTGATGGCGATTGTCGGTACGTTAAGGAGATCATTGATGAAAATTGTTGGTGCGCTATGAGAAGATTGATGGCGATTGACAACACTCCATCATAAAACCGATGTTAATTGGTGTGCGCTATCTACCACTGCCGTACTTCCGTTTAGCTAGGCGGAGTGGTGTCTATCGCAAGGGGCACACTCGCGTGTACCCGTTGTTAGCTAAACAAACAGGATGTCATCCTGCGGTCTTTATTTTCGTTTTAATTAACGTCCGCAAACGTTTGTTGTGACATTATAAATAGTCATGTGGTTTAACGTGTACACGTAGTTTTAGCATGAATGTTCACCTGCGTGTACTCCCTAAGACAAAAGGTGGGCAACGTCCTGCGTAAATCGGAAGGAAGGTCGAAACATTCTTTTGACGTCAGCGCTTCCGTTCACATTTAGGATTGAGGCTTAAGGCAAAAGCTACACAGCCAGGAAATGGTCCTCGGAAATTGCATGTTTATTACGGCGTTCGCCAAGCCGGAAATTATTTTCACGCTGCCGGTATTTATCTGGCCTCCCGACACAGAGGTAATCATGGGTGATTAGCGCGCTCCCTCGCGTCACGTTCGCGTCTACGCAAGAGGCTCACCTTTCGCTTCAGGGGAAAGGCCAGGATCCAAGCCTTACTTTTTCGAGGTTGTTCGGAACCTTATTAAAATGCAATAAACTGTAAAATGCATGTTATGTATATAATCGTCCTTATAGGCGTATCACTAAAGTTACCTGACAAGAAACATGTACAACTATATTACGACCGACTATTACCGACTATTACGACCTTTTCGTGATTAAAATTGCAACATCATGTGACGTCACCTGCACTGCATGGCGGTTGACTGCAGACAATATTCGATTATAAACTTACTCATAATCAAGGTTTTCGAGCACATTTCTTGTGTTCCTGCAGTTGGTATATCACAGAATGCAGATCTGCATAGGAAATAAGAAAGTTGATTTTGGGGGCTACAACGACAGCGTTTCACACGTTATTCTGTAAAAGGCGGATATTACTGGTAGCATTACCATTTTGTTTAGTAATTGAATTGCTAATAAATACGAAACCATGCGTGAGCCTTCAGACCTTTGCCGTGGGGCATTTTGTGGTGGTCACATGTCAAGGAATGTTCAAGCACGTACTTATGTGTTGCACTAGAATGATGTCCCAATTCGCAAGCAGGATATACCAGGTTCGAATAAGGGGGGGTAAATTTTCTGATGGTTCCCATGCAATAAAAAAACAGTTAAATTCTCGTTTACGAGTCGGGGCAAATTTTATTTAGTCGAAGATGATTTTTTTGCAACCCCAAGCACAAAGCATTTTTACTATCAAACTATTGAACGTTCGGAGTAATAATGTAACCACAAAGTTGTCACAGACAACGTTCAATGCTATTTATTAAGCAAGTATGTGGTCATTTGCCAACTCGCCTGGCAACATGCACATGAAAGATGAAGCTGGAAACGTACGTTCTTCTAAACGATCATCCTTGCATCCAAGTGTCTCTGTCATTTGTACAGGATTCAACGTAAGTGTGTAACCAGTCACAGACCAACAGTCTTAAGTACACCAGTGCAGACATTGCTAGGTGTCATACAGATCACACCGTGTGTCAAACATCATCTCGTGCTTGTCTTGTCCACGTTATGTCACGTCACAGGTAGAACCAGGTGTGTTGGGTCGAACCGTCACGCTGTGCACATCAGTTTAATTTTATTTATATAATTTATATAATTTACATTCCTCTTTTTAGTATTGTACGTCTTAAAACCAGTGTTCATATATAGATATTTTTAATAAGTTACAGTTTGTCTATTTATATTTATTAATATACATTTATTATATTTCTTGTACAGCGCATCGATCCGCCATGCGGGAATTAGCGCTATAGAAAAATAGTATTATTATTATTATATTATTATCAGAGAAAAGCAGCGGCGTTCTGCAGACACTGTCACGACATTGTCACGACACTATGACGGTGCTACGCTTACTTGCCATGACCACGTGACACGGCCATTGCTGGGCGTTATCTAAATTGTCACACCCGTGATGTGATCTAATTTTCGCTTATCTCTGACGGCAGGAAAAATGCGTTTTGATGTCTTATGGCTTTCAGCGCACATTATCACGACCGTGAGGCATTTGTGTAACGCTTTAACGTGACATTACTTGACGACGCGTATTTTCGTCACATCATGGTTCTGTCACAGATGGACGCGGACAAGGTAACGCACCTTGATTGCAGCGTTAAGTGGAGATGACCTGGTGACGGTTCTACACGGTCACTGTCATGACCTGGCCGTGACGACTCCGTGACGGCTCTATCCGAACACTGTCATGGCCCGGCCTAGACGGAGTTGGAAGTCGCGGTACAGCAGCTTGCCGCCGCCCGGCACTCGCTGCCGGAACATGTCGACACTCATGAGACAGAGCGCCTTGCCGTTCATCTGGAAGCGCTCACATCGCACGTCCTGCATGGCGTGGCGGTCTCGCATGTGCTCCAACCATGCGTGCACATCAGGGCGGCTCCAATCGCGCGGATCTACAACACGCCACGCTAGTTTACACACGGGTTCATGGCAGATGTATGAGGTGAAGGCGTTTCAAGAACTGCCCCATGCAAATTTGACATGTACAATCAATCATGCATCAACTGCTACATGAGAAAACACACAGAGATTATGATATAAAACACAGTAATAAGTATCCCTAGTCAATAACTAGGACGAATATATATCGAAACTCTGATACCATGGGGTTTATACAGCTGGCAATAAATACTGTAATAATATTATATCTGCTGCAGCATATATCTTGGCAGGGATTTTATGATTATTGTACAATTTTTACATATATTATTTTACTGACCCTGTACTGATGTGAATCCAACTCAGTTGAATTGCCAATAAATTGTGTTTATCTATTATTGATCTATTTATCGGATTACTACAGTCGGGCCGGTATTATCGACAGTGCTGAGTCGGCCGCTTTCAGCGACAGTGCAGACAAGGCAGGCTAGTTTACATACGGGTTCATGGCATACGTATTAGTTGATGGGATTTCGAGAATTGGTCTATGTAAATTGACATATATAATGATTACTACAGTCGGGCCGTTATTATCGACGTTGCACTCTGAGTTGGGCCGCTATCGTCGGCAGTGCAGTCTGAGTCGGGCCGCAATTTTCGACAGTGCAGTCTGAGTCCGGCCGCTATTATCGACAGTGTAATCTGAGTCGAGCCGCTATCGTTGACAGAGCAGTCTGAGTCGGGCCGCAATCGTCGAGAGTGCAGTTTGAGTCGGACTGCTATCGTCAATAGTCCAGTCTGAGTAGCGTCGCTATCGTCGACAGCGCAGCCTGATTCGGGCCGTCATCATCGACAGTGCAGTATGAGTCGGACCGCTGTTGTCGACAATGCAGCATGAGTCGAGCCACAATCGTCGACAGTGCAGTCCGAGTTGAGCCGCTATCGTCCATAGTAGTCTTACTCGGGCCGCTATCGTCAACAGTGAGGTTTGAATTGGGCCGCTATCAAGATTTAACAAGATTGCCATCCCAAACAACAAGTTCCAGATGGCAAGTGGACAAGGAAGCCATTGGCTTATCGAGAGTACAACAATTTTTTCATCTATGTGTAGCCCACCCTTATCAAATATCTGTCAATTCTATTTTTAAACATATTCACACTACTAGCATTAACACAATCATTTGGCAGTTTGTTCCATTCATTGATCACCCTCTGTGAGAAAGAGTACTTTCTCATGTCCAACCTACACTGCTCCTTAACTAATGCTGCTTTGTGTCCTCTGGTTCTACTGCCTTCTTTAAGTTTGAAGAACATATTCCTATCAACATCCTCATAACCGTTCACTATTTTAAATACTTCTAATTGGTCTCCTCTTAGTCTCCTTGTCTCTAGTGTTGTCAAACCACATTGTAATAAGCGACTTTCATAACTAAGGTCTCTCAATTCTGGAATCATTTTGGTTGCTATCGTCGACAACAAGTCTAGCAAATTAGAATCAACAGAGTACACGGCATGGTACTTCTACATAATGGAATGGAATGAGGTTTTAAAAACATTGACAAGAACGTACAAGTCGTTCACGTAATTAGGGCGATATAGATCCAACATTTGTCGGTATCGATAATAATGTGCCAAAATAATAATTGTCTCCACGCAATTTTATATCGACGTCGTAAGTTGATTAGGCTTAGTGTAATCCCGATGCCCCGAGTTTGATATTCTACAGCAACAAAGCCATTATGCACGACCGATTCGACGAAGCAGGTTTGAGTACTCCCACGGACAGGTGTTGACGCGGTGTTGATGTTGATGCATCGATGCATCAACATCGACCTGCTTCAAAACGTGAAAACCACGCATCATGACGCACGTGTCCTAGTCACGATGCTATCGTCAACATTGCAGTCTTTATCAATGCAGCCATAGTCACGACGCTATCGTCGACAATGCAATCTTAGTCACGGGGCTATCATCGACAATGCAGACTTAGTCATGGCCTATCGCCAACAATGCAGTCATAATCACGGCGCTATCTTCGACAATGCAGTCATAGTCACGATATATCGCCGACAATGCAGTCATAGTCATGACGCTATCATCGACAATGCAGTCTTCGTCACGGCGCTATCGCCGGCAATGCAGTCATAGTCACGACGCTATCATCGAAAATGCAGTCTTTGTCACGGCGCTATCGCCGGCAATGCAATCATAGTCACGACGTTATCATCGACAATGCATGGCGCTATCGACGACAATGCAGTCTTAGTCACGACGTTATCGTGGCCAATGCAGTTTTAGTCACGGCGACAGTTTGTCTGCTCATCGGCCGACCGTCAGCCGACCGATTTACAAATATACCAGATGTCCACAGAAAGTGTTGCCAACTGTTGGCGAAGAACATGCACATGACGACCACATTTGAAAAGCGGTCGCTAACATGTTCGTAACTGAAGAATCGGTATGTGTATGGGGGGCTTTAGTAGGAAGTCCATAACATGACGTCATCGGCAGTCCTCGCGCGTTTCTCGCGGTTCCTGCGGATCTACGTACTGTAGCCTTTCTAGCGGCTGGGTGGCGTCCCGCGTTTCTACATACTCGCCGTCTTCTCCATTTTACCCGCGTTTCTACACACTCGCCGTTTTTCTCAATTTCCCCGCGTTTCTACACACTCGCCGTTTTCTCCATTTGCCGCGTTTCTACATACTCGCCGTTTTCTCCATTTGCCGCGTTTCTACACACTCGCCGTTTTCTCCATTTCCACGCGTTTCTACACACTCGCCGTTTTCTCCATTTCCCCGTGTTTCTGCACACTCGCCGTTTTCTCCATTTCCCCGCGTTTATACACACTCGCCGTTTGCTCCATTTGCCGCATTTCTACATACTCGCCGTTTTCTCAATTTCCCCGCCTTTCTACACACTCGCCGTTTGCTCCATTTGCCGCATTTCTACACACTCGCCGTTTTCTCCATTTCCCCGCCTTTCTACATACTCGCTGTTTTCTCCATTTACCCGCGTTTCTACATACTCGCCGTTTTCTCCATTTCCCCGTGTTTCTACACACTGGCCGTTTTCTCCATTTCCCCGCGTTTCTACATACTCGCTGTTTTCTCCATTTGCCGCGTTTCTACATACTCGCCGTTTTCTCCATTTCCCCGCGTTTCTACATACTCGCCGTTCTCTCCATTTCCCCGCGTTTCTACACACTCGCCGTTTTCTCCATTTCCCCGCGTTTCTACACACTCGCCGTTTTCTCCATTTCCCCGCGTTTCTACACACTCGCCGTTTGCTCCATTTGCCGCATTTCTACACACTCGCCGTTTTCTCAATTTCCCCGCCTTTCTACACACTCGCCGTTTGCTCCATTTGCCGCATTTCTACACACTCGCCGTTTTCTCAATTTCCCCGCCTTTCTACACACTCGCCGTTTGCTCCATTTGCCGCATTTCTACACACTCGCCGTTTTCTCCATTTCCCCGCGTTTCTACATACTCGCTGTTTTCTCCATTTGCCGCGTTTCTACACACTCGCCGTTTTCTCCATTTCCCCGCGTTTCTACATACTCGCCGTTTTCTCCATTTCCCCGCGTTTCTACATACTCGCCGTTTTCTCCATTTCCCCGCGTTTCTACATACTCGCCGTTCTCTCCATTTCCCCGCGTTTCTACATACTCGCTGTTTTCTCCATTTCCCCGCGTTTCTACATACTCGCTGTTTTCTCCATTTGCCGCGTTTCTACATAATCGCCGTTTTATCCATTTTCAAGCGTTTCTACATACACGCCGTTTTCTCCATTTGCCGCGTTTCTACATACACGCCGTTTTCTCGAGGCTAGTTTGCGCCACCTGTAGGTCATAACTGACATGGCCCAAGCAATAACGTAATCGGGTAAATTGAAGGGCTCAGCGGTAGAATGTTCGCCTGTCATGCGGGCAGTGCATGTTCGATTCCCGTCTGTTGCACATTTTAGGTGTACTTATAAAGTTACACTTATACAAACATTTAAAAATTAAAATAAACATCACGCTATTATCATTATGTCTATTTTAATTTTAACATAAATTAACATCACGCTATTAGCACCTTTGTCTAAGTGTTACTTTATAAGTACAACTAAAATTTGCTTTAGACGGGAATCGTACACGCACTGCCAACGTGGCAGGCGAACTTTCTACCTCTGAGCCATTAAATTTCACTCCATTGCCTAGTTGCTTGGGTGCATATTCATGTCAGTTATGACCGACAGGTGGCGCAAACTATCCTCGAGAAAACGGTGAGTGGGTAGAAACGCGGGGAAAATGGAGAAAACGGCGAGTGTGTTGAAACGCGGGAATATGAGTAAAGCGGCGTACGTGTAGAAACGCAGGGAATTGAGAAAACGGCGAGCGTGTAGAAACACGGGAAATGGAGTAGACCGCGAGTGTGTAGAAACGCGGGACGCCACCCAGCCATTAGAAACGCTACGTAGATCCTCGGGATCCGCGAGAAACGCGCGAGGATTGCCGATGACGTCATTTAATACCCTTCATACTTTTGTCTCTGCGCTATCGTCGACAATGCAGTCTTAGTCACGCCGCTATCCAGACAATGCGTTCTATATTATTACAATTAGGATCAAAATGTTTAACCCGCTATCGATGTTTTGCCTCATGGCTCATCGTTTGACATCAACACATCGCTCCGTTCCTCCACCGAGCAACCTGCGAGTCTCGGTTATAACTTGATCGATCGATCGACCAACGCGCCTCCGCTGCGATATTAACAGCGGAAATGATGAAATTTACAAATAACAAGCGCCTAATGGGCTTTGTGTGGCAGACAGGAAACCGAGTGCTCACAGGTGACGGCGGATTTTTTCGTAATTTTCCTGCTATTTGTATTCGGAATCAATGCAATGCAGATGAAATACGCAGTTGGGAAATGACGTCTATTTTTTTCAAGCACTGTCATCAGTCATTCCATCTGCCTTTAGGTCCCCGGATATACGTAATAATATCTTCACCCAGGCTGCTCAATCGGACAAAGGTCAAAGCGTTGTCTAAACCGGATATTACATATTCGAGGGCAGCAATGCGCTCAGTACCTACTTCCAAAACAAATACAACATTTTATGCAATTTTGGCGCGACGCAGATTTTTCAGAACAGCAACATTCAGACAGTTTATATTAGGCTGCCCAACACCAACATCGCCCGTGGCTAGTACAATCAGCAAACAGATCATCGAAGACACACGAAGATATGGTGGCAGTGCCAGGTTGTTGTATTTGTTTTTGTGCCTTTGTACTTTGGGCTAGTACAGAGAGGAAGCCAGACGTCGGAAGTACATTGGGCTAGTACAGAGAGGAAGCCAGACGTCGGACGTACATTGGGCTGGTAAAGAGAGGAAGCCAGACGTCTGAAGTACATTGAGCTAGTACAGAGAGGAAGGCCAGACGTCGGAAGTACATTGGGCTAGTACAGAGAGGAAGGCCAGACGTAGGAAGTACATTGGGCTAGTACAGAGAGGAAGGCCAGACGTAGGAAGTACACTGTGCTAGTACAGAGAGGAAGGCCAGACGTCGGAAGTACATTGGGCTAGTACAGAGAGGAAGCCAGACGTCGGGAGTACATTGGGCTAGTACTGAGAGGAAACCAGACGTCGGAAGTACAATGGGCTAGTACAGAGAGGAGGCCAGACGTCGGAAGTACAATGGGCTAGTACAGAAAGGAAAGCCATACGTCGGAAGTACATTGGGCTAGTACAGAGAGGAAGGCCAGACGTCGGAAGTACATTGGGCTAGTACAGAGAGGAAGGCCATACATCGGAAGTACATTGGGCTAGTACAGAGAGGAAGGCCAGACGTCGGAAGTACATTGGGATAGTACAGAGAGGAAGCCATACATCGGAAGTACATTGGGCTAGTACAGAGAGGAAGGCCAGACGTCGGAAGTACATTGGGCTAGTACAGAGAGGAAGCCATACATTGGAAGTACATTGGGCTAGTACAGAGAGGAAGGTCAGACGTCGGAAGTACATTGGGCTAGTACAGAGAGGAAGGCCAGACGTCGGAAGTACATTGGGCTAGTACAGAGAGGAAGGTCAGACGTCGGAAGTACATTGGGCTGGTAAAGAGAGGAAGCCAGACGTCTGAAGTGCATTGGGCTAGTACAGAGAGGAAGGCCAGACGTCGGAAGTACATTGGGCTAGTACAGAGAGGAAGGCCAGACGTAGGAAGTACATTGGGCTAGTACAGAGAGGAAGCCAGACGTCGGAAGTACATTGGGCTGGTACAGAGAGGAAGCCAGACGTCGGAAGTACACTGGGCTAGTACAGAGAGGAAGGCCAGACGTCGGAAGTACATTGGGCTAGCACTGAGAGGAAACCAAACGTCGGAAGTACACTGGGCTAGTACAGAGAGGAAGGCCAGACGTCGGAAGTACATTGAGCTAGTACAGAGAGGAAGACCAGACGTCGGAAGTACATTGGGCTACTACAGAGAGGAAGCCAGACGTTGGAAGTACATTGGGCTAGTACTAAGAGGAAACCAGACGTCGGAAGTACATTGGGCTTGTACAGAGAGGAAGGCCAGACGTCGGAAGTACATTAGGCTAGTACAGAGAGGAAGGCCAGACGTCGGAAGTACATTGGGCTAGTACAGAGAGGAAGCCAGACGTTGGGAGTACATTGGGCTAGTACTGAGAGGAAACCAGACGTCGGAAGTACAATGGGCTAGTACAGAGAGGAGGCCAGACGTCGGAAGTACAATGGGCTAGTACAGAAAGGAAGGTCAGACGTCGGAAGTACATTGGGCTAGTACAGAGAGGAAGCCAGACGTCGGGAGTACATTGGGCTAGTACTGAGAGGAAACCAGACGTCGGAAGTACAATGGGCTAGTACAGAGAGGAGGCCAGACGTCGGAAGTACAATGGGCTAGTACAGAAAGGAAGGTCAGACGTCGGAAGTACATTGGGCTAGTACAGAGAGGAAGGCCATACGTCGGAAGTACATTGGGCTAGTACAGAGAGGAAGGCCAGACGTCGGAAGTACACTGGGCTAGTACAGAGAGGAAGGCCAGACGTCGGAAGTACATTGGGCTAGTACAGAGAGGAAGCCAGACGTCGGGAGTACATTGGGCTAGTACTGAGAGGAAACCAGACGTCGGAAGTACAATGGGCTAGTACAGAGAGGAGGCCAGACGTCGGAAGTACCATGGGCTAGTACAGAAAGGAAGGTCAGACGTCGGAAGTACATTGGGCTAGTACAGAGAGGAAGGCCAGACGTCGGAAGTACAATGGGCTAGTACAGAGAGGAAGGCCATACGTCGGAAGTACATTGGGCTAGTACAGAGAGGAAGGCCAGACGTCGGAAGTACAATGGGCTAGTACAGAGAAGAAGGCCATACGTCGGAAGTACATTGGGCTACTACAGAGAGGAAGGCCATACGTCGGAAGTACATTGTGCTACTACAGAGAGGAAGCCATACGTCGGAAGCACATTGGGCTAGTACAGAGAGGAGGCCAGACATCGGAAGTACATTGGGATAGTACAGAGAGGAAGCCATACATCGGAAGTACATTGGGCTAGTACAGAGAGGAAGGCCAGACGTCGGAAGTACATTGGGCTAGTACAAAGAGGAAGGCCAGACGTCGGAAGTACATTGGGCTAGTACAGAGAGGAAGGCCATACGTCGGAAGTACATTGTGCTACTACAGAGAGGAAGCCATACGTCGGAAGCACATTGGGCTAGTACAGAGAGGAGGCCAGACATCGGAAGTACATTGGGATAGTACAGAGAGGAAGCCATACATCGGAAGTACATTGGGCTAGTACAGAGAGGAAGGCCAGACGTCGGAAGTACATTGGGCTAGTACAGAGAGGAAGGCCAGACGTCGGAAATACATTGGGCTAGTACAGAGAGGAAGGCCAGACGTCGGAAGCACATTGGGCTTGTACAGAGAGGAAGGCCAGACGTCGGAAGTACATTGGGATAGTACAGAGAGGAAGCCATACATCGGAAGTACATTGGGCTAGTACAGAGAGGAAGGCCAGACGTCGGAAGTACATTGGGATAGTACAGAGAGGAAGCCATACGTCGGAAGTACATTGGGCTAGTACAGAGAGGAAGGCCAGACGTCGGAAGTACATTGGGCTAGTACAGAGAGGAAGGCCAGACGTCGGAAGTACATTGGGCTAGTACAGAGAGGAAGGCCAGACGTCGGAAGTACATTGGGCTAGTACAGAGAGGAAGGCCAGACGTCGGAAGCACATTGGGCTAGTACAGAGAGGAAGGCCAGACGTCGGAAGTACATTGGGATAGTACAGAGAGGAAGCCATACATCGGAAGTACATTGGGCTAGTACAGAGAGGAAGGCCAGACGTCGGAAGTACACTGGGATAGTACAGAGAGGAAGCCATACATCGGAAGTACATTGGGCTAGTACAGAGAGGAAGGCCAGACGTCGGAAGTACATTGGGATAGTACAGAGAGGAAGCCATACATCGGAAGTACATTGGCTAGTACAGAGAGGAAGGCCAGACGTCGGAAGTACATTGGGCTAGTACAGAGAGGAAGGCCATACGTCGGAAGTACATTGGGCTAGTACAGAGAGGAAGGTCAGACGTCGGAAGTACATTGGGCTAGTACAGAGAGGAAGGCCAGACGTCGGAAGTACATTGGGCTAGTACAGAGAGGAAGGTCAGACGTCGGAAGTACATTGGGCTGGTAAAGAGAGGAAGCCAGACGTCTGAAGTACATTGGGCTAGTACAGAGAGGAAGGCCAGACGTCGGAAGTACATTGGGCTAGTACAGAGAGGAAGGCCAGACGTCGGAAGTACATTGGGCTAGTACAGAGAGGAAGGCCAGACGTCGGAAGTACATTGGGCTAGTACAGAGAGGAAGCCATACATTGGAAGTACATTGGGCTAGTACAGAGAGGAAGGTCAGACGTCGGAAGTACATTGGGCTAGTACAGAGAGGAAGGCCAGACGTCGGAAGTACATTGGGCTAGTACAGAGAGGAAGGCCAGACGTCGGAAGTACATTGGGCTAGTACAGAGAGGAAGGCCAGACGTCGGAAGTACATTGGGCTAGTACAGAGAGGAAGGCCAGACGTCGGAAGTACAATGGGCTAGTACAGAGAAGAAGGCCATACGTCGGAAGTACATTGGGCTACTACAGAGAGGAAGGCCATACGTCGGAAGTACATTGTGCTACTACAGAGAGGAAGTCAGACGTCGGAAGTACATTGGGCTAGTACAGAGAGGAGGCCAGACATCGGAAGTACATTGGGATAGTACAGAGAGGAAGCCAGACATCGGAAGTACATTGGGCTAGTACAGAGAGGAAGGCCAGACGTCGGAAGTACATTGGGCTAGTACAGAGAGGAAGGCCAGACGTCGGAAGTACATTGGGCTAGTACAGAGAGGAAGGCCAGACGTCGGAAGCACATTGGGCTAGTACAGAGAGAAAGGCCAGACGTCGGAAGTACATTGGGATAGTACAGAGAGGAAGCCATACATCGGAAGTACATTGGGCTAGTACAGAGAGGAAGGCCAGACGTCGGAAGTACATTGGGATAGTACAGAGAGGAAGCCATACGTCGGAAGTACATTGGGCTAGTACAGAGAGGAAGGCCAGACGTCGGAAGTACATTGGGCTAGTACAGAGAGGAAGGCCAGACGTCGGAAGTACATTGGGCTAGTACAGAGAGGAAGGCCAGACGTCGGAAGTACATTGGGCTAGTACAGAGAGGAAGGCCAGACGTCGGAAGCTACATTGGGCTAGTACAGAGAAGAAGGCCAGACGTCGGAAGTACATTGGGATAGTACAGAGAGGAAGCCATACATCGGAAGTACATTGGGCTAGTACAGAGAGGAAGGCCAGACGTCGGAAGTACATTGGGATAGTACAGAGAGGAAGCCATACATCGGAAGTACATTGGGCTAGTACAGAGAGGAAGGCCAGACGTCGGAAGTACATTGGGATAGTACAGAGAGAGAAGCCATACATCGGAAGTACATTGGGCTAGTACAGAGAGGAAGGCCAGACGTCGGAAGTACATTGGGCTAGTACAGAGAGGAAGCCATACATTGGAAGCACATTGGGCTAGTACAGAGAGGAAGGTCAGACGTCGGAAGTACATTGGGCTAGTACAGAGAGGAAGGCCAGACATCGGAAGTACATTGGGCTAGTACAGAGAGGAAGGCCAGACGTCGGAAGTACATTGGGCTGGTAAGAGAGGAAGCCATACATCGGAAGTACATTGGGCTAGTACAGAGAGGAAGGCCAGACGTCGGAAGTACATTGGGCTAGTACAGAGAGGAAGGCCAGACGTCGGAAGTACATTGGGCTAGTACAGAGAGGAAGGCCAGACGTCGGAAGTACATTGGGCTAGTACAGAGAGGAAGGCAAGACGTCGGAAGCACATTGGGCTAGTACAGAGAGGAAGGCCAGACGTCGGAAGTACATTGGGCTAGTACAGAGAGGAAGGCCAGACGTCGGAAGTACATTGGGCTAGTACAGAGAGGAAGGCCAGACGTCGGAAGTACATTGGGATAGTACAGAGAGGAAGGCCAGACGTCGGAAGTACATTGGGCTAGTACAGAGAGGAAGGCCAGACGTCGGAAGTACATTGGGATAGTACAGAGAGGAAGCCATACATCGGAAGTACATTGGCTAGTACAGAGAGGAAGGCCAGACGTCGGAAGTACATTGGGCTAGTACAGAGAGGAAGCCATACATTGGAAGTACATTGGGCTAGTACAGAGAGGAAGGTCAGACGTCGGAAGTACATTGGGCTAGTACAGAGAGGAAGGCCAGACGTCGGAAGTACAATGGGCTAGTACAGAGAGGAAGGCCATACGTCGGAAGTACATTGGGCTAGTACAGAGAGGAAGGCCAGACGTCGGAAGTACAATGGGCTAGTACAGAGAAGAAGGCCATACGTCGGAAGTACATTGGGCTACTACAGAGAGGAAGGCCATACGTCGGAAGTACATTGTGCTACTACAGAGAGGAAGCCATACGTCGGAAGCACATTGGGCTAGTACAGAGAGGAGGCCAGACATCGGAAGTACATTGGGATAGTACAGAGAGGAAGCCATACATCGGAAGTACATTGGGCTAGTACAGAGAGGAAGGCCAGACGTCGGAAGTACATTGGGCTAGTACAGAGAGGAAGGCCAGACGTCGGAAGTACATTGGGCTAGTACAGAGAGGAAGGCCAGACGTCGGAAGCACATTGGGCTAGTACAGAGAGGAAGGCCAGACGTCGGAAGTACATTGGGATAGTACAGAGAGGAAGCCATACATCGGAAGTACATTGGGCTAGTACAGAGAGGAAGGCCAGACGTCGGAAGTACATTGGGATAGTACAGAGAGGAAGCCATACATCGGAAGTACATTGGGCTAGTACAGAGAGGAAGGCCAGACGTCGGAAGTACATTGGGTTAGTACAGAGAGGAAGGCCAGACGTCGGAAGTACATTGGGCTAGTACAGAGAGGAAGGCCAGACGTCGGAAGTACATTGGGCTAGTACAGAGAGGAAGGCCAGACGTCGGAAGCACATTGGGCTAGTACAGAGAGGAAGGCCAGACGTCGGAAGTACATTGGGATAGTACAGAGAGGAAGCCATACATCGGACGTACATTGGGCTAGTACAGAGAGGAAGGCCATACATCGGAAGTACATTGGGATAGTACAGAGAGGAAGCCATACATCGGAAGTACATTGGGCTAGTACAGAGAGGAAGGCCAGACGTCGGAAGTACATTGGGATAGTACAGAGAGGAAGCCATACATCGGAAGTACATTGGGCTAGTACAGAGAGGAAGGCCATTTGTCATCTATGTGTAACCCGCCCTCCTGGAGTATGTGTCAACCTAGTTTTTAAACATATTCACGCTGCTAGCAGTTACACAGTATGTACATAATTTGTTCCATTCATTTATTGTCCTCTGTGAGAACGAGTACTTCCTGATATCCAATCTACACAGATCCTTTACTAATGTTACTATTCAATTGTTCGTGAAATGAGACTGACACGAGTCGAGCGAAACAGTTGAATTATGGAGGGACCTTTAACCTCTATGGCCTGCTTGCTGCAAGTACATCATACCTCCATTGTGACTCTAATGGTAGCAGTAGCCTCGGCATTATACGTTTTTAATGTACGCGTGTAAATACGCAGAAATTAGTATTAAACAATATCAAAGTAAAGCGAATAAGCGTGGTACTGGTACATAAAATTAATGGTGGGATGTTGGAACTGCGCCATTTCATTTTGATATATTATCATGCGATTGGAATTCGGGAAAACCGCGAATACTACAAAATGGTAACTTCTAAACAAAGCGTCGACAAGAGTTTTTTATATGCCATTATTTTAAGGCATCAACGTTGTTGAAACCGTACAAATTATCTTAACAATAATTATGAGCCGTATAAAACGTGCATTTATGCTCAACACGAATAACTAAGAACAACACTGGTTAGCACATGCATCTTCCTCACTGTAATATTTAAATTTAACAGGACCATACACATACATAACCATGTTGAGAAGCTTCTAAGTGTAGGTTTGGTGAGTTTGGAAAGCGTAGTTGTGTAGACACACTGTATTCATATTCTAAAGCGACACATTTCTAAAGATAATTCCCACAAGACCAGGACTCTCTGTGCAAACACCGCCTGTTCAATTAGGAACTATTATTAACTGATATTGGCTGTTCGGTTGGTTAACAAAAGTGTGCACGCTTGTTGGCTTGACACAAAACACTCGTTTTTGTGCTTTAGTCTTCCATGCGAGTCAATCAAATGAGTACTTTGACAGGATATCTACGGGTTGTCGATTATGACATTTTAGAATGCCATTTCCAAATAACCACATTTTTGTTTTTCAACATGGAAACCGTTGTCAGACAGTTAAAGTTGATTTTATATTACATTATTGCTCCAGAAGAATTTAATTTTGAAAAGAAGAAATGTGTCAACAAATTGACCCACCGGAACTGCTAATTTACGAGACAGGGTCCCCTCGGAGATGAGTTAGGAGGACTATCTAATACCTAGGGACTGCATGAGACCCAGGGACATTCTGAGACCTAGTGACAAGCCGAGACCTAGGAAAAATCTGAGATCTAGGAAAAATTTTGGCCCTAGTGACAATTTCAAACCTAGGGACAATTTCAGACCTAGGATAGTATAGTCCTGACTTATAAACTTACTCGCCCGATAGGACATTTTTCCAAACTTGTCTATGCTATTCCGGTGAGTTACGTTATCGCTTTAATCTGTTGGTTTCGTTCCCACGTAGCGACGCGTCACTGTAGATGTTTTGCCAATTGCCTATACATTATTAATTTCGATACGTGAGATGTGCGCACTAAGTGACCCTTACCAACGTCATTAGACCTAACATTTACCGAAACAACCCAGTGGTCTGATTACAAGCGACTGTAATAGTTGTATTCCGCGAAGAGCATTTTATGTTTCACCATTATTTTACGATAAATTAGTTCTGTTATGGAAACCACGGTTTATTTATATTTTTTCCGATTATGTTTTCCGACACTGTGTCGCACGATGACACAGAAACAAATTATGTGTGCGATTACAGCGTGACTAAACAATGCTAGTGCGATCTAATGACTCGCGCCAATCCCCACAAGAGCTTTGAAAAAAAATTCGCAGCGGTCCTGATTGGCCATTGCTTAATTCTGTCGGTCGTCAGTCGGTCAAATTGGACCCAGTCCCAATTCCAGCGACACAATCGTAGTGACAAATAGGCCCCACTAATCGATCTCTCTTGGGTGTTTACATGAGCGATTGTTGTCCAATTATGTCGTATGACACAGTGTCGCACGACAGAATCGGAAAAAAATTGCTCGTGTAAACGGGCCTTAAGTTATTACTCACCTCGCGGCAGCATCGGAGAGAGATTGGCGCCGTCACTAGGACAGCGCGTTCTTTCGGGTGATGTCACACAGCTGTGATAATCATGACTGGCTGATAAGTGGGGAACAGACAATAGGGGGCGTTCTTCTGAGCTGCAAAAGAGAATCGCGCCCCGTGAGACAAGTTTAACTAGACAGAATTGACTAAAACATATACGCTGCTGTCAGCATTTGCTATTTATATCCAAGAAGATCGTACGCGTTTACAGTTACAATAACTATGAAACTGGCAGTACAAATGTTATATCATACGATATGCAGAAGTGCCAAGTAACATTGCACAAAAAGCGGTAGCAAGCCTCGCGCTGCCGTCGCTAGGGCGAATGTGAGAGGGGTTCCCCTCCTGGCGGAACTGTTTTTAAATTTGAGGGTATAATTATTTATTTAATGTTGGTGTATCTTCTATGTGACGTGTTGGTGTGTTTGGATTCGAAATGAATACATTTAACACAGTATTTTAAAAATAGTTTTTAGTACACAACAATTTTGGAGTTACCTGTAAAACGTTGGCGATGGTGAGTTAGCCATCACGTGGTAGTCACCGAGTATTCGCCTGCGCACGCACCACGATATTCTATGCCTGTCTCGGGCCAACTTCTTCCGTCGGAGACGCTCGGTGCGACGCGTTAATAGTGTGTCCGTGGCAACGTTCGCCAACCTCCCGCCATTTCTGCGCAGATGATAATCGCAGGACATCTCGTCCGGTCCACTGAACGGACCGACCTTTAGTGCCTTTGTTGGTTTCATGGACAGGTCAAGCGGATAAGTCATTGTGTTTTCGTCGAGCATCGCCACTTTGAATGCCGCCTCCTACGAGCGACAATGGGTACACTATTTTGAGACCGAATGCAGCGTCAGCGCTGGGTGCCGTTGAAGCTCTACGCTGAGACGCCGGATGTTGTCAGGTCATTGAACGGTACTGCAGCAATGGTGGCGCTTTATTTACGATGGGGACAATTTGCGTACATCAATCACCACATGCAACTTTAATGCCAGCCACAAACAACGTCTCGTCACTTACGCTGACGCATGGCGTGTGTTAATACTAATTAACTTCCAGGCGCGCAACAAAAGCCTGACCGTGACGTTATTAATAAAATATGTGACATAATGAAGCGCATTTAAACAGCGGTTGCATAAGCAACAACAATATAAGCAATAACAACATAAGAACAACAACATAAGCAACAACAACATAAGAGCAACAACAACATAAGCAACAACAACATAAACAACAATAACATAAGAACAACAACATAAGCAACAACAACATAGGCAACAACAACATAAGCAACAACAACATAAGAACACTGACAACCGCATCGTGGCAGCAGCATTTAATAACACATTACATTTAACAGTTTATATTAATCATCGTCAAACTATGGACTGTGGCTCTTAAATAAACTCATTTGGACGGTTTCTGCATCTGCTGTGATACTGTGGCTATTTGTTACTAGTTACAATTTATGAAACTGTTCCTTACTTAACCACAACATTATGATGGTTTCATCAATATTCAGTATATAAATATGTTTTCTCTCATGTACTTTCAGTGATGTATTCATGACATGTTTATGCTAACAGCATGTCCAATTGAACGGTTCCTCCTGCACTAAATGCAACAAGACAGCCAAAAGGCCAACCCTCAATCGTTGTTTAGTCGTAGGCATATGTGCGAAAGCATAAAACATGAGAGCCGGAAGTTTCCGCCAAGGTGTGGGAATGCATGTTCCTTGACGCGTGGGCCGGAAGCAGTCAGTATCCATCAACAGGCGAACACTGTTAACGAACAGTAAGGTGCCGAAGCCTGTCATCAGGTTTGTATTTCACTTCCTTGTCCATGATCTTCACGATTTCGCGAGCGGGAATGTTACGTTATCGTATTGAAAATACGGTTTGGGCGCACACCGAATTCCCGTCACCGTGTTAATATGTACTCCGTGTATGCGTTGTCAGACGGTTTCAATGCAAACTTGAGCCTACGCGAGTCAAGTTTACGCTACGCTAAATTACAAATTGGCAACATTTCAATCAACTGGAGACGAGAAACTTGCAAGTATGCGCTGTGTTCTCTTTTTTGTTAAGAATTCCGTCGTCTACATCAAGGTCAATTGTTTTGCCGTTTACCATTGCGCCTCATCTAACAACTAATGTTCTGTAAATAGCTGTCGTTTGTGAATAACATATTTCTTATTCATGACACAATGAACACTCACGCCCGCACGCACGCACACACGCACGCCTGCTATGAATACAATTTGGCGAAAGGTAGTATAGTCAATTACTGTATAACGTAAATGCCTCATTTGTTAATTCGCCGTCGGTTACATAATTGCCAACGCTAGCGACTCAAATACGAATATCCTGATAGGTATCTACTATTGGTTGACGTAGACACTAACCATTGAAGTAACCACACGAGTATGCAGTTACCCGGATACGATACATTCACGTCGCAATGCAGACGTTGAAGGAAGGTGCATGCTAGTTTCAACAATGGACAACAGCTGCACAATTAATACCAGCCTCGCCCGCTCTCTGTGGCCGGCTTTATCGTTTCCGGCGATAGATGTCTTCTTGTCTGTCGGCAAATTAATCATATTACCGACTTCCGCAGTTGGCGAGCCCGAGGGACCCCGCAACTGTCAGTGATTAAGGCGCAGAATTTATGCTACGCACGCAGCGTGGATGTGCAGAACCGGACGGCCGCTGTCGGATCAGCTCAGCCGCCGAGTCACTCGTAAGACGTACGCGTCTTGTATGGACGCAGTAGGCTGTTAGCATCGGTAAACATTGCAATTCAGGTTCCCATTCGTCCTCTCCTCACACTTCAAAGGTGTCGGATCGTTGTTATTGTAAGATCATATATATATATATATATATATATATATATATATATATATATATATATATATATATATATATATATATATATATATATATATATATATATATATATATATATATATATATATATATATATATATATATATATATATATAATATATATATTATATATATATATATATATATATATGTATATATATATATATTATACACACACACACACACACACACACACACACACACACACACACACACACACACACACACACACACACACACACACACACACACACACACACACACACACACACACACACACACACACACACACACACACACACACACACACACACACACACACATGATCTTACAATAACAACGATCCGACACATCGACCGCCCAAATGTGTTTTAAGAAACCACCATGTTTTAATACAATTTGACCATTATCTGTTTAATTTGAGTGTTTCGCCTCGAATATCGTGTTTACATGGCATGTTGAACGGTAAGGCACTTTCAAAAGAACATTTGATTAATATTGCATGCATTTTGTATCATGTAGCGAATACGATGACCCGATCGACACAAGTTTGGCGAGCACCGACATCCTATTGGACACCGAAGTTATGTTCATGCTGCGAACGCCCATCAAAACAATGCGTATTCGTAGATAGTCGCTAGTAGGCATCGTAGGCCTACTTGGTTTCGGGCTGACGTGTTCCTTATCGATTGGTTAGTATAAAATGTAATGCGCATTGTATGAATGTCACGACACTATTAGTTGGTAACGAGAGTTCTCAGAATTTATGTTCTGGCGGTTTAATGTGATGAATCCTTAATGTCGTAGAAGTAGCAGCGGAATTGAAAACCATTGTGGCCTGCGTTATTAAATGCGTTATCACACACATTATCGGTTAATAATGTCGTAAAACATTGAAATATAACAACAGGTAAGAGTGTCCGCATAATCGAGAATTTATGCGGATGATAAATCGATCAGCGATAGCGACAGTTATTTCTTCCGGTCTTGTAGTAGGTTAGACTTTATTGCACGAGATCGGTAGATCACGCTGTTCCGTCGACTGCGGGATTTCGATGTTGTTTTTCCCGAGATGCTTGTCTGTATCCTCGTATTTAAAGCGAAACAAAAGCCATGGTTTTCGGTCTACGCACTTATACGAGTTACTAAAACATGACCATTTGTAACTACAATTAAGAATATCACGCCAGTGGTTTACTGAGAAAACCTTGTTGAACACACAGCATCTTAATTTCATGGGCCGCACCAGAGTGTTAGATAACCCTACGTCATGAGTGTGCTATTCTGGCAATATTCGCTCGATAAAAATACATTTGCATACACCCATTTCTATACTTGTCAATAAGATATGGCCATGCTATTTGCGTCCAAATTCAACTATGTAATATATTTCGGTTTTCGTTTACTAAACTAGCCTTTTTGTGGCAAAATAACGCGTTTGTTTGAGAATGTGTTGGTCCTGTGTATGCCAGCCTCCATTAATACGTCACTTGTATTCTAGGTTTCTCCGATTTCATAGAATTGCGCATGCGCTTATCGGTCGCGCTGACTAACAAGCCAGCCCTCAGTCATTTGGAGAAATCAGAACGAACTTAACACAAATATATAATTGAATGCCGCTATTTACATCATCATATTAAAAATTTGGGCATTTTAATAATACAAAACCCCCAACTAGCTGAGCATCAGTCAAGCAATGACAGTTGTACATTCAAAAACAAGGCCACGCACTACAGCGGTCCGAATGAAGCCCGACGGAGCGGACGTGGCTCGCTGTCCCCCGCGGGCGAAACGCGGGGTTTACTCGCGGTCTAGACACCTGGACAGACCCATCCGGTGGCAGTACGCACCATGTGTGCAGGAAATTACATATCGATTACAGTTTCCAGGTGGCAAGTCCGGAAGGCGTAACGAAATCCCAATCACGCGTTGCTAACACGTGAGATATACTATGCTAGATGCCCACTAGGCTCTACCAATGGTATAACTTGTAACGCACGCACGCACGAAACGCACGCACGCACGAACGAACGAACGCACGCATAAACGAACATACAAACGAACGCACGCTCGCACAAACGAATGCACACAAAAACGAATGCACACACAAACGAATGCACGCACAAACGAATGCACGCACAGACGAATGCACGCACAGACGAATGCACGCACAAACGTATGCACACAAAAACGAATGCACGCACAGACGAATGCACGCACACACGAATGCACGCACAGACGAATGCACGCATGAATATTTGTATCAGCAGTAGGCCTACTGTCGTGATTAATAACATTTTGATCTGCAGTACTAACAACTCACCGGGGTTATCACCCAGCAGAGGATGGCATAGTACGGTGAACTCAGTCGGTACGCGAGAGTCCTGTTTCCGCGTCTACTTCGTGCCGGAGCGTCTTGGCTGCTGTCCTCGAGGATAGCGCAGTGAGTGGAAAGGTAAACACAAGGAGCGCGAACTGAGGACGGCGACAACTACAGGAAACGTCGCTAATCAAATTGCTGCGGTTCGCGCGCCGCTGACAGATCGGAGCGCGCGATTGACGTCACAGCGCAAGCGTCAAGCGGCTGGCGGGAAAGCTCGTGCAGTGTCGTAAGCTTCGCGCGGCTCACGCGCACCGGCCATTTTCGTTTAATTGGTGCGGGCCGACCACTAATCTGAACTGGAAGCTGTTTTTCATCTGCAGACGTTTCGACTGAATCAGTTGGACCGCCAGCAGATAAGTGATGGGTTGGACTGGCATTCCGACGGAAGGTTTTATTTCCCGTGATGACGAAAGCGCAGACTAATCGGTGGGTAATGAAATGATTATTGGGGACGCGAAGCGCCACGACTTTCTACTAATTAACTTGCTCGGCGTTCCGTTATAGCGCGTGAGCGTTTAGTGCGTAATGTTTTTCTGCGGCCTATATTTATATCAAATGCTACAGTTGCTAAATGCATTCCATGTAATCGTGCGAGACGGTGGCTGAGTAGCACAAATAATCAAACAAAGCCGTAGGCCGCGTTCGTTTATTTGCGCTACTACGCAAGACGATTACCGGAGCCAAAGATACAGATTGCACATGTACCATTTTATATTTATTTTACACGCCTAATGATTTTTTTGTATATTCAAAGGTGGGAACTATGTTCTCTATTGATACAGTCGGTTGTCATTCTGCTTTAGAACAATTCAAATGTTTGTCTGCCATTTTGGCATAAAAAATAACTATGTCGTCTTCGCAAACTCTATTTTGTACGCGATGACCAAATAGTTTTGTCGTAATCGCACACATCCGATTATGAAATCACAAGCACACCACTGTAATGGATAGGGCTTATTAAATGCGTGTGTACCGTAAACCGGGGTTACGTTGAACAGTGGGGAACTTTGAAAAGCATTTAATAAAAGGTTCAGTCAGCAATATCTCTAAATAAAATAATTTGTTTTCTTTTTTGTTTTACGTGTATAACGTATTTAAGATTGTATTGGTGCAGTCCTGTTTTAATAGACATTTTTAGTAATCCCGAGGGAATTTCTGAATGGTAGTCATTACACAACGCTAATTTTTTATAAGTCAAATTACACACAGGTATGTGCACTTCTGTCAGGTTCATAAATGTGTCCACACCGTGGGTTGTACATCTGCGAAGTTGTATGCTTGTTTTATTTTAACTATAAAGTGATCGCATGTGGCAGTAACAATTTAACTTGTTGGGGGGCAACTTTGAACAGTGTTCAAAGTTACCTCATATAGCTAAAGTAAGCCAACATATGGCAATAGCAAATTAACTGGGCATGCATACTGCTTGGATTAGCATTGAATCTCCAGTTGATGCCGAATCTCCAGTCGGCCCTCTGTCTTCAGTCGGCCCTCCGTCTTCAGTCGGCCCTCCGTTTCCAGTCGGCCCTCCGTCTTCAGTCGGCCCTCCGTCTTCAGTCGGCCCTCCCTCTTCAGTCGGCCCTCCGTCTTCAGTCGGCCCTCCGTCTTCAGGTGGCTCCCACTCAACGATTGGCCCTCAGTCGCCAATTGGCCCTCAGTCTCCAATTGGCCGTCAACCTTCGGTAGTTCCTTAACCTGTGGTAAGCCATCAACCTTTGGTAGGTCTTCAACCTTTTGTAGGCCCTCAACCTGTGGTAGGCCCTCCGTGTCCAGCACCTCGCGTTGTAATCCCGTCAAATCCTGATGTATGCTGCTTTTTCCGCAGTGTAGTTATTAGCACGAATAATGCCCTCCAAACAGTTGTGAGAGATTCCACAGGCTTTCTTAACGATCCAATGCTACAAATCATTTAAAGGGTACAAGCCGGCGCCTTGAGGGCTACAACCATTCAATTCATGTGTGAACACGTTAATAAATATATCGGTTTGTAGGTGAGGCCCTACATGCTGACATGCCTCAAAGGCTCATGTTTCAATTATTTTCACTAGCAGAACGCTTCAATGTGATATTAAATCCAACCGCTGTGGTAAAAGAAGTTGAAATAATGACAACAAACGAAGTATTGCAACCAAGCGTACCAAAATTCAAGGGCCGCGTAGCAAAGAGAATACGGCAAGCTAAAAAAAGAGAATTGAGAACGACAGTAGTGAAGCCTGGCACTGTTTCGTGTGCGACGACATTGTAAAGGAAGACATGATTAAGTGTCAAGTGTGTCTTAGGCGGACACGCAGCGCTGTGTGCCTTAGGTGGACACACAGCGCTGTGTGGTTTAGGTGGACACACAGCGCTGTGTGCTTTAGGCGGGCACACAGCGCTGTGTGCCTTAGGTGGGCGCACAGCGCTGTGTGCCTCAGGTGGGCACACAGCGCTTGTGCAGGTGTGGGCAATGGGCTGGACGTTTTTTTGAAAAGTTGTCATAATAAAAACAAGTTTACTTTTGTTGAGCAAAATTATCATGTTGATGATGTCAATAGGACACCTCTTTCTAATAAACTTTCAATAACGTGATATGGCATTTAACTCTAATCTTATAAACCTGTTTCCATACGGGGTACGAATTCCCCTATTTCTGCATCTGGTGTGTGTGTGCGTGCGTGCGTGCGTGCGTGTGTGTGTGTGTGGATGTGTGTGTGTTATTCGAATCTGGGGGTTCGAATGGCCCCTGGATTTTGGCCAAAAAACTACGTCTCGAATGCACAACACACGTGCATTACGTAAATTTTCGAATCCCACCAAGAGGCATTATCGGTGATGTCTTCATTTTATCAGAGTTGTACATCGTACTTCGTAAGGTAAACGAACCTATTTGTTTACCATTGAAACCGCCATTGAAACTGACCCGAGACCTGAGAAAGCTTAAGTTTGATTGGTCAACAGTTAATTCGGTCGTTCAATGCCGCGATGTAAAACATTTTTTGGCTGACCTGCGTCCGAATAACCAATCAGTGGCCGCGGTATATTGTGATTTTCTGAATACGCTATTGATTTTGTTGGTTTTTTGTTGGAATAACTGATAAGGTGCTTGAACAGTTGCCTGATTATATCGCGTTTGTTAGAATTTCACAGAACTTCATATTAAATATTTCGTTCACCATTCAGTCACATTATCAACATTAAATAATAAAGATGTAGGACGAATGTCAGTCCACAAACAATGTATGCCCCATTTGGGCTCCCAGTTTTGGATTCTGGAAAGTGGGGGTCAGGCAGGTTTATTTTAAGGTGTTAATTGTGTCAATGTAAACACAATTTAATATTATGCTAAATGGCAGCCGTCGAATTCGATTCGCCGGCGATTCACGTCGCAAAGGTGCATTTAATATTTATTTCACACGCCTTAAATTTAATTAATAGTTGGGGACTATGTTCTGCGTCGTTGTAGTCAGTTGTCATTCGGTTTTAATCAATAAAATTTGTGTTTGTTGTTTTGTATGCGATGATATATACAATACTTTTTTCGTAATCGAACATGCGCAGTGGTGTTTTTATAACTAAGGTCTCACAGTTCTGGAATCAGCTTAGTTGTTCTCCTTTGTAGCGTATAATATGTCCTTTTTACTATAGCTTGTAAGCAGTAATCTAAACGAGGCATAATTATTCATTTATACAAAGGCATATAGTTATCTTTATATTCCATATTTCTCCTAATCAACCCAAACAGCAACTCCCTTTGAAGCTGCAATCCCACACTGTTCTGAAACGTACATGTCAGCACTACTTATTACTAATATTTTGTTTTCTGCTATGGTTGACTTAACATAATAACTCCTATGTTATATTTCCACTTCCCTAAACTGAATACAATCTATCTATTTTTAGACCATTTAACCAAGTTGTTATTTTTTGATCAATCGAATAATTTGACTACCTACCTACTTGAAGCCGCAATTCTGCATTGTTATGAAACGTTCATGTCACCAGTAATAGTTACTCCTAAGTCCTTTTCTTTCATGGCTGTACCTAAAGTAGTATCTCTATTATATATCCATGTTTACATAAGTTCTTGTTGAGTATATGCCAACTATGGTAACCAACCGTCTCATCGCGACCCGCGAGGTGGGGTAAAGCCCGCAGCACGCTAGCCGATTTCTCGTCGGTAGACAAATAATCTTCAGTTGTCAGCTAGAGTGCTGCGAATTCCAACAAGATCGGGGCTTGTCAGATAATATCTTAATATCTGACAGAGCTAGATCTCAGGACGTCCTGACGGGCCTTGTCGGCTAGTGTGCTGCAGACTCCGACAAATTTTCGGGGCTCGTGCGATTAGCGACCAATAGGAAGCATGATTGCAGTCACATGCACGAACGTCATTGTAAACATGGCGGCCCCCAGCGCCACAGCCACGATGACAAGTGGGATCACGGCTCAGTTAGACTTCCTGGTGTGTTACATACGAATGTAGGGCACAGTAATTTTAGATATGTGCATTTTTTTAAAAATCATATCATCTGACACAACTGCATTTGAGCAGGCACATTGGCAAATTTACAAGCATTTAGCGCCAAATTTGCTTAATTCCATATTCGCCACTAGAGGCGTGTAATCGCGAAAAAAATATTGCCGGCAAAATATTGGCTAGTGTGCTGCGAGCTGATGGCCCGACAAATTTAACCCCGATGATAAATCTGCAGTCTCCCGAGGAAAAATCAGCTAGTGAGCTGCAGGCTTAACGTTGAACTTCTATGATAATTCTTTTACAAAACATAAAATATATATATATATATATATATATATATATATATATATATATATATATATATATATATATATATATATATATATATATATATATATATATATATATATATATATATATATATATATATATATATATTGTGCATGCGTGCGCGGGTTCGGGCGCACGCACGCACACACGCATTCAGTAAGCCTACTAAATATACTTACACTATAATTATGTGCTACCGGTGTGCCAATAAGGAAGCCGTTAGATGGCGTAGTCAGTTCTTGCTTTACTATGCTCACTAGGTGGCACGCTAGGTTCTCTTAAAACCCAGAAAACCATTAATTTGTCAACACCGTTAGTATAAACCCCGTTACCATAGCACTGTACATTTGTTAGCGTACCCCTAAAATCTGAATTTGTTACACATAAAAAGATATGACTTACTAGGTTAATTACAACATTACTGCACACAACATAAATCACTAAAAACAGTATGCATGCTATTTAATGCACTTTGTGCAACATTTCTTTTACCAGGCATGGTAACGGTATTGACAGGCTTTCCTCCAGTTTCTAGCATAGCATGTTTCTTGAAATATCAATTTAAAAAAAGGTTAAAGGAATTCAGTTTAACCATTTTACTGTACGCAAATCAGCATACGTCAGACATGTACTGACCAACGTTTAGTGTTATTCAGACAAAATTTGTTTTGTTTGGTTCCAAAGTCCAATTGACGATGTAATAGGTTTAAATATGTGGCCAGTCCAATGAATTCCTTGCCTACTTGCCATTTGGAGCTCGTTTAATATTATCGTGCTAAATCTTGTGCGTGTGCTCTCTTCATAATGGAGTCAAGAAATTCTGTTGGACGATGTACTCTGTGAATTGTCAAGTATGACGCTTTACAGCGAATTGATGCAGTAGTTCAAAAAACAATTCATGGTCCAGTAATAATTACTTTTACTCTGAAACACACACTTAGCTATAAAGATCAAATCAAGACAAAGGCGAAGTTAGGAGACAGAAACAACATCTCGACGAGGATGTTGAAATTCAAATAGGGATCAGATCCAGGGACCATGCTTATTACGACCCTTTGTCGTGTGCTACTCAGCAGCTGAATATACCTGTCCTGTTTGGGGCCGTTCCACACATGGGCATCCACATGGGGGACGAGCCCCCTGGATCTGGATTTGGATTTTTTTCGGGCTATTTTCGTGAGCTCAAAGTATATGTTAACTTTACATCTTATACATACATCTGCGTATGCTATCAAAGGCTTTTTCAAAGTTTATATATCAAACAATGAACAGAGTAACAAAGAGAAGTGTGTATAAACTTTATAGAGAAAAGCCTTTGATAGCATGCACAGAGACAGCGTCTTATGGATCTCATAAAGATATTTCATTCAAGGTAAAGTCAGGAGTCATGCAAGAATGCGTGATATCAGCAGTCCTATTCAACCTTGTCATAGACTGGATTATGAAGAAAACAACAGAAGGACAAAAAAGAGGATTAAGATGGACATTGTTTTCTTTTCTCGAGGACTTCAACTTCGCCGATAATGTAGCCCTCCTTTCTCATACACGACATGCAGGAAAAGACAAACGCACTCAAAGACATCAGCCAAAAATAGGACTAAAGATAAATAAAAAGAAATCCAAGGTGATGGGGCTAAACCAGAGAAATCCGATATCAATGTATCTAAATCATGAATTTGTGTCGGCGTTCCCATGAAGCGCCAGCAGCCAATCGGCGTCATCATCGAGATGCTACACTAAACTTTTTTTTGTCTGATTTAACTTTTCAGTCGGACAGTTGTGTCAAGATAATCAAAGTTTAAAATTAGTTCGAATTGCATCGTATGTACTGATAAAAGTTCATTCTTATTTTATGAATTAGCCAAATGCCCGGATGAGATCTTAATTAATTATGTATGCGCCCAGAATCTGGGCGCATACATAATTTCCGTCACAACGAGAGCCCCACTCTGTGTCCAGGCGAAGATGTGTGCGACAAACGGTGGCGCCACAGCACGGAGCCTGGATAATCGAGGCTACAATGGGCTGTGATTATCTCTCAATAACGGAATTTATTAATGAACAGGATCAATGTGTTATTGGCTGTTAGATGTGAACACGAGAGAGTGGGAGGTCTCGAATTATGAAAAGTCATGGGACTGTTTATCATAAATAAATTATTGAGACATAAAGATGATTAAAATCTGGTTCAAATCTGGTGTTGTTTACCATTGAAAGTGGACACGACCGGGAGGATCAGCTTTTGTGGATCAACTAAAGTTACACTTCTTTGATCAAGAAACCTGTACCGTGTACACCAGACACTGTTGAATGTTGACAGACAACTGTCCACAAGTCGCAAGTTATTGACACAGAGAGACATGCTCTCATTCGTGGAACAAGTTACAACGTGTTGACGAACAATAATCAGTAAAGACTGTAAGTCCCGACAGTGTGTATGTAAGTCCACATGTGTCACTATTTGTGTCACATCAAAGTTACACACGCTCCACCGAAAGAGTATGTTCCATGACTATTGTTCCTCACACAAAAAAAAATTGCGATTTCACTATTGTGCGACAGCGTTTGAGTAAAATGGTAACTATGATTAATGTAGTCAGCGTTACTAGGTGGCATGAGTAGGCATTGTGTGTAGCGAATTTTTATTGAATTTGGCATATTTTGTATGTCATAGAAACTATGTATTATAGAACCCTGTGAGGCATCGGCCGGCGTAGTTCCATGACAGGAAACACCTTAAGCAACCAGGTCGTGCAGTGGATTATACACCTTTGTCCTACATAAACATGCACCACTGTCATCCTGATTGTTTACAACGTAAGCCGCTGCAGCATAAAGGTGGCCAAGGTAGACACAGTTTCTGTGGATTATACACCTTTGTCCTACATAAACATGCATTACTATCATCCTGATTGCTTACAACGTAAGCCGCTGCGGCGTAAAGGTGGCCAAGGTAGACTCAGTTTCTGTGCGGCGTTGATCAAGTCGCCGGCCGAGAGCAAACACTGTTATCCGACCAGTTATCGAGAATATTGGCCCACAGTTCCCACACTGATCAGTCGCAACACATTAGGTGTAGGAACAGATCACCATTTTAAATCATGTTTCATGGCAGACAAAGAAAATGCTGTTGATTTTGAGATGGTACATCGTTTTGGGAATTTATCATTGTGAGATCTTAGTTGAGCTCTCTGGTTACACACACGTTGTGTCCAGCACCATGGAGGAACTGCTCTCGTGAACTGAGTCATTGTATTCAAATGTGCCATTTTTATCCTTACTTCAGCAGGTGCCTCTTTATTTGCCTTTTTCGTTGTGCCATTTTGGGTTGTGTTTTTTCGGACGTGCTTCTATGTAGGGAGACCGGGAAAATACTTCTCCATGTGTTCGAGTTAAGCCGTATTTACACAGGGCGGCACACCCCGCCGCCACCAAGGTCGCCGTCGCCAAGGTCGCCGCGATGACGTCATTTATTTGGTGTATGAATTTCAATAGATTTAGCCTGGTTTATGAAGGGGATCAAATTCTAGTGATATCATAACTCAGCTTAATGAAATTAATTTTCAGTCACATCGTAAGTTAGTATGACAAGAGCAACCTAAACGGCTAAAAAGTGATTTCAAAGAATAATCATCTCGATGTGAGACTGCAGGAGTTCCGCTTCGTGTCCCACTTCAAGGTGACTCCGTCAAGTCGTGCATCCCACTTCCAGTTAAAATATATCTACATAAAATGTTATGTATGGTAGACAGGGGCTAGTTGTTACAATTTTCAGTTAAAGTCACTTTTTGCGAAAAGTATATTAGATGCATTATTTCTCTCAACGCATACATTCAATTTATTATTTGTGTTAATAAAATGTACCGTATAATTGATATTCTGTATTATAGTTAAGTAGATGTGTGAAGTTTCCCAGGCACTGTCGATTGTAACAACTAGCCCCCTAAGCGGGGTAAGTACGGGGGACGTTGTTACAGCAAACACTGGGTAGATCTCAAATCAAGTATCACTTTTACATGTTACTGTTATTGCATCAATTGGATTATACAAATTTGTACATCGTATACACAGTGTGCTTAACAATGTAGATGTTCACAGCTTCATATATTAAACTTTTCATTTTTAGTTACCAAAGGGCACTCATTCCCCGGATTCTTACATAACAATGATTCTGCCTCAATAACAAACAAACCAGCTACTAGACTCATATGTGGGTCTAGTCCTCGGCAAAACAAAAACGCTATGTTCAAAGAGCTAGGCTGGCTATCATTGCAACAAAGATGGGATTTTCATAAATGCGTTTTAATGTACAAATGTATGAATGGTCTAGCACCACAATATTTGTGTAGTATGTTTACATCAAATAATCATTCCTATAATACCAGAAATGCCTCACAGCCAAAACCACCTATAGCCAAAACTGCCTACTATCAACGCAGTTTCAGTGTGTCCGGTTTGAAGTTATGGAACCACAGGACATTCAAATTATGGAACCACAGGACATTCAAAACAGCCAGTCTGTTGCAAGAATATGTGTGTATGTGTATAATATGTATATGTGCATATGTGTATAAACATACACACATGTTATGCATCTATCCATTGTATTCGGCGTACATAAATGGAATAGTTTTGTTCCATTTACACACAACTTGCGAGTAAGTGGTTTTAGGTGAAGGCTCAACACTTCTTCCGGACGCACTACATGGTAGGTTAGTGCCCATTAGTTGGGTCGTGAGTCTGTGTCAGTTCCGATACAGTCTAGCCACTTAGATGGCCGAGCTAATAAAACAGTGGAGCAGAGTTCACCTACGTGCCAACGAAAGGGCCGGTGCACCTGATAGCGACAGCCGAGATGTGCAAATACCTTTCGGCGGCCGCCTGTTTATCTTACGGCTCTCGGGGGTCAGCAAAGTTGACGCCGTGGCTCGTGGTCAGGGCCCACAGACAACACATGACCAGGCTCTGACCGATACGCTGACCTGCATTGATAACGCGACTGATCGAAAACAATAGTGTCTGGTTTCAACAATAGGAATATTATCACAGCGACGGCTTGACGTCGCCAACAAAAGAACACGATGCGATGATACACGGTCTATATCATATTCGTTATTTTATTGCACGACTTCTTACTTTAATACGAACGATATTCAGTGAAATTGTGTTACAAAAGAATGCTACTAGTAATGAATAACACATCTTTTGAAAGGATCTGATATATAGTAGACACACACACACATCTGTCACATTAGCTGCGGTTTACGGTTTAAATGATACACGTTAAAACTACTTGCGTGAAAGTAACCATTAAAAGTATTCTTTATAGGGTATATTTAATATAAAAAATACAACACACACACACACACACACACACACACACACACACACACACACACACACACACACACACACACACACACACACACACACACACACACACACACACACACACACACACACACACACACACACACACACACACACACACACACACACACACACACACACACACACAAATACACACACACAAACACACACACAAACACACACATACACACACACCAGCTGAGCAATGAGACCAGCTGAGCAGTGAGACCACCTGAGCAATGAGACCAGCTGAGCAGTGAGACCACCTGAGCAATGAGACCACCTGAGCAATGAGACCACCTGAGCAGTGAGACCAGCTGAGCAGTGAGACCACCTGAGCAATGAGACCACCTGAGCAATGAGACCAGCTGAGCAGTGAGACCAGCTGGCGCTGGAGATTCGTTCGTAGTGCCGCTGCAGATGAAAAGGGGAACTATCCATTGTCACACGTTTGAAGTTCATGCAACCTACTCGCCTCATATCAGCCAGTAAACTGGGCGTTTATATTAACCCAGATTTACCGGTTGATATTAGACAGGTAGACGCGTCTGGGATTGAGCTTCCCATGTGCTCGCTTCCTATGCACGACTGTGATGTTTTCTAGAATACTCGTGCTGTCTTCTTCGTGTTTTTTGGCTATGTTGAGTAGAGTTGTTTCATCAGTAACACCTTCTGCCGCAGGCGCCACATGGCGAGTGGATGTCGTGTGAAGTACGATCAAAGTTTCTGTAGTAATCTGTCGGAGTGGGCAATATGACGTGGTTCTCTGAAAAAGAGCGGTTTCATATATAGTGTGGTAATGTGGGGGTAGTGTTCTCGGCTTTTTATGATAACGTAACCGTCAGAGTGAATATATCTTGATCTGCTTTATATACTACATCGTCATCCCCATGAATAAATTAATATGCATCCATTAATTTAAGTGTGTGCATCCACAACGTAAGCACACTGATGACGAATAAGCGAAACCGGCTTTACTTACTAATCAAAGTTATATTGACACAAATCAACTGAGATATACAATCTTCTATTTTACCATAACATCATCAAATCATTGATATGCAATTTCCTTCGGGATTTAGTTCTGCCTTTTAAGAAAACTTGGCGCCAACCGAGTCTGAATAGTTTCGACGTACCGACGACGGAACACGTGCACTCTTTGTCGCAACGGGTTCGTATCCTTGGCATCCTGGAGCGCCACACTTGGCGTCTCCGACACAAATGTGCGACGACAGAGACGAGGCAGCGTGTGGCGCGACTGCTGAGCAAGTACTGACGCACACCGTGCTCTGGCATTCAATATGGTTGACCGATTGTTCTCCCCACGTAAAACAAATATTGACCACCGCCGAACGGTCTGATATGCAAAACAACGCCGTCATTTTACTGCCGACCGTTGGCGATGCACTCTCAGTTTACACAACTTATGATGCGTTATTTTAAAACGCCCACGTCGTGACAACGCCATCGTAACATCAAAGGTGACAACGAAATGTCAACATTTGAAAGTTAGTGGACTTTTTATTGCATTTTCTAGTTTTATGTAAAACCATATCTGCACTGGGTCAACAAGAGATAACAACCCGTCCAAGTGGTGATAACTTTATTATCGAACGGCTGAACTTGAGATAATGCTAATTGTGCACGATCATCATGCGTTAGGAGTCCCCATTGACTGGAGCATTTGATTTCACAGGAGCCGTTCGTGTATGCTTAATGCACTGCTTACTTCTCTTGGGCCTATTTAGTAACGCACAAAATCAAGCATACTTAATTGTTGTCGTCATACTCACTAGGTGGCGTGACAGTGTTCTCAACTGGCAACAAATTCGTGAGGTTTGGGAGGCGTTTTAAGATTGAATTATCTGTAATTTGCGCTGCGCTGTCCAATAAGTAGTCAGTATTAATAAACTACAGAAGCTAAAACTGAGTTGAAGTTTTTAATATTTTAATAGATGGTAACTGTTCTCTATTTACAAACAAACGTGTGGCACCGTCTATAAGCGTTTAAAGGTTCCTCCTCTTTTCGATTTTTGCTAGTCTCAGTTGAAATGAATTTTGCGAAATATCAAACCTATCTAATATCATTTGTGCAACTTTTGTATCTGTTTTTTTTAAATCATCAGAGAAACTATTACATTACTTAATATTTCGTCAACGATTAATTGAAGTGAAAATGGAAACGATGAAAACTCACGAATTTCACCCTTGGTGAAATTTCGTAACTTTGTCACGTGATCGACGAGAGGATGGAAGCCACGCCCATGTTTGGCATTGACCCGCAAAGTTTTTACTATTTTGGGCATCCATCATTTTGAGCCTTAGCACATCTAACGACAAAAACTAATTAATTTGAAAAAAAAAACGCATTTTTGTTTATTATTATGTTTTGTTTATCGACGGCAGATGTTGCTTAAATTATTCACACGTTACATATTAGGTCATCAACGTACCAGTTGAAGATGGATGAAGTTTTAATGGTCCTTCTTCGTGCAGAAAACAGGCGCAGCAAGAGACAGCCGGTTGAGGACGTATTGCCGCAGGGTGGCATTGGTGTGCATATCTTACAACGGTGTGTGTGATAATATTAATAATTCGAACCGGCAGGCGTGTCTGAACGGGACGCCAGGGGCAGCACTTTTTAAAAGCAAACTGTACTAGAGATTACAGCACATGACCTGCAAGACGAAAGTTAATATGACCCAGGACGAAGGCCGGTACCGTTCCTCACGACGACCTCGTGATGAGCCAGGACGAAGGCCGGTACCGTTCCCCCACGACGACCTCGTGATGAGCCAGGACGAAGGCCGGTACCGTTCCCCCACGACGACCTCGTGATGAGCCAACCAGCTCGAGGCCGCCAACACAACAGTGACCGAACCGGCGCACGACTGCTACAGTGCTACCATCTAGCGGTGGTTGGTGTAATAAAGTCACTGCCGAAACACTTTTAACCATAATCTGTATGGTTAAACTTCGCAATGTTTCTGTCATTTTATGTAAATTTACATTGCTGTAAATGCTATGACGTTTAATATTTTATTTCAACAAAACATGTGGCAAATACATCGATATTGTTTTCGTACGATGCAGTCTGCAAATCTCGTTAAAAATTACGTTGAAACAAATCAACAACACTTTTTCTACTTCCATTTTATAAAGATAAAACATAAGTAAAACAGTAATGAAATCATGTTGTCGACTGCTAAATACATATTTTGATACATAAATATTTTTTTACAAATGGTAAAAGAAAATGTATGATATGAACAACAGTTGATTTAATCTAGTAATTATGCTACTGTAAACAATCATTATACTTTTATAATGTTATCAACGCACGCACGCACGCACGCACGCACGCACGCACGCACGCACGCACGCACGCACGCACACCATTGCATATCCTAACACAGCACAGGCTGAACGTGAGCCATTTCTAAACTTTAATATCAGAAACAGTCTGTTTCTTGCAGGAAGTATAAGTTTGCTTTGATGACCTTCTACTGTCCCATCGTTACTATGGACAGAGGGTTTTCTGTCCACTCAGAAACAAACGATTGAACTGGTAAGAGTGGGTCCAATAGCGGCCACCGCCCGACACTTCAACTTTGACAAGTGCCCAAACTTTGTTCGACCGACCGACTCACGACCGACCGACTCACGCTTTGAAATAAAATGTGTTAATCAAATTTGAAAAACAATTACCACGACACTCACAAGGCGGGTCATAAACGGGTTGTTATTCCTGCAGGCGTAATTGCATCAGCTGTGGGTCATCAATAAATGTGTGACTAACGATGTTAACTTTCATAAAAACTCTCAAATAAATGTTTAATCAATTAACGTACAAACATAATACATTTTATTTTGCAGAAATTAATTCTTTAGAGAAATACTCTTGAACTAAAAGCAGAAAGTTCTAGAATATGTTACTCACTTGCCTTGTCGGAATTTGTTTCCATCGGGATTATCCAGAAGAATCCACGAAGTGCTGTCTTGTCCGTGGTAGAGTCGTACTTCGACACTCTGAGAAGTGCTATCGAATGTGTTCGAGCCAGTAGTGACAAACACATCATAATGACACTCTACAAATAAAATGAACAATTCAACAGTCTAACATCTAGCAAACTGGGAAAACATTGTGTACGTGCAGTAAGTGTTGGCATGTCACAACACAGTTGTATTGGCTCGACAATTATAAATAATTACACAATAAGCGTTTGCCAATATTAGTGCCACATAATTTTTATTTTTTTACACAGGCCTATTTATAATTATGTTCCGATGAAAGCATAGCTTTAGTAAAATGAAGTGAAACCCTCAAAGGGAAGCAGCTTTAAGAATCTGCCACAACCTCAGATGCATGAGTTTGCTATAGTTTTTGTTAATAACTCGGGGTTGCAGGCTTTTTACGCACAGTAGGACACGAAACCCAGTCGATAATATATCGGTCCCTTTTTACCCATGAAAATCACTTAATTTGCATGCGACTACTACTCTACTAGATTGTACTAAAACTGCTTATGCACCTGCAAGGTGTCATCGCTCGGCGATGTGGCGCCACTGTACATGTCGCCTCTGCCTTTGCTGGTTCCAAGGCCAACAGGTGGCGCCACTGTTGTTGCCAAGGCCTAGTGGCGCCGCTGGGAACATATCAGGGTTTTACTTCCGGATTGATGATAGCCAAGTAAAGTGCCAGTGATTTTTAAACAGTAGCCCTGCCGAGAACATATTGCCTCCCACCCAAGGCAACAGTAGCCCCTGTCGAGAACATATTGCCACCCACCCAAGACAACACTAGCCCCTGTCGAGAATGTAATGCCACCCACCCAAGGCAAAAGTAGACCCTATCGAGAACGTATTTCTAACCACCCAAGGCAACAGCGGCGCATACGTCATCATCCGGTTACCTACTTTCTTGCGGGCATTTCAGCGTGCGAATAGTCTCTTCCTGGTTCGCCACTTGTTGCTGCAGCTGCCTCAGCGAGTCCAGAAGACGTATCTCCATCGCAACCAGGGCTGTCTCGTCTACAGCGGGCCGACGTCAGCAGGAAGTGATAATTATTAAACGGGAGTTAATTATGACTAACACACAATGACAAGAGAAACATAATCAAAATGTTAACACCAAACATATAATCAAGCATAGCTAATTGAATGAGCCTCAAATTAAGGTAGACCTACATTGTGGCTCGACAACAATACGTTTGCAGGTCTATATGGTTAGAACTCGGTGCTGGTTTGGTAAACGGCAGTATACGCAGTTGGATCGATTTAGTGCGGCACATTCGCATGCGGGCAACATATTCGTCGCTATCCAATGACATACTTCTTTCTTGACGTTCAATTGAGCGAATCGCTTCTTCCTGGTTCACCACTTGTTGGTGTAGCCGCTCCATGGAGTCCAGAAGCCGTAACTCCACGGATTCGTCTCCGCAGGCGTCGGTGTAGTCTCTTCCGGTGCTCTGACTCGCGACCAAGCCAGACAGCAGGGCACAGGCGATGGGCACCAGTGTGCAAAAAAAAAACTGTTCCAAACATGTCTTGCTTTCAACCCACGAAGGACTTCCGACTACTTGTCGGTTAAAGTACACTAGTCAAACTATATTTATACGTGAGTGGAGTCTCTTATCTCGTCACGCATGAGCTAACAAGAAGGCCGACGTCGCCAAACAACGCAACGAATGTCAATCATATTACATTGCTCTGATCGAGTGCGTGCGTGCGTGCGTGCGTGCGTGCGTGCGTGCGTGCGTGCGTGACTGTTGCAGTGTTTACATTCCTGGCCTGTATCAAAGCAACCACACTGTTCGTCTTCGCGGCCACATTCCCAACAACAAGCCGCTACAAGCTGCTTGACCTTTCCGTCGATGGCTGCTGTGTCTGTAACTTCGGAGTAACATGAGAAAGTTCCTCTCGGATTTTCTGCTTTTCACCTACAAATAGCGGGAAAAAACTGACTCGTTCTTTGTTTGACACACACGCCTCGTCTGGGCTGGTGGGATCAAACACTATCTTTCACATTTCGGATATGATCTCTGCTGGATTTCCTCCCCGATGATGACAATCCGTTCTGTATCATGTTCACCGCCCAGAGGGCGTTCTTGTCATATGTCACCAGAAGCGTCTCCGGAACTACACCGCCGGCAGCAACCGTGAAGTTGAGCACCATATTGAAATTGTCATGATAATCGTTAGCGTCGAGATGGGGGTGACGTCATCGTTTCTCATGGCATTATAGCCAATATACTGTTTCCACAGAGAATAACCGTTGTTACAATGGACTTCAGTTTAAGGCGACTATCTCTGACACAGCTTCGTGTACTCGGTAGCAAGAGGGCGCCTCCTCAGGGAGTTTGGACAATTAATATTGTGACGCGAGACAACAAAATCTGTCGAAATAAACGTGGGTGTCCGGCTACCTGATCGATACCTTCTGGATCCATGCATGGGTTACCAGTTAACGAGAAAGTCTACTTGTGAATGGTTTAAAATCACATTGGATAATCTACCTAATGATGAATCACTTGCATAGATTTCATTTCAAACTTGCTGAAGTGACAACTGTATATATATACGTAGCAGATCTGGGTACATATGAGTACTTTCTCAGTATATGGTGTGAAAATTAATTTATTTGTAATTAAGAAAATGAAACTTTCCTTAAGTATTTGAATGTTCAACTATTTTTTTGTATTACTTTATTATTTCTGATTAATATGACTTCGATACCACCGAGTGCCAATACTTCCCGAGACGGTTTCCTCTTACCATCCCTACACCCCCATGGTGGCATTCTCCCATGACCATGACTATGATATCCAAAATAGGCTACAGGCAGCATCTTTTCTCAGTCAGAAACACCTTGTTAAGCAAACGATTGTAGACCACCAGTTCAAGCCATAATCCTTGTTTGTTTAATTAAGCCACCAGGATTTCCACATAGAGCCATTCATCAGTTAACCCATCAGTTAGCCATGGAGTGCCTTTAATGCAGTCAGGAGACCATGTCACTGGGCATTGGCTGACAATGCTAACTGCTAACAGCCTAGTCTTCCTCTGTAGAAGTAATGTCACTCAAGTCAGACTGCCTGCAGCCCTACACCAGTATACGTAAAATCTGGTGCCAACAGTCTGACTAAAAAGTACAAAGGGGGTTTTGAGCCTGTTGTATTGTCATGTACTAACCCTTTCAACAACCAGTAGTCTAAGAACAGAAAATATAAATCGCAAACTAATATAAACAGATTACACATTGCAACACTGCCTTTGTGCACCAAAAGAAGACAAACTGAACTGATGTGTTAGCTTGTTAATTGGTCTCATGTGGTTTTTATTCAAAATAAGAAAAAAAATGTATTCAAATTGCCACACCACCCCTTTTTTCCAATTTGGACAAACCTTCTCACCTCTTCCCCTTGAAACGATATTTTTGAGGGGGGCAATGCTTAGTCACTGCTACGGTACCTACAAACATATTGGTTTAATGGGTATTATTATATCAAAGCATGTGGTTTATGAATTGTTAGTTGCAGTTAAAAAGGGACTCCAAGCAAAACTGGTTTATGAGTCATACCATGTTTGTATATTTGTAAAAGGGAGGAGTTCATAAAATATATTTGGGAATGTAAATATCATAAAAAATGTACTCGTACTTTTACTCGTACTCGTGACAATGTACTCGGACTCATACTCGAACTCGTTCTCGTACTCGTACTTGTACTCAGCCATCACCAATGTACTCGTATTCGTACTCATCCATCACCAATGTACTAGTACTCGTACTCATCCATCACCAATGTACTCGTACTCATCCATCACCAATGTACTCGTACTCATCCATCACCAATGTACTCGTACTCGTACACTCGTACACATCCATCACCAATGTACTCGTACTCGTACTCATCCATCATCAATGTACGAATACTCGTACTTATCCATCACCAATGTGCTAGTAGTCGTACTCATCCACTACCAATGTACTCGTACTCATCCATTACCAATGTACTCGTACTCATCCATCACCAATGTACTCGTTCTCATCCATCACCAATGTACTCGTATTCATCCATCACCAATCTACTTGTACTCGTTCTCATCCATCATCAATCTACTCATACTCGTACTCATCCATTACTAATGTACTCGTACTCATCCATCACCAATCTACTTGTACTCGTACTCATCCATCACCAATGTACTCGTACTCATCCATCACCCATCTACTTGTACTCGTTCTCATCCATCACCAATGTACTCGTACTCATCCATCACCCATCTACTTGTACTCGTACTCATCCATCACCAATGTACTCGTACTCATCCATCACCAATATACTTGTACTCGTACTCATCCATCACCAATGTACTCGTTCTCGTACTTGTACTCGTACTCATCCATCACCAATGTACTCGTACTCGTACTCATCCATCACCAATCTACTCGTACTCGTACTCGTCCATCACCAATGTACTCGTTCGTGTACTTGCACTCATGAAAATGCACTCGGTCCCAGGTCTGGTACGTAGCAAGGACTCACTTCCTGCTTCGAACCAGATCTCTTCCATCACCAATCTACTTGTACTTGTACTCATCCATCACCAATGTACTAGTACTCGTACTCATCCATCACCAATCTACTCGTACTCGTACTCGTCCATCACCAATGTACTCGTTCGTGTACTTGCACTCATGAAAATGCACTCGGTCCCAGGTCTGGTACGTAGCAAGGACTCACTTCCTGCTTCGAACCAGATCTCTTCCTGAGCTCTGATGCGCACAGCTCAAATAACGAATGAACTTAGGCAATGTATGTTCATTTGAGGAGTATGAAAGGTGGGTGTGAAGCCTGAATGGTTGTCGGGAAGTACGGAAAGTCATGTTAACGCTCGATACCGTTGTATTCATATCAATGTATGGCGATGAAAGATCATACAGCCGATGTTAAGTTTGTTTCCTGCATACCTGCATGCGTAATAATCGAGATAGCTTGCGCACAGAAACATGTTGCAGTATCAGTATCAATGTTCGACTATTCAGCGTGCGTGCGTGCATGTGTGTGTGTGTGTGTGTGTGTGTGTGTGTGTGTGTGTGTGTGTGTGTGTGTGTGTGTGTGTGTGTGTGTGTGTGTGTGTGTGTGTGTGTGTGTGTGTGTGTGTGTGTGTGTGTGTGTGTGTGTGTGTGTGTGTGTGTGTGTGTGTGTGTGTGTGTGTGTGTGTGTGTGCGTGTATCTGTGTGTGTGCGTGTGCGTGTGCGTGTGCGTGTGCGCGTGCGCGTGAGTGCGCGTGCGCGTGTGCGTGCGTGCTGCAACCATGCCGGTGTTGTTTGTCGAGCTACCGGAACTGCTCACGTTAGTGTGTACGTGCATGCGCTTACGTCCATACGCGTACGTGCGTGCAATTTACACGAACATTTTGAAACTGTTTCGATATTACGGTCATCTTCAACACATAATCTAGTCGTATTCGTCCAGCATTGTACGAGTTATTAACAATATTTATTATCTACATTCCAGATTGACTTAAATCACCATATCATTATATACTACTTTAGACGACACTAGGCGCTGTTTATAATGTCACTACAACAATAGTAGTAAGTGCCAAAGAGTTTCTAGTTCGTTCGTAAGATCTTCTTGACAGTAAGATCTTCTTGACAGTAATATCTTCTTGATAGTAATATCTCCAATGCGTGCACCGTATCTGATAACGCGATTGTCACGTGTCTGTATGACGGGATTCACCAGACCTGGCCTTCTCTTATGGCGGTGAGTGCGAGAACGTCGTGAGACGTCAGAGCCGTCGAGAAGACGCGGGCCTGGAAAAGATAGCCGAAGGTAGCGATGACAGAACATGATAATACATAATTATTAATAACATAATATTAGTTAGCAGAACTCCGTTTCTGTAGTGGATGTGCTACTTCCGCTTCCGGGGTACCCGGATAGCAGGGGAAGGCTGTGTTAGTTGAGCCACTGGGTTAGTTGAGCCACCCATGTTTCCCAGGAAACTACAGCAGCGACAGTTACATGGCACCACCCAGTGATTGAACATGTTATTAGAACATGATTGACGTACTATAAATGCCATTTGTCACAACGGTCAGAAAACGTGAGTTAAAAGTATGTTTTTCAAATCTTTTTGTGATTGTGATTAATGTCTGCTGGTGTGTAAACTATAAACACATGTGACCAGACTTTATTTTCTGTGCACTTACAAATGGTTTAACTATGCACAGGGAATAAGATTATATACATCACTTCGCGCATTAATGAGAAGTTAATTTAAAAAGTTTCTTTGTTGAAACGGGGCAAGTTGAGCCACCCAAGGCCCTCGGGAGGGTTAGTTAAGCAGCGATTGAAGAACGAAAATGATTGTTCTTTGCCCCAAAATACATCAAGGAATTCATTTTTCCAAGCAAGTTGGAACATCGGATAGCTACAAAGCAACATATCAGCAGTTCGTTACTATAAGTCTATATTAATTAAGTGTGTCGACTTTTTAATTCAGTGTAGATTTGTCAGAGACGTATTGTGCCCATTGGGTAGATGTGTTGGCTGAGTGGTTATTAAATGTTAGTATAACACCTACGTAAATTAGTAAACTAAAGCATTTATCTAACTTACGCTACACTATGGCTCAACTTACCCCACACCTAGTGTCAGTTGAGCCAACTTACTAACCCTATTTGAATCAGCTGCATATAATTATCTATGCATACTAGATATAGTATTTTGGTATAAAATGATCTACTAATAATCATAGTTTATGTGAGTAAAAACAATTTTGAGCTACGGATATAATTGTGCCCAAGATGTCAAAAAGAATGAAAAATGGCTCAACTAACACTGCCTTCCCCTACATTATTATGAAGTTCTTCCACATGTGAATCGTTCGGCAGTTATGTTGTATCCCCCCCCCCCCGAACGATTAGACCTGGGTGTCGCTGGTCCGGGGTCGTTGTAGTACTGGAAGTGGCGGAATGTCTTACCTCGTCAATGAATCCGACGAAGTTGTCCGACATGACGCAACCGATCGTGACCGGCTGATCCCGCACGTTGATGGCTCCTGTTCCGGGTAGACGACAAGTTAACACAAGTCAACACAGTATTCCTACTAAGGTGACATTGCTCTGAGTATAACAATACGTTAATTAGGATTATTCCCGTTGGGCTTTAACAAGGAGATCATGTATAGCCAAGGAGATCATGTATAGCCAAGGAGATCATGTATAGCAAGGAGATCATGTATAGCCAAGGAGGTCATGTATAGCCAAGGAGATCATGTATAGCCAAGGAGGTCATGTATAGCCAAGGAGATCATGTATAGCCAAGGAGATCATGTATAGCCAAGGAGGTCATGTATAGCCAAGGAGATCATGTATAGCCAAGGAGATCATGTATAGCCAAGGAGGTCATGTATAGCCAAGGAGATCATGTATAGCCAAGGAGGTCATGTATAGCCAAGGAGATCATGTATAGCCAAGGAGATCATGTATAGCCAAGGAGGTCATGTATAGCCAAGGAGATCATGTATAGCCAAGGAGGTCATGTATAGCCAAGGAGATCATGTATAGCCAAGGAGATCATGTATAGCCAAGGAGGTCATGTATAGCCAAGGAGATCATGTATAGCCAAGGAGGTCATGTATAGCCAAGGAGATCATGTATAGCCAAGGAGGTCATGTATAGCCAAGGAGGTCATGTATAGCCAAGGAGATCATGTATAGCCAAGGAGGTCATGTATAGCCAAGGAGGTCATGTATAGCCAAGGAGATCATGTATAGCCAAGGAGGTCATGTATAGCCAAGGAGATCATGTATAGCCAATGGAATGTAGTGTATGCCATTCCTCCGACTGGCTCCCCCTGGAACGACTTCCCAGAGGAAGAGTCGCCACAAATTAATGCGATTAGACGTAAAGAATGTAATATATTTATGTTAAGATGTTTGCACGGATGTTCACTTTACCAAGCTCAAAGCCATCGTCAGCGGGACACAAGAAGAAATACCAATATCGCCTGTGTTTCCATATTAAGATGGTCACAGCCTAGCAATTCACAGACTAGACTATTTAGACGGTAAAAATTCGGGACTATTGTAATGCTAACATCATTTGGCTACTGCCGCTGTTGTCACAATTCACTTGGCTAGTCTCCTGCATCTTTCAAATATCCCTAGGCAGCTCAGATAATCCGTTTCACAGCAACTTATTGTTCCTAAAACTAAGCTTAACTTGGGCAAACGTGCTTTCTCTGTCGCTGCGCCTAGGGTCTGAAATGCGGCTAGCTACCGAAAAAAAACTCTCAAGACATATTTATTTCAAATTGCATTTCCACCATAAATCTTTGGTTGTCCCTCGTTCTGATAATGACTTTTGCACATCCCTGTTCACGATTATGCTTAATGACTTTTGTTTTGTTGAGCCTCTGAACTCAGGTTGCTGAGGATATAGGCGTCATTGAAGTTAATTATTATTATTATTCCTGTAAGTTGCTACATCTGTCCTCCTGCATGTTCACCCCTTTGATCTCTTAATCGTCTTTACCGTGTTCCCTGCCCTTACCTTTGTCGGAGCGCGCATTGCCAACCTGAGGACGCCCATCCGTGTAGAACTGTAGCAGCGGGAACACGTTGGGACGACTTTCACTTCCATCGTACGCCATCACGACCGAGTGCCAATCATTGTCGTGGGCCGCCACGTATTGGTAGTCGCCTAGTGACGTGTTGTAAGGGGCGTGGTTTGTCAGGACGCCGCCACTCACGAAGTGGGGCAGATTCATGGCGACGATCCGCCATGTTGGAAGCCGACTGTCCAACGAGTTCCCGAAGATTCCTGCAGTAAGAAGTTCGATTGCGTCACTCTTTGACGCGAACACCTTGTTATCTTTAATATATGTATATCGAATTCATGTGTAGTGGTCCATTGTGCCATTAACGGCAGGAGCGGATCTAGGCGTGTTGCCGAGGGGATCTGTCGTAGTCATATGTCGTTCTACCTACAGAAGGGTTAATATTAGCCGGCTGCTAATACTTCAATCTTTACATTGACACTAGTTCCGATATACGCATAAATAATACGTTGTTCTTTACCGTAATATTTGCCACGGACACAGACCTAAGACCCCCCTCCATGGCTTGGAGGAGATCTTGAGACCCCTAAGACCCTGGATCCGTTGGGCAAATGATCCAGCCTAAGGCATTTTATCATAATGATTACATTTAGGCACAGTTAGCTGAGAGCAACGTTTGCCAGCTGCTCTATTGTTCTGAGACTCGAAGAGTAACCGATACAACCACCAGGGGGAACGAGGTTCTAATCGAGCTGAGTCTTTCAAAGCCATGCAACAGGCTCATTGCGTCACCGTCTTGCTGAACGTACACAGTAAATGTTACAAAGTTGCACCATTGCTTAAGTCGCCTAAGAAACTAATGTGTCGAAAAGTCAAAATGCCATACAACGCAATATGCAACTTTAAATACCATTACGACAACAAATATCTCCACTTTCGTACATATATTTGTTACTCAACATAATGATACCTTCCAAACTATCTCCGAATAGTTTTACTGACACAGATTGAAGGTTAGTGACATGTGAATTCATATATCGCTTTTATAACCGTTGCCGAGCAAATAATATCATATTATGATTGGCCACTAATCGTACAGTTTTGGCAGTGCCGTATTTGTGGGGGAGATTAGGCCATGGTCCTCCTTTAGCTTACTTGGTTTTTGTTTCCGAATTTTTCCGTTGCACCCCTACATGGTGAACTAATGGGTGACTAGGCTTGGCGCATCTTGGGTCTCCCCCTCTTGGGTCTCCCCCCTTGGGTCTCCCTCCTCTTGGGTTCCCCCCTCTTGGGTCTCCCTCCTCTCGGGTCTCCCCCTCTTGGGTCTCCCTCTTTTGGGTCTCCCCTTTGCGAGGTCCTAGAAACACCACTGAGTTTTGGGTAGTCAACTGTAGTTACTTCACACCTTGTTGTTTCGCAGCAGCGCCTCCTGTCTTTATTCTCTTGAACCAGATGGCAAATGTGACTTGCGGCAGGGAAGAAGCGTTCTTGTTGTACGTGCCAAATGACGTCAGTGATAGCGAGTCAATGGACACGCACTGGTTACCCCTAGAAGCACAGTTACCATGTCGAGCATTATGTGGTGGTGGACTATGCACTACTGATGTGTTTTGTCACATGTCGCTTAATTACAAAACGTTATTTACATGCTCAGAACCGCGACGTACAATATTAATATACAGTTAAAATTAAGTATTGAAATTTACAAATTTAGGTCTCAAATCTAACTGAACAGGCCCTAGCGAATGATTTATGAATTTGTGTATATCCCAAACAGCTTATCTATCGGGACAACGAGTGTATGCTTGACTAAACATCACCATTTTCTCAGACTTTTGACTAGATGCCTATCTGGAAAAGGATATGTTCTTTCAAATTGCAGCACGATCATGCGTTACACACCGAAACAAAGGCGTGACACTGGTCGTTGACATTGGACAGTAGAGGGTGTGACACTGATCGTTGACATTGGACAGTAGTGGGTGTGACACTGATCATTGACATTGGACAGTAGAGGGTGTGGACACTGATCGTTGACATTGGACAGTAAAGGCTGTGATACTGATCGTTGACATTGGACAGTAAGAGGGTGTGACCACTGATCGTTGATATTGGACAGTAGAGGGTGTGACACTGATCGTTGACATTGCACAGTAGATGGTATGGACAGTGTGGACGGTCGTTATTAGAGGTCATACCTGAATACCGCTGAGCAGTTAACGGCCTTATCCAGACATGTGAAGGTGGGCGGTGAGAAGCCAGACGGCACGATGCCGTCATGACCTATTCCGGAGTGGTCGGTTAGATCTCCGTCGAGAGGCAGGTAGAGCAACTGACCTGCGGCCAAACAAACTCTTGACGTGTAATGTCCTACTTTTTATAAATAATTTAAGTAATGTAGTTATGGTAATTTAATTCGTAAACGGGTTGTTGAAATACTTATAACACACGAAACGCCGCTGTCCAACACATTGCTTGTCAGACTATTAACTTTTCTCCAATCTCTAATCGGTCTCTCTCTCTCCTCCCTCTCCTCCCTATCTTTCTCTAGCCCCTCTCCGTCCCTTACTCTCTCCCTCTCTTACTTTCTCTCCTTCTTCCTCTCCCTCTCTCCTTCTCCTCCCTCTCCACTATTTCCACCTCCTCCTCTCTCCCTCCCTCCTCCTCCCTCTCCATGGCCTCTATCTCCTTCTGTCTCTCCATCTCCCCCTCTCTACCTCCTCTCCCCTCCAGTTCTCCCCCTCTCTCACTCTCTCCATCTCCCTCTCTCTGCCTCTCTCTTTCTGCTTCCCTCTGCATCTATCTGCCTCTCTCTCCATCTCTCTCCCTGTCTCCCTGTCTCCCTCTCTCGCTCTCTCGCTCTCCCGCTCTCTCTCTCTCTCTCTCTCTCTCTCTCTCTCTCTCTCTCTCTCTCTCTCTCTCTCTTTCTGCCTCTGTCTGCCTCTCTCTGCCCCTCTCTCTCCCTCTCTCTATCCCTCTCTCTCTCTCTCTCCCTCTCTCTCCCTCTCTCCTCTTTCTCACTCTCGTCTCTCCCCCCTCTCTCTATCTCTCTCCCTCTCTCTCTCGCTGAGACTAGACGACGATACTCACTGGCTAGTGCAGGTAAACTGATGCCGTTACATCTGGGCGTGTCGCAGTAGCAGACGACACTCAAGAGTCGGGCGTCGACGTAACATCCGACGGGAAACTTGTCCATGTTTGACGACCCGACTACCTCCTGACATCCGCGGTCAATGGCTGGTCAACAATGATACATCAGTCAGACAACATGCGTACAGTTCTGTATCCGATGTCCATTCGCAAGATGGACAACCATATAAATTGATTAATTAATATAAATCGTGACGTATTTTCACATCGTTGTAGCTTTAATGACAGCGCTTTGATTGGCTCTAACAACTGGATACCGCAATATATATGTGATTGTGTATGGTTGTCAATCAGCGTTTTATTTTTGCTGAGTTTAAACAGACGGAACAACTAAACTCACTGATGGCGCTGGTGTCCATAGTCAGACGAACGTAACATACACCATGACAGCTGGACTGCGATGACGCAGTGTCGGTCACCGACAGATCCTGAACAGTGGTCACTTCGCCCGACTTGGACCAGCAGCTGAGGGGAGCTGAAACAACCATCGTCACCAGAGCTCTCAACATCACCAGTCTGAACAGACAATGTAACTGTAAGATGTCTTAGGATGCTGTATTGAAGCAGTAACTTAATGCATTGCTTGCAATAATTGTTGTTAATGTTCTCAACGATTGAGAATTATACACTATTTTTCCTTTGTGGAATGTACTAGTAGTAGTTGGAATAATTACTTTTATGTTTAAAAAAAAGTTTCGTTACGTGGACATGTGACTTTCCGAAAATGCGTCACTCTACGGGCGGTGGTCAACAAAGATGACTTGATCTCGCGCAGGTAATAGCATGTGCTGGTGATGTAATTGAAGTCGACGGCTGCGCAGTACGATCGCATTAAGCACCAGCGCTTGCAGGATTCCGAGTCGTCGTTGTGGCCCGCGGACGTGATGTTTCTGCCGAATGGATGTGAAACATCATCAAGTTTCTCGAAGGTGTACGGACATCCTACAAATGTGAAATGTTGTCGTATCTTTAGCAATAGCCTGTAGTTTGCAATGAAACGGGTATCAATCATACTTGCCGTCAAAACACATACAATGAATGCCATGTGGAACACATAGGAGAGTGGATGAGGAGAGAAGATGAATTTAAAATGGAGAGTTCAAGAGAAGGGGTGGAAAAGATATTGTGCACCCCTGGAATAACGTGTATAATGTATACATTTCACGTCGGGTGGTCACGTATGCGCGGCTTGGCCGCTGGCAGCAATAGTAATTAATGTAATAAATAATAATGTACTGGTGCGAAACTTGCACATTTTAGTGTCCTTGCGACACATCAACTTTGACGCTACATCTCCTCGGGCTATTCAAAGCTATCGTTTTATAACACAGATGGTGACATTACGTGTTGCCACTTTGTTGCCACTTTGTTGCCAGCAGCAGCTATGACTTCACTCTGTTAGGAACACATACAACTGTCCGTGTCGTGTTGTTGCTGCAGTGTTTGTCAACAATGTTCCAAATAACTGTTGCCGTAGATTTGAATATGAAGATTTTACTTGTTTTGTGACTGTTATCGTTACAGCTGTTATCACTTTCAGTGTTGTTGTCGTTGCATATGTTACTGTCGATATCATTAATTGTTGTTGTTACTGCTAGTTTTGTTTTTGTTTCAGTTGTCATTCTATTTTTCACTGTCGTTGTTGTTGCTCTCTCTTGTCGTCGTCGTCGTCGTCTTCGTCGTCGTCGTCGTCGTCGTCGTCGTCGTCGTCGTCGTCGTCGTCGTCGTCGTCGTCGTCGTCGTCGTCGTCGTCGTCGTCGTCGTCGTCGTCGTCGTCGTCGTCGTCGTCGTCGTCGTCGTCGTCGTCGTCGTCGTCGTCGTCGTCGTCGTCGTCGTCGTCGTCGTCGTCGTCGTCGTCGTCGTCGTCGTCGTCGTCGTCGTCGTCGTCGTCGTCGTCGTCGTCGTCGTCGTCGTCGTCGTCGTCGTCGTCGTCGTCGTCGTCGTCGTCGTCGTCGTCGTCGTCGTCGTCGTTGTTTTCGTTGTTGTAGCCATTATCGGGCTGCAGTTTTTACTATAATTTTATAATACGATATTTAGCAACTAAGTGAGTTTGCCAAACTTTACGTAGTGAAACTGAAATGCACTGCACCTGGGCATCACTCACCAGAATCTGGTATTGTCTCGGCCCTTGACGGAGCGTGGGTAAATGTCCCGAGCAATGACGTCACCGTGGGGTGTGTCGTTAACATCCTGTACCCCCGTTCCGATGCCCTGGTTGTTAGGGCAGGCGAACGACTTTGGTTGGCTAAAGGTAAACGCAACAGGCTGATAATGCAAAGTAAAACAGTCCTCGCATCAACATAGACTAATATTAATTGTGTCAACGGACTCTGAAGTAATGAGCGAACCACATAAACTAATTTTATTTTAAGAAACAGCAGTATGTATTGCTTGTGTAACTGAAAACGTATTAGTTGTTCAATGAAGAGGTGAAGAGAACAATTGTGAACATAATGACAATGAAATGTGCGTGTGCGTGCGCGTGCGCGTGTGTGGCATGCGTGCGTGCGTGCGTGCGTGCGTGCGTGCGTGCGTGCGTGCGTGCGTGCGTGCGTGATAACTACCATTTACCATGGAGTTCGACGTATTTGCAGCATTCGCCTTATGGGTTATAAAACGTACAACGCCTATAACAGAGCATTTGGTGTCAATAATGTATTTCGAACTTTTGTGAAATTATATGGTTAATGGTGATACTTTGTTTCAAACACAACATACAATTTACTAATTTGAAAGTATTTGCTACTTGCAGTAATAATAATGAATTCTGACCTGCTGACGTCACGTTGCCCGGCTTGCAGAAAGTTCTACGGTAGTGGTCAGACGTGTCCAGGGGGAAAGGTGACAAACCCAGCTGTGTCGACTCTGGAAAGACTAGAAAGCAGCGGATCGTGTCGGTTGCCGTCGGTCGCGTGAGCCAATCGATGCCGAGGCAGTGACGCGTGACGAGACATTCTTGTTGGCACCCAGTCAGCGTGGTGAAGTTTTCGCGTGGTACTCCATCGAACATGTGGCTACGTCGATACACGAGGAACTGATCCGGACAGCCTAAATGAAAGAGTCTCATCAAGGAAACGGGAAAGTGTGGCCCCGGATCATTAAGTCGCAGCACAACAAGATCATTTATAACGATTTAATTAATAAATACACATGAACAATGTAAGTTATCATATCAACAGTTCATGTTGCTTCTGGCGCTGTAGCAATAGAAATGTCAGAGCAACAACTACTAACGACTTTGTAGCTGGTATAACTGTAACGTCCTAAGCAGTTACTGAACCACTGTCGGTACCACCATGGTCGACATTATTGACAATGATATAACGAGTCTCGCTGTGATAACAATGATAATGACGAAACGATGACTAGATTCGCAATAATGCTGATGTTGGCGATGACGGCGATGACGGCGATGACGGCGATGACGGTGATGTCGGTGATGCATAATGATATTGATGGCACGGATTGTCCGTTGAAGATTACCACAAGCAGGAAGTGAATCCTTGTCTGCCATGCAGTCGTCAGTCCGCGGAGACATGGTCCGAGCGGTCATCGCGTTGTCCACTTGACTCCGCACGTCGTTCTGCGGATGCCCCACCACCGCCTCTGACCTCGCCGACGTGCCGCCCTGTTGAAGGTCACTGGTAGTGTTTGTGCCTCTGTCTTCTTTCTCCACTCGCTCCTTGCGCAACTTTGTCTTGCAGGAGCAGGGCACGAACACCTGTTAAGTAGACCGGACATGGATCTGAGACTCGGTGATTTTAACTGAATTAAATTGAAAGTTATTTGGCATGAAAAATACAAAACATAAAATGCTGGTTACAAAAAGTCATGCCTGGACTCCAGTAAAAACTAGACAACGAGTTGTGGCAACTGGACGCCCTAAAGAGATATATAATGCATATAAGTAATTCATGCACAAGTACACTTTCACTTTTGCAATTCGTTCAGTGATAATGCACATATCACACCATCCCAATTTAATAAAGAAAATACAGCAAGTTTAACATTGTTTTTCGCATTTACAGTGTAGTCTATCTATTTATATTTATTAATATACATTTATTATATTTATTGTACAGCGCATCGATCCGCCATGCGGGAATTAGCGCTATAGAAAAATAGTATTATTATTATTATTATTATTATTATAGTCACAAAACATCGCAATTTTGATATTGAAAATGACGTATCGTCCACATTTGTAATATCGTTGCTATTGTACATGATTTGGGCTGACCAACAGAGTATCTCTAACGTCGTGGTGTACCTTCTTCCCGGTGCTACACATGTAGGAGCCTGGGCGACACCTCATCTTGACGGCGCGCTGTCGTTGCTTCAGGCAGGCGTAGAACAGGTCGGCCTGCGTGTCTCTCCAGAAGAACTTGCCAGCTTCACACTCTAGAACAGTTCACAGTAGAAAGTTGAAGTGTGTTTGTGCACGTGTTTGTATATGTTTGGCATACGTGCATACGTGCAGGCACGAGGGTGTTCATGCTTTATGCGTCTGTTGTAATAGTAGGGACGACTATCGGGGACAGTTTTACTATTGCGATAGTATCGTATTTGACAGGTGGCTATCTTATCCACAGCAGAGCCTAAATATTAACATTTCTCTGTGACTGGTATACTTTCTGCTTCTCATCCCATTTCGCTAAACCTGTCACTACAAACTCAACTAAATATGTGTTAATATAACTGACTCGGCCATCCAGACATATCACCATAAAATAACTGTGATCTCTTTGGCTGCCTCAGCACATCTATCACGATGAAAGGTATTGGGCTGAGTGGTGAACTATAATGTAATAATACTTTGATGTGAAAACCATTAGTCATTCCAGTAATTGCTCTACATATGTTTTCACTTCTTTGTACAGTGTCTAGATGAATCCTCTTGTCAGCTTCTCTGCTACATATTTAATGTCGATCGGCGGTACACATTTATAATGTAACAAGGCGTAGACAACTTGTTGCTTTGAAGAATCTTCTCTTGCACCTGTCTAACATCATGCATGGCATTTGTAGTTTCTTTTCAAAAGCGCATAACAGCATCAGGCGGAACTTATTCTCACTCCGTCACATTCTGATGTCCTTCCACATTCTACAATAACTTCGTAATACGTACCGATAGCTTAATCCATCCGTTTTTCTATATTCTAATATATCACGATTATATTTATAAGACAGCACTAACATGGTACTATTCCATTCTCTTGAATTTTACAATTTTCTCAACTTTCTTTGCTTAGTAAACTGCTCTTCAACGCCTACTCCCAATGTTTTAATCATGTTCACAACCAGAAGGTCCAGCAGCTTATTCACGTCTTATTCGTGCTCACACAGGACGTTAAATGAATGGAACAAAGTATCCATTGAGTGTGTAAATATTTATATGATACGGCAAACCACATATATAATAGATGGAAACATTTGGACAGTCAATAAGCCAGTGGCTTCTTTGCCCATTTAGTCATTGACCATCGGGAGCTACACAATCTTGCTAAATCGGAATCGTTAAATCTTATTAAATAGTTGATACATTTATTTCAACGGATTACGCACATGTTACGTCGACAAATTGATAGGTTGTCACTCACCATCAATGTGCACTGTGTTGACGGCATCACTGCCGTGTCGTTCCACAAACAAACATACTACTACCATACTGACCCAGCCCGCTAAGGTCGTCACCAACACCATCGTCACCGTTGCGTTCAGTCAGACTAGACGCTATCACACAAGTCACCGACGTTACGCCGTTACACGGTTTTACTGCGAAACTTTAACGACTCTTTCTCTCTCTCGCCAGCCCGTGGGCCATACACCTGCGTCCACAACGCTTTGATGCGGGCTTGCGCCACAATTCTTCGTGTACAGCCTGTATATATGTATACATATGTATGTGTGTACGTGTGTATGCGTGTATGCGTGGATGCGTGGATGCGTGGATGCGTGGATGCGTGGATGGATGGATGGATGGATGGATGGATGGATGGATGGATGGATGGATGGATGGATGGATGGATGGATGGATGGATGGATGCATGGATGCATGGATGGATGCATGGATGGGTGGACAATGGTGGATGGATGGATGGATGGATGGATGGATGGATGGATGGATGGATGGATGGATGGATGGATGCATGGATGCATGGATGGATGCATGGATGGGTGGACAATGGACACTGTCGACAACTAATCTATAGCTAACTAGCTAGAGACAACGCTTGTGGTAAGATGAATTATCTGGGCACTATGCGACGTGTTTCCTTACATATAACATACATTAACACGAATATCGTGATCGCTCTTCTGTAGGCCTAATATATATGCTTTCGCACAAAATGTACAAAACTATAAAAAAAATGTTTACAACATTAAAAAACTTCCACCTCCCACCAATCGCACCTCCTATTTTTGAGGCCAACCTCCCACCTACCACCATTTTTTAAGACCAACCTCCCACTTCCTGCCGCACACCCCTGATACGGACTTAGGGGGTTTATATAATAATTCCAAAACTGGGGGCAGAAAACCCACGCTATGTAGTTCCTGGAGGTCCTCGGCAAGTCCAAAAAATTATTTTAGAATGATATTATTATGCGTGAAACACACAGCTCGTCGCCTCAGCCAGGAGGCAGCAATTTTGAGAGGATTTGACGAGAACATTTGTCAATGGAAACCCATAATCTGAGAGACTACAAGCCAATCAAGCTATCACGCGCACTAACGTTATGTTTATTACATTTGCCAGTCAAATATGGCGAAACACGACGTATATTATTACAAGTTCGCCAATTATCTTCATTCAACTACGTGTCAGATGTCAGAACGCGCAACGACGCCAAAGAACTAATAGCAAGATTCAGCAGTAGATGGCGCCACAGTATGCCGCTAGTTTGTCCACTAGATGTCGCTGTCAGCTTAAAATCTAATCTAATTTATGTATTCTTATTCTTTTTTAATGAATTTAATAAAAGAAACCAGAAATATATTACAGTTATGCAAAGATGCATGATTTGCTTAGTTTGTTAAAACGATTTTTGTTTTAATGTCAATATATCAGACATCTCCTGAAAGGTCAAGGCCATTCGGTATACGGCGTCATGTTTTCTTCGGAGTGTTAGCTGCGTAAATTCATTAGGAAAATGCGCTCCGAATATTCATGGTAAGCGTCATTTTATACCATAAAATACATTATGACAATCTTGGATGGCCACTTATTATACCTGATTGCTCGAATTTGTGTAAACCATTGAACTTAAACAAGAATACAGTTTACAAACTCAGGGCCCATACACTGATACAGGCATCTGAGAGTGAGACTACGTCTACGATGGCGGTTCTTTGGTTTGGCTTCCCTCAACTTCTCAAGACGTCTGACAAGTTCAGCGCCTGCGGGACAGCTTCATGTTCTGGCTGTTTTTCCATTCGCGATTATTATTTAACATCATTCAGCACAGAAACCACGGTAATAATGTACTTATAGTGGGGCCCTTATTATTACAGCTTTATATCATTATAACCTCGTTCATTCAAAAACGTCATTCCATCGCACCATATAATTAAGTTTTAGGACACTTATCGCGGGCAGCAATGGGGCTTGGGCGATATCATCGGAGGATGGCGCAATCTGCAGTGGTATTTGGACTGCAAAAGTGTCCTAAAAAATAAATAATATATCTGCCCTTTGTGTAGGAGTCTACCGCAAATGATGTGGTGTAACAGAATGAATGTTTCAAGATAGATATAACAAGGTTAGAATGAAATGTAAAGCCATGATAACGCCCCCGTGAGTACAACATTACCGAAACTGCTGTATTAACTATTACTACACCAGTGTTCGAAATTAAGGCCTTTTTATCTGCGGCTGCCGATTAAAAATGCTTTCCACCGATACAGTTAACCAAAATGCAAGTTATTGGCCCCAACCCGCTGATTTATCCCAGCGGCCATGGCTGTGTAGAACTGTATTGGTGATGCACATTCCAGTACTTACTAATCTATGCTAATTCGATATAAAATACGATTGACAAACTACTTCATACTTGTGAAAGTGAACTTTGGAGGCTTTGATTGGGAGGGAATGGAGAATGGCATAAAGTTTTGCCTGTGCCAGATCCGTGGCAGTGCGCGCGAAACGTCGGCATCAAACATAATGTTACATACAACAATTGTAACTGTTTCACAAATAAAATTCACATTGAAATGTTTATTAAATTAATTACTTATTTTATTGGCCTGCTAGTTATAAGACATGAGTGACAATATTATGTATGGTTTATATTTATTAAATTATTTATTCTAATTTAAAGCAGTATCTGTTTTAGTTTTACTCACAAAAACTTTGCTTTATTACGTATACCTATGATTTAAAAACAATTATGGGGCTGGTTCAAAATAGAAAAGGGTGAGTTAAAAAAATCTGGGCCAGTTAATTTTTTTATTTCAGACACTGCTACACTATGTTTAACCACACAAAGCACAACCAGCACTATATTTCCTGTTGTACAGTTGGCCAGACACAATATCGGAGAATTGTACGTAAATTGGAGGGGCTTGGGATATCGGAGAGTTGTATGTAAATCGGAGGGGCTCACGATATCATAGAATTGTACATAAATTGGAGGGTCTCAGGGTATCAGAGAATTGCACATAAATCAAAGTATTTCACATTCTTGACACTCATAAAAATTACCACCATATCAGGTTTTGTTCCAACTACACTGCATATGTACTATTAATTGGTACATTTGCATGTTATTAAACATTTGGGCAGTAGACAAATTCTTTGTGGACTAGTAAAATATATAACATGGTTACAATACTCTGATGGTATACAACATTTCTTTCAACTCCTGAAATATATTACGGTATGACTAAAATCCCTTACCTAGCAGGCAGTAGCCTACATATTTACTGACAGGGTTAGGACTGAAGCATTTTCTTTTTCTTCAAAGTTTGTGATCCTGGGTGATGGAGGCATTTGTGATCTTAGGTGATGGAGGCAGTTTTTGATGAAAACCTTTTTTATTGTCTCCGATTGTGACAGTTATCAAATATGTAATATTATGAATGAAGTAAAACTTGTATATAATGGAGATATATTGATGAGCAATATTTGAATTCGATATGCACATGTGGGTGATAATGGGGGACTGTTCATCTAATGCGTATGAATAACTTCAACAACAGGCAAAACACAAGGATGCTGTTTAGTTAAGTTTCCCTTGTCCACTCTGCACAAAACCTGAGTGAACTAACCCCTGCTGTTGTGGGCGCGAGTAAACGGAGGGATTGACAATCTTTTGTTAGGCCACACAAAAATAGTTTTGATTTTATCATAAATCTGGGAGACTTGTTCTCCCGTCCGGGAGGTCTGGTGATTTGATAGATTTCTGGAAGTCTCCCAGTGAAGTGAGACTTAACATTTATGCTGCACATTTCTGTGAGTGGAGCAAATTTATTCGAATGATCATTGTTTCTTTCAAACACTGATTAAAAACTTCAACGTAAATTAACTTGTTTTAGTTTTCTTTCAGTTGTTTAACTGACCCAGATTTCCGATAGCGAGCAGCAGTGACGCATAGTGAGACGCTGCAAACTAGTCGTCGTTTTCTGGTGTTTCTGGTTACATTGAAATTGCTGGTGTGGAACTCTTATGTCACATCATCGTCAAAGAAGAGCATAGTAGCAGAAATTATCCAAAACGGCGGTGGCCAACAAAATATGAAAATTGTGGCCTGAACTAGCCCGACGGTCTTAAAAAAGACACTGGACCAGCAGGCCAGTGTTAATGTCAGGGCTTGGTTTATTACAAGTGCAAGCGTAACATACTTTATGCAATCAACAACACAACACAGATATAGAGATATGAAAAGGTCAAATGAATGACATTTATTGTGGGGATTAAGTGTAAGCTCACTTTTAAAGAAATTTTAAACAAAGAAATGTGGGCTCCACAACCCAACGCCAGGCTGACTACGCCCAATACGAGCCTCCTAGATGTCAGGTTCAATAGATCCCACATTTCAACACATAAAGCAGTAGCAGTATTCCTAGAACAAATAAAAGAAACAATGGCATTACTATTGTCATAGAACATAAACCAAACCAAATAGCATAATGCCCTACATGCTATCACGCAGTCTATGAATACAACTACCTGCTTAAAAATACACTAGCTCTAACTGGAATAACTACAAAGGTGGGGCCAATTCGCCACGGTCACCGACACATGTGACCACCCCACCAACCCTAAATAACCGCTGAAGTTAAGAACCGTTAGATAGAACAGTGAGCACTCCTCAAGCAATTCTAATGTATTTCTTAAACGCATCAGAAGTCCACCTGTCTGCTGCTCTGATCTGCGCATCCGATTGGGGACTTTGCTTCGCACTATGCTTAAAACGCCGGAAAGAAATTGTAATCAACTCCCCGGATAATAAAACATCATCCAAGTGTAAACAACCACGTATCGTGCCACGTGATAGAGGCACCATTTCCCCTATCTGCAAATAAGCTTTGAATGCCAGTACCATCATGGCTCGGAGCATAAGACATTTATACCGAGATGCAAACATGGTGGGTAAAGCATGCACTAAGTGACTGAGTACAGGGAGGATGACAGGCAGGCGGACATCAGTGACTGTTCCCAAATTACGAGCTGCCAACAACTTAGATACCATAAAGCAATTAGATGGTTAATGGAAACCATTGATTTTGTGGTAATAAGCCACCGCTGATACAGTAGAAACAATGGATGCTGGGGCAGAGCCATTGGCATACAAATGTGCAATAAAAAGCAACACCATCGGTACCGAAACTGGCAAACGAGTTGGTAAGCCCAACGAGACATGAAAATTTCTTCCAAGCGTGCTCATAATGGGCCCTTGATGATGGAGCTAAGCAGGCCTGCAGCAGCTTGTCTAAAGATTCCCTAAGCCTGCCGGGGACACACTGTAAGGTACTTCCACTGGGTTGACCTTCACCCAGGGTGCCAGTTGTCGAAATTCATCCACCTGAAAACGTGACAATTTATCAGTCAAAGTGTTAATTCGACCAGGTATGTGACGTGCTGCAAAGTTAATATTAAAACGCAAGCATGCCAATACAAGTGGACGCAGTAATGCCATGATGTGTGGTTCACGCGATGTCTGGTTATTAATTATAGGTACAAGGGCTTCATTGTCCGTGAAAAAACACACTTGTTTGCCCAAACCTCGCCCCAAACATGCACTGCTGTCATGATAGGATACAGCTCCAACGCCGCAACATTGAATAATCGCCATGCCACTGACCACTCACCACAAAACCACTCTGACCCACACAGTGCGCCATACCCTATACTACCTGCTGCATCCGTGTACAGCTGGAGATAGTCACCTGACAAAAAACTGTCGTCCAAGAAGGACCTGCCATTGAAATACAAAAAAATTCCCGCCATACACCGAGATCAAGTTTAGTCTCCCGGGTCAAGCAGATATGATGATGTGGCTTGTGCACGCCCATCGTCAAATCTATCAGCCGCCGCAGAAAGACCCTGCCGGGGACGACAACTGAACAAGCAAAATTCAGAACACCAATTAGTGATTGAAGTTCCTTAAGAGTAACTTTCTGTTTACTCTGGAAAGCTAAAAGCAATGACCTGGCCTTCTCTAACTTATCGTCAGGAAGCCTATCCTCCATATGGACAGCATCCAAGATAATGCCCAAAAAAGGGATGGAAGAGGATGGGCCCACCGTTTTACTAGGTGCCAGTGGAACCCCAATTTGTTTGCAAAGAGCAGCAATAGCCATGAGGTCGTGATTGCATTTCTCAGCTGAGTTCGCCAACAACAGGAAATCGTCAGTGACATGCACCTTTCCCGTCACACCTAATTTTACCTTCGCATTTAGTAAACTTGTGCAAGCATATTATGCCAGTTTACTTTGTTAAGCTTTTGTTTCGTGTTGTGCATTTGTGCAACTCGGTCAGTAATGCACATTACATGATATTTGTACTGATCTTTTTAAAGTCAAATAAACAGTTTCATGCTTTAAAAAGCCTTCTAAATCCACTTGAATAACCAGATGGAGGAAAGAGAGAAATTTCCAAGACTTGATAAGTTGATTGACAGGAGTTGTTATTATTTTTTCTGAACAAAGTTTACCGATAGTTAACATGAAAGGGATACCATTTAAGTTTTGAGGTATGACTAGTTTACTATTTGAACTAAAAAAATATCCTTATAATATGGCATAGACATAATTAAGTTTTTGGAAAATCAAGGCATAAAGGGTTATGTTTAGAACTTCCAAACTGAAATTTCTAGTGTTTATTAAAAATTTACAATACACTGATTTTTATTTTCAAAGATATATGCTGAAAATCTCAGACTTCATTTTTGAAGATCAAATCAAGATTTACAAACCAGGTAAAATGTTAATATCTCACCTGTCCATGTATTGAAGAACAAACTGCTGAACTTAGGCATTATGCTTGTGACATTCATCACTTCATTCATTCAACACTTGAAACCCAAGCCTCCCTAGAGTTGACAGACTGAATCAAACTAACATTAAAAGGGAATATACAACACTAATCCCTGTTAAGTATTATGTAGACAAATCAAACCTCTAATCTACCCTAAAAAATTGATGTTCATGATTGATGTGTTTGAGAATCTGCTTTCTGTGGGAAATAATGGAGTGAAACTGGGAGACCTTGTGTTGTGTTTTAACTTCTGTAAAAGTGCGTTGTGTTTGTGCCGTTTCAGCCTAGGTTTAACCTATGTAGTGGTTTCTTCCTGCCATCCGATTCATGTCACTAGTTCTTGCATAATTAGCATGACATCTTTTTTCTGTCTAGAGGTCTACATAAGTATCAGAAGATATGAACTTCCAGTACTACAGAGCACCAGGCCTGGTGCCTGCTGGTGCCGTACCCATGCTCGGTGCTGCCACCTCCCTGCTGGGTCAGCCACTTGCCCCAAGAGGGTTCATGCCAGCACAGGGACAGGTAGGAGACATCATCACCACAGTGACAAGCTTGAGTTGGACGGTCGTCCTAGATAATTGTTACTTTGCTATTTACAAACTGACACTATATTTATTGCTGCATGTTTTATTTTGACATATTTTTATAAAGAATAATAAAGTGTGTGGTGACAACATTTCACTGTGTATATGAAAATAAATTTGCTAAATTGCTAAGTTGCAAACGCAGAACGTTACTTTGAAATGCTCCCAAACTGAAATAGTGTGTGCTAGAGCCATTCTATTTGTACAGTTGTTATTTATATGCTGTCATGTGGTTCCAGATGCGTCCCATCTTTGCCGCTTCTCCAGCAGTTGCTGCAGCAGCTGCTCGGGGCATCCTAGGAGCCTACCCTGTTAGCCAACCTGGTTTGGCTGCAACAGGCCAACACTTCTCCCTGGCAGCCAGGCAGGCCTACCAGCCTCAGCAACAGGCCCTATTGCTCGCTCAGCCAGGCATGGCAGAGCAGGACATGGTCACAGTGTCAGCAGCTACAGGTCAGTCTTGTCTACAGTGACCACTCACTCTCAGTCAAGGTCTCATTGTCATATATCAATAATTGTAACGTTTTATACTGTTTGTACAGTTTTAATTAAGTGTTTTAAACAGATGTTCTGTTTTATACTGTTTATTTTTAACTAAATGTATTAGTAATGTATCCAATTTATGTAAAGTGCCCTAGAACATTTTATTTTGTTTTATTTATTTTTTTCTTTAAATTCCTATTATTTTTATTAATGTACTTGTATTTTGTATTGTTATAAAATATTTTTTTTTTTTTTGAAAACCAGTCTTGATACTGAAATAATAAGGGCAGACTTTAGGATTTGTACATTATATCTCACTGTTTAAAAAAAATATGTCTGAGATGATTGTTCAAATATTAATGTAGCTGCGTCATTGTGAAATCTCATGTCTGAATGAAGTCCTGTGCCGGCAGCAGAGTTAGGTGACCAGAAGGACGCCCTGATGGCCGGTGGCATGTCGGCTGCCCAGGTGCAGGTGACGCCGTCTGCCATGCCGGTTGGTCTCATCCCAGGGATGCCCCAGCAAATGGTTCCTGTACAACCCTCCTCAATGGACCTGCTCCAGGCCCAGTGGGCCGACCCCAGGAATGCACAGTAGGTCGTTTCTTAGTGAATGTATCGGACAAACTTTGTCAAGCTGTGTGACTTTAGTCAAAGAATTGTCTTTGTGTTTCAGCTTCCATTCTGAAGTGCTTGTGTGCTTTTTGGAGAATGCTAAATGATATTTGTATTAATCTTAACAAATTAATCGTGTAATGTCACTTCCTGTTAAATCACTTTAAATGCCCTGCTCTATTAATTTAGCCCATCAAGATGTCAGGTTTGTTAATGATCAAATCTAGTGTGAATAGTTTAAGTAATATGTGCAGTTGGTTTAATAAAATAGTACATACTTTTGTTAAAATCATCAAAAAAATTTTTATGATTAGATTGAGAAACTTGTGAAAGTGTGAATACCTTATGTTAAATTTTTTACGGAACCCAGTCAAAAGTAAATTAATAGTTTGTACAAACAAGCTAGCATGTCATAGTGGTTACTAGATAGGTTAATTTTGTTTGCAAAATGAGTCTGAAATGAAGCAAATGAAAAATCAAATTGAGGAGGGCCCTTTAATGACATAGTTTTCATTGATGTACATTCTGGAGTCTTATATTCTACATCATACTGTGTTGTAATTAGTAATCTTCTGTGATACCACACACATTCTATAAGGGTCCTCACAATGCTGCTGTGTTATGTACAGGTTCTACAGCCAACAGATGGCAGCAGCAGCCAGTGGCACTGCAACAGCAGACATGGCTAACTATGCCACTGTACTAGATGATTTCAACTCGGACCTCAATCTCAAAATTGATCCAGATGGGTGAGTGAAAGTTGCAGGTGAAATTTATGGAAATGTTGCTTAAATTATGTTGGCAGCATGATTGTATTCTGTCTCCAGTGTAATACACTGTTCTGTTATGTACTTACTTATCCTCTCTGTGCCGAGGTGTGACACGTAAGGATCTCACCAGTTCCCTCTATCATGGGCTCTCCTTGTCACTGTGCCCCATGTCAACCCAGCAGCCTTCAGTTCTTGCATTGTTCATCTCCATGTTGTTTTTGGCCTGCCTCTTTTCCTCTTCCCTTCTAAGGTCCAAATCAGTGCTATTTTTACTGATAATTAGTTCTGACTAATTCTAGCACAAGCAGTCAAGTACTGAGGAGGTGATGGTATGACCACAATGGTTTTTACCAGCCTCTCTACCATGTGTAAAAGATTATGTAACAGTAATAAAATTTATGTTCCTGTAATTTAATAATCCTATTTTACAGCATAATTTAGCAATTCATTTCTGGATGTTGTAACCCTTATGTTGTATTTTAGCCATGAGTCTGTGTTCTCAGGTACGCAGCCGAGGCATTGGTTGACCCCCCAGGATTCTGTTTCTGCTGGGCTGGGGCCCGCGCCACCTATGGCTTCATCCATGGAAAGGTAAGCCTGCTGTAGTCTAACACTATGTGGAACATATATGTGGTCAAGACAGTGTGCAGCAGTGTGCGTGCATGCATGACCTGCCAGTGTGACATTGTAGATGTGGTTAGGCTGGCAGACGTTACAGTACAACTGACTCCCCAAGAGACTGGTAATACTTGAGTTAAACTGATCAGTGTGTTTGAAATTGTTGTTTAAAGTGTTCCTGCCCCATTGGCAGTGGCACCTGTTTTCATCCCCAGGAACTGTGGTTAGTTTTCCTATGTAACATACCACAATGATTTTCCCTCAGTGTCAGTGTCAAAATCAAGTAAAAGGCTGTCAGCAGGATTCTGCAGTCATGCATGTCCAGTTCAGCAATAATTATCTTGGGTATTGAGTGTGAGCCTGCTGCCTGTGGAGGGGTTAGAAACTGCTTGTATCTCACTGGCAGCAGATAGGCCAACAGGTGAACACACATTTACATGTTGGCTAACATGTCTTCTGTAGAGCTGCATCTCTCACTTTGCTACTAGTCTACACAAGCCAGTGCAGCAGTTATTGCATTGTGGTGTCATACATGTGTAATGGCGTGTGTGCACGTTTGTGTGTATTATGTCAGCACCTATTGTGTGGCATTCAACAGGAATGTTTTTGTGACAGTGGAAGACCTGTTGTGTGGAACTGTACCTTTAGTTTCAGCTCTCTCGGCATGTGTTTCCTCGTGTAACTTGTATTCTACTGTTTCAAAGGTGTTTACCTCTATGTCGGCATGTTATGGATGAACTTTCAACCATCTTTCTACAAACTATTCAAAGCATACACATTGTATTCCAAATACAAGAATAATCAAGCATTAGAAGAGAATCTGATGTTCTAGCAGAGATGTTATTGATGTTTAACAAAAGAAACCGTGACTATGTCTTGTCTATTTGAAACATGGTGGAATAAACAAGAACTTGATCAAAAAATAATATTAAGATGTTCATTTGAACAAATCCAATTTTATTTTGTTAAAGCATCATAATTGGATGTTGGCAGACATATTTGATATTCTGCATATTTTTATTTTAACCATTCATTTGTGTGAGTTGGTAGACAGGTGTTCAGACAGAAACTCTTATAACCTGTTAACATTGCCAAATTATGGCTGATTTTCTGCTTATAGCTGTCTTTTTCAGGTAGCTAACTTTAGTAAAGGTAGAAATACTTCTAGAACCCCATAGCTACCTGCTATTCTATTCCTGCACGGGCATACTGCCATGGAACTAGACATAAACTGCCATTGATAGTGCTGCTAACTTGTGCTGACATTGCACTCACTTGTCTACATGTTCAGTTCCACATTTCTCTACATTTACCCCCAATGAAACAGAATTGTATGTATGTATGTATGTATGTATGTATGTATGTATGTATGTATGTATGTATGTATGTATGTATGTATGTATGTATGTATATATATATATATATATATATATATATATATATATATATTAAAATTAGCCTCACTAGTAAAGTGTTGGATGCCTCATAAACTAGTGTTTTTCTTTTCCTTTATTAATCTAGCTTCTGCTGTTAGTTTTTTTTATCCATTTTGAAGCCACAGCACATACACAATCAAATAAATGCTATGTAAAGACTTGACACATCTACATATATTTATGTATTTTGGGCAATGTTGAATTAAACAATCTATATTGATAATAATTTATATTTTGCAGTTGGCTTGTTAGTGTTTGGGAGTTCATCCTGAATTAATAATTATATAAAATATTAATTAAATTATATTATATATCATGGGGGAATTCCAACATATATCTGTTAATAAACCCATAGTTTCATGTCTGACTAACAGTATTTACAACAGTCATTGTTTCATTATAATAACAATGCAGCATTTATTTTCACAACATGTTTAAACTTGGGCATTAAAAAGGGCAATCATGATAAATGTAATTTTACATATTAAAATTACTATCTAGAATTTGTTAGGTCTAGAAGTTATACCTGAATCTGAAAATGTTATAGAAGTGAATTGGTGTGAGTGTGCAGTTTCTTTATGCAAGTATAATTATAAGTCATGCACCTTTGCATGTTCTGTTTTAAAATTAATTGTTTAAGAACCATTCTGCATATGTGCAGTTACTGGAGCTGAACATTTATTGGCAATGTGTGTCTTATACTAACCATGTAGTGTTCAGAAGCCATGTCATGGCTAGAGCCACAATCAAGTCCTGTTTCACGCAACGGGTTATCTGATAAATAAAGAAGTTGTCTTTGTTTTGTTGGTTTTAAGAGCTGGAAAGCACTGTTTATATATAGGATCCTATTTAACCTACCTTACCAGATACCAGTTGTTTTGGCATGTGATGCTTTTATTAGCGTTATACATTCTTTCATTAAACAAACACTAAAGGTCACTACCTACATAAATAGTAAACGTCTATTCTGTAGTCATTGCTGTTTTAATGATCTATTTCTGTTTCACTTAACAGTCTTTTCTTTAAAATATAAAATAGTTGGATGTGTCAACATATAGCACCACTGAGCCATGAAAACACAACACTCAGTGTATGTTGTACCCCAAACAGCAGTGTTTCAGGTTGGCACCAAGCAGCAAATCACTAATGAAGAATATGCACAGCTGGTTTGTAGGAATCTAATGTTTTCAGGCTCTCTGCACACAGTTGTTCATTTCACATCTCAGTGTCTAGACATAACCAGTCTCATCTTTCAGCCAATGCTCTACATCATTTTCTTCTGTGCAACATATGTATTTTAATATCATAATTACAGTATCACATGATTCACATCTATAAAACAAATTCCTGATGCACTAATATTTGTTATTCCATGTTTTTCCATATTTAATTTTTTTCTCCATATTTTATGTGTTTTTTTGTAGGTTTATTGTGTGTCATAAGCAATATTCTCATTTCATTCACACTTTAAAAAAAAATAGTTACAGTATTTCTGCATTACGATGTTATTAATAGTATGATCTTTACTAATTACTTTACTTAAACTTTTTTTGGTTTAATAAGAGTGCCTACTTTTGTTAAAATCATAAAAAAAAATTACTTTGATCGTTAGAAAGTGAGAATAGCTTTATACTAAATAAAAAATTTGTACAAACGAACTAGCGTGTTGTAGTGGATATCAGATTGGTTAAATTTTCACTAAATTAGGCTGAAATGAGATGAAAAAAAAATTAATTAAGGATGGACCTTTAACTATCTAAGCATTTTATTGTATTCTAATGAAAATAGTTGCAAATACAGATTTGTGCTACCTTCTGATGACACCTTTGTACATCACTCAAGAACACTTATTCAGATATGACACTGTATAAGAAATTTTATTATTTTCAACAGTTTGAATCTGTTCTGATGTTTGTGTCACTACACCACTGGGCCAGGCCCATGCTGTGCATGGACTGGCAATGCACCGGAGCATATCTCCGATGGTCTCGCTCTGCTGCTTATCTAATTCCTGCCCTTACAGCTATAGCACCTGACACCTCAAAAGAAGCAGCGTGAACAGTGACTGCGCTGTCTGCCACCAGGGGGCATTGCTTGTGTGCAGTGGGGCAGTGTGAAGCAGCCAGGCTTGTTGTAGGTTTGCTATGAAGTCTACATAGTGGAGAATCAGCCGACTGACTTCGGGGACGACCACCAGGAGACCGACCCGCACATCGTGCGCTTGGGTTGGTCAGCTGACAGCACCAGCTTCCAGCTAGGTATTGTACAGTCTCTAACACGCTCCTTCCCATTGCTTCAACACTCATTTCTTCAACCAGTAGCATTGTGAAGCGCCCAGCATTTGTTTTTCAGTTGCTTTTGTTGTGTCCAATCAAACGTGTTTTCTTTCAAAGTGTCAGGCCACATCGTTTTCTTATGCATTTTAGTTGTTCAATAAGTGTGGTATTAGAGCTCAAAAGCGGGTGATTGATAACTTGTTGTTGATACACTGGCTTTAGTTATTCAATATAACCACTGTGTTTACACCACCTTATGTAAACACAATATAAATCAAACAGTTGGATAACTCGAAACATTTCCTCAGTCCCTCTAACATTGAGTTAATGAAGTTGTAACACATGCACACGCGCGCACACACACACACACACACACATGCACACACGCACGCACACATACCAAACACAACACCCAGTCTCCTTACCAAATGTAAGAAATGTCTTGTTGCCATTTGCTCTCTTTTTCAGTGGGTTTTTTTAGTTGGTATTTATGGAATTGTATTCCAGGCATTTAGCAAATATTGTAGTGTGAATATAACCACATATTTAGCATCATGTGGCATTTTAGCGAGGACTTTGTTACCATTTTATTTAACAAAATATGTCATCCCAAAATTAGTTAAGATGGCATAAATATTATTGCATATCTACAGTGTGTTACTTGCACAATGTTGATTTGAAAGAGAGTGCCGCTGTATATTCATTGGCTGGAATATAAAATTAGATTGTTCTTGGGTTGGAATATCTGGTGTATATTTTGTCACAGTTACTTTCTGGGATGCACGGGTGTCTTGTAAAAGTTGTTCATGTGCACAACGTGTTTTCTACCCATGTGTTCCTTCACAGTTGCTCTATGCACAGTAGACATAACTACCTGTAGCACTTGTGTTGAAGGTATTGAGCTCAAGTTGGATTATGTAAACAGTTCTTTCTGTGCGTCCGCATGCATGTATATATTATAAATGTGTTCATCTGTGCATACCTTACATTTACATTTTTGCTAATTATTTGTATATATGGGTAATATTTGAAGGGATTTATACTCAATTGCAGTTGATTACATTTTACAAGTAGTTTTCTTGTTTTTATGCCATAAATATAGCCACAATTACATTGGTAATGCAATTGTAATAATTTGCTGTCATGGTTACGTTGAAACTACACAATGCATTCCATATTTCAACACTTTGCAGAACTAACACTAATTCTGTTTGAGGAATGATACAGCGGGATTGAAATGACTGATCTGACAATCCAGTGGCTGGAATAGCAGTTGTTAGGTGGTCAGGATGGAGATAGCATACAGCTCGGGGAAACTTACATTTGGCATGCTATTTCTTGTGTCAGAGAGCTACGACAGGCCATGTGATAAACAGTTAACAGTGATACTAGGAACAACAACAGTACTTCATTAGTGACTAGTGCGTAATGATACACAGAAAAGCTTGCTTCAGTTACATCAGTTACGTCAGTTACAATCCTGATGATGCCATGTGTACTGGATTACTTTTTACATTACTGATAGTACTTAGACTTGCATCAGTTCAATGGGAACTATGTTTAATTGTTTAGAATACATTATCATTTATTTTATGACATATATTGTTCAGTTAACAATGGATAAAACAGTGACACAAGAAAATACATAGACTTATGAAACTTATGAAATATTGCTGTAAAACTAGAGAAATAATAGTTACAGAATTTTGAAGATTATATATTATGTGCTTCATGTTATAACATAAAATATCTATGTTTGACGTCTGTTTCATGTGCTACTGGAATGATTTAATTAGGGGGCATGGAACTAAATGTCAGATAAGTTGGAATTGGGACAATTAATATTACCAATTACAGTATAGTTTGTAAGTTTATGTAATTATTCTAGTTAGTTTCCAACATTCGGTACATTATATTACTGATTAGTGTGCACATAATACATATGTTGTGATTACTGATTAGTGTGTACATATGTTGTGATTATGAGAATTTGATTGTTTTGTGAGGCCTCTTTTAGCTGCAATGTAGGCAGCCAGTGCAAAACGTCATGTCAGGTTCATCTAGTATGTAAGCATTATCCAAGGTGATAGATTGTTTCAGCTTTCACTAAATATAATTTTGTATGTTGAGTTATTTGCATTCATAAAATAAAAAAAACTTGTACATGTGTTAGACTATAGTTAAGAAGGTTAAGTATTAGTTATTTAGTTGTACAACCATTGGATAGTTTGCTTTGGTCTGTTCTGCTTGCTTTGCCTGTTGTTGCTGCTGGACACATCCAGTCTCTCTCACAGGTTAATAATTTTTTGTATTTGCTTCTACTTTGGCAAATTTTAATAATTAAAACTGTTCTCATTATGAATTCATGAGCATGGTTCTATTGAAAATACAACTATTATGTATTGAATAATATAATTTTTCAAATCTCTATGCATGCCAAATGTTTCACGTTGATAACAAAAATGTTTAACCACACCAATTTAAAATACATTATGTTATTGATCTATGACTTTTGTGTCAATTATAGATTATGGTATAATATATGTTTGAGGTGACTGACTATGCATGCATGTTGTTAGAATACAATAAAATGGAAATATGAACAAACACCAATCTTTATAGTATCCACTAAATGTGTCATCACCTTGATATATACACTGTAAGTATACCTTCTTGGTCATAACACCATCAGCATACCTATATTCTTTAAATGTTTTAAATTGAATTGAATTTATTTCCACCAACACTTAGAATGATACAATGAAAATACCAGTGATATGGTTTTATGTTAGTATTAGCATCATAGTCATTAATGATAGTGTACACAATGACTGAGATCAAAATGATTTATGTTGCTTAAACATACAGCTTCAGCATGATGTTGCTTAAAATTAATATACCTTCTTTGTCTTCTAATATATCTTCTTCATACCGTTATTCTATTTCTATCAAATTGCCACATTTCAGTGTTGCCATTAGCACTGCAGTACTTAATGTAAACTATAATTTTATATGATGACTGAGATCATTGATTTATAAGTGAGAAGTTTATAGAGATATATACAAGTAAATTGGAAGTGTACTTTCTCTGAATGCTCACTGTGTTAGCAGGGCGAAGAGAGTTATTACTGGTAATTTTATATATAGGAATAGAGTGTTGGTTTGTATGAAATATGAGCTTAACCTTAAAAAGATAAGAAATGTTTATTTGTAAATATATTGTTTCAATGAGTGAATAAAGTGAGTAAATTAAGTGATTAAATAATACAGATCCTTGGTTAATGACTTCAGTCGATGATTCACCAGCATCAGGTGACCAGTAAATAGGCGATTTCTGTTTCACAAAAGATTACAATTTACCTTCTTCAAATGTACAATTATAATTGTGGCATTTGTATCAGTAGTACTAATTGAAGATGATGCTTAACTTGCCAATGTAATTGTGTATCTGTACATGTGTCTGGCTTTGTGGTTATTATAGTCATCAGAAATTAACTGAGTGACTTGCATCTTTGCTGCGGCTTGTCAGAACTTTACAATGCTGTCTTCCTTTCATCCTACCTTTGTAACTAGATATTTTCTAACTGACAAATTATGTTGTGCATTTTACTTGTGTGAACTGTGTCTTAATGTGCATCATGTGGATATGTGTAGATAGATAAGTGGTTAGTGGTCATGTTACTTCTATGTAGTTCTTCAATGATCAGCTGTGGAATGTTGCACTGTCTGCAGTGGCAATGTGTTGTTTGCAGTGGCACCATTGTCTGCAGTGGCACTGTGTTGTCTGCGGTGGCACTGTGTTGTCTGCAGTGGCACTGTGTTGTCTGCAGTGGCACTGTGTTGTCTGCAGTGGCACTGTGTTGTCTGCAGTGGCACTGTGTTGTCTGCAATGTCAGCTAGCCATGCTTCATATGCCAGAAGCATGCATCCCTCGCCCTTGTTTAACAGGCTGGCCTGTAGCTGGCAGCACCCTGCTTAAATAATCTGCAGTTCCTCGTTCTGTTGATGATTTATGCGCATCCCTGTTCATAATATCATGCTTAAAGACCCTGGTTTGTTGTGCTTGGGTCTCTGATGATATAGGCAGTATACATTTTTATTATTTGTTATTAAATACCAATCCTCTTAAATGATTCTCTTTCACAACGTGTAGCAGGATATTTCTGTTTTGATCACAGGCATGTTCCCCATAAATCAGGTAATATAATGTGTATGTTCATAACTCTTTAAATGCGATGTAAAACTTTTTCCATTAGACCTGTTAAAATAATTTCTGTCAACTGTTGGTATCAGAACTCATACCTAGTAGGTGTTAAATGAAGCATGCATATATAAATTATGGGCCAGTCAATGTCTGTAGCTGACTAGTCTGTGTCCAGACACGTGTTCCCACGGCAACCTGGTGGTTCAACACCCAGTTATGTTGTTTATCATTCCAGTTGTATATGTTTGTTCACCAAGTACATCACTTACATAGCTTATCAGTTTTTAGACAACTGTATGTAGGCCTTGTGAAATGGGCAGTAATATTTGAATGATGTTACTTGTGAATTTAGTAGTGTCAATAGTTAACATTTTGGTTGAGGTTTCAACTTTTAAAGTCATTACATAGTACTAAAAAATATTGTATGTGTCAAAACAGAGTGTATCAATTGTTTTTGTTTCCTTTACAGATAGTTGTTTTATCTTGGTAGTTGATTCACTGCAATCTTTGGGTGACAGCTATTTCAGATGCTAACAGTTATTCTGCATCATAGAAAGGGCCAACAACCCAGAATTTAATCTAGTTTGTTGCTAAGTGCAAGGCTAAGTTTTTCTAAGGGAAGGGGGTGCTTACAGCTAAATGCCTGGGGTGCTTGTTTCTAGTTGTCATGGGTGCTGGTTGCTGGTTTGCTTTGCCTTTGTTCATTGTTAAGTTTGTGCTGACTGCGTTATTGCATCTGCTAACTTGCTTGCTGCTGGTTAAACATGGTTACAATTAATTCTTTTGCCACTGTTTGTCACCATGAAGCATGTGTCATGGTGTGTAGGACAGATACATCAGTAGCACACACGCAGTCTTTCAGGGGTTGCAGTGTCTTCATAGACTCTACACACTGGCATATGGCCCAGGAAGTGTGACAGCTTTCAGAACATAGATTGTGCATTCAATGTCATTGATGTTGGTCGTTGCTGTTGTTAACATAAGGTACGTTCTTATATAGCGCAGCATCCAGTCCTTGGGACTGCTCAAAGTGCTTTATGCTTTACAGTTATCTTAATGTTAAATTTTTGTATTTGTTTGCTTATTGTCTTGTTGATGCAGCTCTTCTTTATTAACAGCTGTGTTTGCTATCTTTATTCTGCATTACAATATAGTTAAGTGCATTTGTTATTGACAGATTCTGCTGTAGTGTCTGGTGGGGTGAATTTGTTTATGATATTAGCGTCTCATCTGATTGAATCCACTTAGCAAGTTTTCTGGCAGCAGTTAATGCATTGGCTCTGGGAATCCACAACAGGTTTTCAATTCCACTTGTGGGATCTTTCTTTTCCCCTGGCATAGACACCAGGTAGAAGGGCCCAACGGCTTTTAGACGTGCAAAGTGGGGTGAATGAAATTGCCCAAGGTTTGAAATGGCAACATGTGGTCTTGCCTCCCGAGTCCTACTCCCCTTGGTTGTCAGTCTGGAACTCTATCCACTGAACAGTCGTGCCCTATGTGTGTGTTGTCATGAATGGCGGTTGCTCCAGAACATGAAATAATAGTTTTCATTGTACATACTTCCCATGTTGTGTCACTGTAGACGGTCGTTTATTTGCCTAAAACGGGTGTATTTAGGGGGTGGCATAGGGCCATGGCTTCCCTTTGATTTAATTATTGAATTATTCAGTTACGCCGCTACATGGTGGCAAACTAATGGGTGACTAAGCTTCCCCCCCTGGCCTCCCCCTTTGCAAGATTATAGATATGCCACTGGTCTAAACCATTTATAGAGTAGCTTTAGCTGTGAGTTGTTTCCAGCACTGCCTCTGTCTCTCTGACTGACTACAGTTGGTGTTATTACGATAGTATGCATGTGTAACAACTTGTATGAACTACTAATCTGTCTTCTACTTCTACACAGTATCTGCTTAAATGATATTAAATTTGAGAGCATTTTGTTTTCTGCTTTCTGTGCACTTGATGTGGTCTTTATGTGTGACCTCTGATATATGGTTTCACCGAGTTCTTTGGTCTACTTACCCTGACCGTTAGCCTACTGCTGGCCTGTGGTTGTTTGTGTCACTGTGATCTAGGTAAGCCAGAGTTTGATGGAGTTGCTGTTGTACAACTCATCATTGCTCGACTTTTGTATGCACTGTAGTGAGATTGATAGGTTTTAGTAAGATTTATAATAATTGTAGACCAATCACATTATGATTATGCAAGCACGATTTACATGCAATGTTTATGTAGTTATAAGTGTTCAATAATATTAATAATAATAAAAATAAATTAGCCATTATGCCTTCAAACAACAATAATTTTTGGCATAATATGGCATAATTAGAGGTGTTCTAACATACTTGTATGTCGTCCTATATATGTCCTATATATACAGTGCTGTATGCACAATATGAATATTGTTTCATAACAATGATAGTGGTGTGCTATCACTGATTTAGACATGTCACTTAAAAATGTACTATTACGATTATAAAGATAATAAGTTTGGGTGTTTGAGATTTGTGGTAAACTTAAAAATGTACTATTACGATTATAAAGATAATAAGTTTGGGTGTTTGAGATTTGTGGTAAACTTAAAAATGTACTATTACGATTATAAAGATAATAAGTTTGGGTGTTTGAGATTTGTGGTAAACTTTGCAATCAGTGTCACTAAGTGCACTTATATTACAGCACACAAAAAACTCATAGTAAGATTTCTGTGGGTTCTGTGTTAACCGTACTTAAGATATTGCATGCTCTTTCAGTGATACTCTGCAAGTAGATTGAACATTATTTTCAGTTACATTTTTTACATTATAACTATTACAACTTGACTTAAACACACAGGCCATATCGACCCCTCGCTGTCCTCCGGGAGGCTGCACCCCTCGCTGTCCTCCGGGAGGCTGCACCCCTCGCTGTCCTCCTGGAGGCTGCACCCCTCGCTGTCCTCCTGGAGGCTGCACCCCTCGCTGTCCTCCTGGAGGCTGCACACCTCGCTGTCCTCCGGGAGGCTGCACCCCTCGTTGTCCTCTGGGAGGCTGCACCCCTCGTTGTCCTCCGGGAGGCTGCACCCCTCTGCTCCACTCAATTCACTGCATGCCGCTGTATCTTTTCTGATCTGGTCACTCCACCTCTTCTGTGGCCTTCCTCTCTTCCACTGTCCTATAAAACGTACGTACCCAAGCCACTGGAATCTTCTGTGTCTTCTGACATCTGTGGTGGATTCAGGGGTGATCTCAAGAAACTGTGTCTCCTGTGATCGGAGCATCCAAACCTCTACACCATAGATAGCTATTAGCAGTATGAGAACCCCGTATAGTCGGGCTTGTTGATATGCATACTACATTAGCAGTTACAATTGTATATTAAATTATTAAAACATAACGTGACAAAAATAATTTATTGTAACGATTAAAAGATTTTGTATATTATAATGCAGTAAATTGGATGAATTTAAAGCCAGGTAAAATTAATGAAGACAATGCTTTTAATAGTACATTGTGCAAGGTACCATTGGAAGAAGGTAGCATTGTGATATTTATCACACTAATGTCTATGGTTTATGTTTGACAATACATAATGTTTCTTCCTGTTTGACAGTACTCCATTCAGTGTAACACCACTCCATTCAGGTTGACATCATTCCTTTCATTGTGACACCATTCTGTTCAGTTTTACACCACTCCATTCAGGGTGACACCACTGTTCGGTGTGACACCACTCTGTTCAGCTTGACACCACTCCGTTCTATTGTATATTTATAACACTTTCATGTTACCTGCATATGCATTTTTACGCATGTTTTGCGGTCATGTAGCACCAGTTGATGTGGCCAAGAATTTATTCGTCCCTTGTCTCACATGATGCGTACATAGTCTTTAGATGCTGCCTCAGTAAACGCTTAGAGCACAGTTCTAAGAGCACAGTCTGGCTTTCTGCTGCCCGTCACGAGTCCACCATAAGGAGCTCATAAAGTGTACATCCACATGCCTAGTAGTGCTCTCACTTTCACTATTCTTAGCCCAGTACAAGATGATAATTCAATACACGCCACCAGCAACATGATGTCCACGTCTAGTTGTGAGTGAGTGACTGACTGATGGCCTATTAAAAAACATGCAAAAATGTGGTTACCATCTTGAAATAAAGCTTTTATTACTACTACTACTACTTCTACTACTACTACTGAGTGTTGTGAGTGGATGTCAGGACGTAGTGTTGTGAGTGGATGTCAGGACATGTAGTGTTGTGAATGGTTGTCAGGACATTAGTGTTGTGAGTGGATGTCAGGACATGTAGTGTTGTGAATGGATGTTAGGACATGTAGTGTTGTGAGTGGATGTCAGGACATTAGTGTTGTGAATGGATGTCAGAACATGTAGTGTTGTGAGTGGATGTCAGGACATTAGTGCCATGAATGGATGTCAGGACATGTAGCCTAGTGTTTCCTGTGACTTGGAAGGCATTCTAGATGTACACGCTTGGGATCAGTGCTTTTGTGGAGTTAACATACTTCTGCTCTCTGTTGCTTTTCTACATACAAGTTTTACAGAATTCTAATGTAACACACAAGTATTAATAGCATGATAGTTCTACAGGTTGGATGTGTCCCTTGGTGTGTGAGAAACAGGCATCTGTGTGTTGTTCTACAACAGTGTGAACAGTTGTTTGTCTATTTAGCCACACCAATTTTATTGGATTACAAATGTTGTTGTCATCATGACACAGCCATGTGACATAAATGCAGAAGCAATCTGCTCACATAAATTTTTTTTATTTGTTATAATTGACATACAATGCATTACTATAAATAAAAATTCACTTTTTGCTATTAATATAACCTTTATCTGTATGTATGTATATATATATATATATATATATATATATACGCAAGACAGATGCAGGGGTATAATTTTGTTTAAACAATAAACTGGCCACTTCACAACGGTTGTCTCTAGTGGCTGACAGTGATGTTGTTCTGGGCAAGACAGTTGACCAGCTCGAGGTGTGATCATCAGGTGTGACTCCCCACATCAACCCTGCCTGTTTTGTTGCAGGTGTAACATGGTGTTGCATGGTTGGGGCAGTGGTCTTAGAGTTCCAGTTGGGTTTGGTAACTGTTGCACTTATAATTTAGTGTAATTGTTTATGCTATGAGCTGTTGTCATAATACTATTTTTTTACAACCATATGCAATCAATGTTCTAATTCAATTGTAATCATTGGTACTGATACATAATTGGTTTCAATGAAAGAATATTACTAAATACACCATAACTTGACTAAATTATTTGATGGGCAGATGCCAATTTTAACAATAATTGAAAATAGTATCCTGTTCAATAAAACATGGTATTATTTACATCTTTACGTACGTGGAGGATAATGTAATAAAAAATTACTACAAATTGTAACAGTATCAGTAACATTTTAGAAATGATAATCAATATGGGAAAATCTGGAATGTTGTAAGTGTATAAGTGTAATTATAGCTAATATTTTGTAATCACACCCAGTCCACCTCACAACCACGTAGTGGAGCTGTATGTTCTTGTGTGAAATATCATAAACGTATTGTGATCGTTTAGTTTTTTAGTCTACTTTTGAAGACTAATGGTATTTCAGTAGACAATCAACTGGTTGGCGGTCCATATGACTACTGCATTACAGCACTACTGCACTACAACACTACAGCACTACAGCATTACAGCACCAGTGCACCACAACACCACAGCACCACAGCACTACTGCACCACAGCAACACAGCACTACAGTACTACAGCACTACTGCAGTATAACACTGTTGTTTCTAAAACTAAGCTTATCCTGGGCAAGTGCTTTCTCTGTAGCTACGCCCAAAAGGAATGGAATGAATGAACTCCCCATCATTTTAAAATCATCTGAAGCTACAGCTACCTTCCGTCTGATTCTGGTTTGTTGCTCCTATGAGCTTGGGTCCCTGAGGATTTAGGTGCTGTGGAAGTGTTATTATTATTATACTGTGTCTGAGTTTGGTGTATACCTGTGTTGTCTGGCTACAGGAGAGGAACTGGACTCGTACGGCTATGGAGGCACAGGCAAGTTCTCAACCAACTGCAAGTTCTCCAACTATGGCGAGCGCTTCGGCAAGGGTGATGTCATCATGGTGTTGATTGATCTCGACAGTCCACAGCCCTCTCTGTCCTACGCCAAGAACGGGGTGTGGCTGGGCGTGGCCCACCAGATCCACGACTGGCATCCTGGGTCAAAGGATGTCGCCCTCTTTCCCCACATCCTCACTAAGAACTGCAGGTGAGTGTTAGCTACAGCTATGAGATTCATGAAAGAGGAAGTCTCACATTGAGATGTGTGAACCACTCTTAGTTTCAAGATAAAATATGAAAACATCTCAAATATTATCAGTACCCCGGTATATGAGCATTTTTTTGTAGGCCAGTGGTAATATATTTTGTATTGGTTAATTATATATAGTTGTGCATATATTTTACAATTACACATGTATCAATTTACAAACAAATTTGTATATATAATAACACCAATGTACATGCGTGTATATGTATACACACTGTACGCATATAGTTATAGATTATTATATATGAATGTTTTTTAGGTTCACATTATGTAGGTTTTGTCAAATATAACAGGAACAAAACAGCACGATTCAGTGTTTCTAATAGAACTGTATACTAAGTATCTATGTTTGCTTGACTTGACTTTGTCACCTACATTTTATACTTATAATGTATGTCCTAGGCTTGAGATGAACTTTGGCCAGAGGGTTCCATGGTACCCCCCTCCAGCGGGGTTTGTATACCCCGACCAGCTGATGCCGATGGACCGAGTGCGAGGGATGGTGGCGCCATCTTCTAAGGCCGAGTGTGAGGTCAGTAAAATTAAGTGAATTTTTGGGATCAGCGTTTATGACTTTCTGCCATGGCTTCCCATGATGCCATATGTTGTCCAATGTAAATACTCACAAGCAATGGAGAAATTTGTATGCAAGATTTCATAATAAACATTTAAACACAGTACAATTTTGCCATAATTTGAAGACTTTTTAACTGTTTTTTAAGAGAATTTTTCCATTCACTGCTTTGGCAATGCTTGTACAGTGCTTCCAATTTTCAAATGTTTAGGTTAGGTGTGGATATGGGTGTGTGGGGTGAATTCTAGCCACTTTTTGTTGGATCGTGATAATTGTTTTATATTTACAAAGCCCTTATGAGATTGCTGCTGAGATACATTACATCCTGACGGTTTATATAACCACTGTGACTGTTGCTGTAGATGATCATGATGGTGGGCCTACCTGGCTCTGGCAAAACAACCTGGTGTCTGAATCAGTGCAAAGATTCACCAGAGAAACGCTACAATGTCATTGGGTCTGACACACTCATAGACAAGATGAAGGTGATGGGGTTGCCACGGAAACGTAACTACCACGGTCGCTGGGACGTCCTCATCTCCAAGTCAACCAGCTGTCTCAACAAACTCTTCCAGATCGGTGAGTGCAGAGTTTCCTCATGTTGAGCAACGAAATGGTGGGTTCTAGTCAGTGGCAAGGTCACTAGATGGCAGCACTACGTGATCTACAAAATGGTAGTTGGGTATAAAGAGGTGGTTGTAATTTATTGTGATGACAAATCCATTAAATTTTAATTAAAAATGGTTAAGAAAGATGGGTTTATTCAAGGTATGTACGATATTCACAAGATGGCAGTTTCTGTGAATATGCAAGGTAAGATAGAGTGCAGGAATATCGCCCCGTCTACAAGGGATGGTTTTGAGATTTTGTCTGTGTATGCTCTAAATACTATTGTGAGCAGTGAGCTACAGAACTTCCTTATTATGTATATATATATTTTTGCAGGTTTGCTAAACCACAACAGTTTTTGCTGTTTTTCGACCAATTAACTATCATACATATTTATGTGGTTACCATGAGATTGAATGGTACATGTTGTGTTGACAGCGAGTAAACGCAAGCGCAACTACATCCTTGACCAGACAAATGTGTACGCGAGTGCTCGTAAGCGCAAGATGAAAAACTTCGCTGGCTTTCAGCGTGTGTGCGCTGTCATGCAGCCAGACGACCCAGAGCTGCAACAACGCTCATGGAAGCGCACGCACGAAGACGGTCAGTACTTGGTCAATGTTTGGCAGTGGCATAGGCCATAAAACGCATAACAGGCATTCATTCAGATGTGTTGATTTCCTGATGATGTCTTGTTCTTGTGACTATTGACAAGCAGGATAAACAGGCATTTGTCAACCTTCCTTGGTGGAGGTAGCAGAATCTTGGGGTAGTGACTATAGTTTAGTTTTGTTGATGTACTGGTCACAAAGTACGAAGAATAAAAGCTAAAAAAAAACCAACCTAACATATACACATACATGTTAAGTGTCCTGGATTTGTCGGGAGACTCCCGGAAATCTATCAAATATCCGTTCTCCTGGACGGGAGAACAAATCTACCAGATTTCTGATTAAACCATTTTCTGTGTAACCTAACAAAAGATCGTCATTCCTTCCCTTTACTCATGCCCACAACAACATTAGGGGTTATTTCAATCAAGTTTTGTGCAGACTGGACAACAGAGACATAGCTAAACATAATCCTCGTGCTTTGCCTGTTGAAGTTATTTATACGCATTAGACGGACGATCCCACATGTGCTCATCGAATTCAGTTAGTGCCTATGAATACGTCTCCATTATATACAAGTTTTATTTTGTTCATGTATATTTGATAATTGTTACAATCGGAGCACATTATGAACGTAAAGACATAATTAAAAAACAGATTTTCATTTTAAAAAATGCCTCCGTCACGTAGAATCTTAAGACCACAGTCTTTGAAGAAAAAGAAAATGCTGCAGTTCAATCGCTGCCAGTGAATATTATGTTAGTTACTTAAGTGTAATTTGTAATGTTGCAAGAATTGTAGAGCCAAGCCCAGGTGCAGGGCAGTGCAAGTATCAGTGGCAGTGTGCATGAAAAGTCAGCATCAAACACAATGTTACTTTCAACAGTTGTAACTGTTTCACAAATAAAATTCACATTTAAATGTTTATTAAATTCATTACTTTATTTTATTGGCCTGATAGTTATAAGAAATGAGTGGCAATATCTGGTATGGTGTATATTTATTATGTTATTCTAATTTAAAGCAATGTTTTAGTTTTATGCTTGAAACTCTGCTTTATTATGTATATTTACAATTGATGCATTTTTGTGGGACCAGTTCAAGCTCACTTGGGCCGTTTCAAAATGGAACTGGGCTACTTAAAAAAACTTAATCAGTTAATTTTTTTGCTAATTTCAGACACTGAGAGTATGGTATTTTACAAGTCCACAAAGAATTTATGTATTGCCAACATTTAACACATATTAACATGCAAGTGTACCATTTAATAATACATATGCTATGTATGTGGAACTAAAGCTGATCTGGTGGTAATTTTTATGAGAAATACTCTGATTTACATGCAATTCTACGATTCCTGAAACCCTCTGATTTACACATAAATCTCCTGCATTTGCATTTCTGAAACTTGACATGTATGTATACATAATCTCACATCTGTACCAAACTATAGGTATTGTTGTTTTAATGACCTACCAGTGTTGAGAGTTTTGTAGAATGTGTGACTGCTGTGGTTGGAGTTGGCATGTTAATACTTAACATTTCCCCAAAAGTAGTCACTGTGTCATCAAAATACCTCAAATAAGCTAAACAAACATGACAAACCTGACATTTTGCTATGTGACAGTTGATGAATTTGAACATATTTATATTTTCAGTAAGTAACCAAGCCGTTTACCATACTTTAAAAAACAACTTTTAGATAAAACACACATTTATAGTAAATGAAGTTTAGATCTTTTCAAGAGTCGCAGTATGTATAGCTTTGTCATTGTTTCATGAGAATTACTGTGGAGCAACTTTCTCAGTTAGACTCTTGTATTTAAAACGGCATATAATGTAAAGGCTATTAAAATTAATGACTTCAGGTGTTTTGTCAACTATTACTTTTATTGGCTTGGTGGAAAAAAAAAATTTTGTAGTCATTACTTACCAGAATTGTCAACTTTGGGAGTTGTATGTTTTAAGTTGTTTGGTGTCACCATAAGCTCTACTGCTGCTGTTCAGGTAAATATGTGCCTGAGGTTGCCGTGTCAGAGATGAAGAGCAACTACACCTTGCCACAGGACTCAGATCCTTACATAGACAAGATCATCTGGGTTGATCTGACCCGGGAAAATGCTCAGAGACTTGTCGACCAGTGAGTGCCCTTCTTATTTCACTGACAGTTACATCGCAGTGTGTAATAACTGACACTTAATACTACAACTGATGGCTGCATGCTGGTGCATGAACCAACACTGTGGCTTCCTATGAGCATAATCTGTTCAACAATGGCTTGTTTTAGCCACTTACCAGCTGTCTGTAACAGTTGTTACATTGAGTGAATTGAGTTGCATTCATTCATTACAATATGTTCCGTACATCTTAAAGCATGTGATACAATGAATCTTATATGATGATATATATCACACAGCCTTTAAACTCCCACTTCAATTGATTTAGTCCAACATGAATTCAATTCATTCATGTTCAAATCTGTCGTATATAAATAGTTTAAAAAGTAATATACGTAGTATGTTTAATAAAAGAATGCTTACTTTGTTAAACTCATCGAAAGAATTCACTTTGATCATCATATTGGGAATTTGTAAAAGTGTGACTAACCTTTATGTTGTAGTAATTAGAGCCACTTTTGCCCTTTAGTCAAATATCAACTGGGCCAAGTTGAAAAATAATTTAATTGATGTCTGATAATTTTATCAAAACTAAATAACACATTTTCACAAATGAGCTCACATGTCATAGTGGATATTAGATGTTTGATTTTTTGCGAATGTATTCTAAAATAAGACATACGAAAAATTGAGAAGCAGCAGTAGCTTTAATTATTATGACTGGTTTGAAGTTGTGGTTTGTTTCCATCTTAAGTGCTGTTTCTCTGCCTCTAGATACAACCAGGAAGGCCGGGAAGCGACTGCACCGCCTAAACGTCCACTGCAAGATGCAGCCTATGGTCAGCCCCAGGCTGCATGGATGGGTGCACCCACTGACCAGTACGCCCTGCAGTACGGTGGCCAACAGGTCAGTCAATTACCTACCTTGTACACCGAAAAATATATCAACATTTTATTTTATGATAAAAAGTTGCATTTAATAGAATTAAGTGTGCACCCTGATGAAGGGTTATACGAAGGGTACACAGATAAAACTTCCTTTTGGTATTTTTATATGACACTAGCAGCGAACTCTTTCCTACAGTACATCCTTCTTCTGATCACAGATGATAGTTAACAGATTGCCAAGACCTTGGTTATGTCATTTTTGTATTCTTCTAGGCAAAATCCAGGCTTTATATTTAGCTGCTTAGTTGCATTTCATCTTCCATAAGTTGTGGGTACTTCTGTTGCCACTGTAGATGTCAGGTAAACCGTTACCAGAAGTTAATAACTTCAGTAGTTCTTGTACATATATAACCTCAACAAAAAATTACCCCCTGTGTAGCACCCTCTGTGCAACAGTCACGTATGATCGAGTGTTGTAATTACTCTTGAGGTAGTTTTTGTGATTTTTATTTAAGATTCTTTTCGTTTGTCTTGTCTCCAGGTCTGGGCATCCCAGTTTGGCAGACAGCCCCCTCCCCCGCCCCCACAGGACGTTACCAGTGCCCCTGAGAAGAAACAGAAGGTCGACACAGGGGGTAGTGCTCTCGACTTCATCAAGCAGGAGTATGCTGAAGCGTACAGTGCTGAGGCACATCAGGTGGTTCAGCCACCCCCACCAGGTGCAGGTGTGACCTATGCCGCCGCCGCTGCTGGCATGTACGGGGTTGCTGGGCTGCCGGGGGTGGCGGTGATGCCGACCGCATACGAGCGTCTGCTGGGGGAGTCTCAGAGGGCTGCTGTGGCACAATCAATGTACGGGGCTGCCTTGTATCAGCCAGCGCTGGCCGCCCCGGTGAAGGGTCTCTACGGCTACCCTGGCTTGGACAGCAATCAGCTGGGCCAGAGCTACCTCCAGCAACAGCAGCAGCTACAGTTGCAGCAGCTGCAGCAGCGTAAAGCAGCTGGCATGTCTCTTGCATGGTCAACAACAGCCTCTCCAAGTAAACAGATCGCTGCGTCTCAGTCTCCATTGTCCAGTGTCATTCAAGGCTACCAAGCCGTCACTGACCAGTGGCCAGAGGACTATGGAGACAAGGCTGATAGTGTGGGGAAGGGGACGCTGCTTGCAATGGCAGCCAGACTGGACACAGACACTGGTGCCTACGCTGTCGGCCAACAGAAGCTGGACTATGGCAGCTACGGCAGCAGCAAGTCTAAGGACACTGAAGAGAGGCTGATAAGTATGTCAGGGGCTGGCTCAGGCAGTTCTTACTATCGCAGCTATGGCAACAACTACAGTGATTCGAGAAGCACTGGCACAACAGGGGCACAGGCGTGGAAACAGGAAAAGAGAGAACCGGCAAAGGCAGAGTCTGACAACTGGCAAGAATGGGGTGACCAGAACCGCCCTGGAGGGTTCAACAGGTCAGCCAACTCACAGAGCTGGTCTGGGTTGGGGTATGGGGCTGGAGGAAGGGTGAAACAGGAAGCTGATGATGCAAGCCGTAGAAACGAGAAGCCAAGAAAGAGCCGGTGGGAACCACAGGCGTCCAATGATACGACCCCTCCCTCTGACCGCCCGGGGATACTGGGCAGCTACTCCGGAGGACAACAGGGAGGTGGCAGTCAGGACAGGCAGAGTAACGGCCGCAGCTGGGGCCGGGGATCGTCAGACCAGAGCAGCGGTAGATCAGGTGGTTTTGGAGGTCAGTCTGTGTCGTCTGAGTGGCATGCCCAGCCGCGTGACACTGACAGTCGGACAGACAGACGTGGTGGCTCTGACCGCAGTTTCTCATCACGGGGCAGCTTCAATGACAGATCACAGTCAGAGCGCGGCCGCAACAACAGCCGGTCATTCCCAGATAGGGGCCAGGGAAAGGAAGAGGGTTCCTTCCAGGACCGATCCCGTCAGTTTGGCACATCGCGTCGAGATGACAACCGCACATTTCAGGATCGGGAGAAGTCTGGCCGTGGGTTTGGATCTGGTTGCGATGAAAGTAGGGCTTTTGGATCGGACAGTGGGTCACGTCAGTACCCACCTAGTCGTGACACATGCCGTAATGGTGACCAAGGCAGTCGTTACCCTGACAGCCAGATTCAACCTACACCACCTGGACACAATGACCGTTTTGCGAATCGTGGGGACCGCATGGCTACCGTTGGTTCCAATGAGTATAACCAATTTCAAGGCCGTGGAGACCACCCTGGTGCCCCATCTGGTGATAACAAGATGAACTTCCGGGATCGCGGAGCCTCATCTGGGGACAACAGGATGGATTTCCAGGGCCAGACAGATCGACCAGATGGGCCACCTGATGTCAAGGCTGACTTTCAAGGACGGGGTCCACCTAGTGGTAATGCCTTCCAGGGTCATGGCAATCAGTCGGGAGCACCCCCTGGTGGTCAAAGTGGAGGTCAAGAGATGTCGGACAGCCGGGCAAGGCCAAACGTGACAGCAGGTCAGAGTGACAGCAGTTTGCCCGGCAGTCGCGTGGCTTCCCAGGATAAGTCTGCATCCAACCAAGGCCCAGGGGTCACCGAGGACAAGAAACCAGAGGCGAAGACAGAAGACAAACAGAGTCTGCTAGGGTCGAAGCCTTCACATGATGCACCCCCTGCCAAGCCACCACACCCAATGGATGGTCCCCCTCCAGGCTTTGGGCGTGGCTTCAACCCCAGGGGTGGTCGAGGCGGTATGAGACCACAGTTTGGCATGCCCCCAGGACCACCACCACCGAGACCTGGCATGTTCAGAGGACCACCACCGGGCAGAGGTGGTCCACGCTTCGGGGGTCCACGGCCAGGGTTTGGTGGTCCCAGAGGGCCGGCGGGTGGGGTACACCCACTCATGGGAGGGCCACGTGGGGGGTTCCGGCCCCCAGGGCCAGGCGGGCCAGGGGGTAGGGGTGGAAGAGGTGGGTTTGGAGGACCTCCACGGTGGCAACGCCCACCCCGCCCCCCACACATGTGAGTGGACCGTCTAGATTGTGGTCCAGGTGAGAAGACAGCATTGGAAGATGGACCAAGAGATCACAACAAGAGACTAAATAGTAGATCACAACAAGAGACAAAATACACTGTGTGTTTCATTGAAGGTGGAATTTGAACGTTGCCGAAGTTAATCTTGGTTCCTTCAAAAACGTTATGATCCGACAGTTTCAGCTTCTCTGTGTGGTAAATGAAGTGACGTGGCTTTCTAGACCGTGGCCTGACCTGACCTGAATAGGTGTAACTGCGTAGTAATGTAGTTATTCTCACACCAAGAAGATGTGTACAATACTGACTGTTAGTATTCTTAAGCCAGTTTGCATTGTCGTTAAGTTACCGGTGTAATTGTATGTGACAGGACAAGTGCAGTAATAATAATTATGTGGTTGCTGACTCTAATTAATCAGATTGTCGCTAATAGGGAATGCCGCAGCATACGTTATATAAAACGAGATAATTATATTGCCGCTTGGCTTGTTCTGGCGATTGTGTTACTTGCAGCTGTAGTAACTGTTTTAGTTGCCAGAGAAATAGAAGATGAACCATTTTAATTACTTGGTGTGGTGGAGTAAAATAAATATATCTAGATCCGTATAAAAATGTCATTGCATGTAAGTAGCGATTATTGTATGATGCTAAAAACGTACTCGTTTATCTGATATAATGATTTATTATTTTATATTTCTCTTTTCTTCATATTTGATTAAGACGGATTTTCACGCAGTATTTTCTGTGTTTGTTTCTTTTTAGCCCGTGGAACAAAACAAACTCGGCTGTTCACCTCCGCCCTTTCAAGATCTCTCAACGCTATCCATCCATCTTTATTTCAGTCATCATCTTTTCCTAGCACCCTCTTCCTTTGCCATGTTCTCTTTGTCTAGCGTTCCTCGCTCATTGCATCCTGCTCCCCGCTACTTTCTTCCGCAGGTGTTTCTTCATTCGGATATCTTCTCTTAATTCCCGTATCTTCCTTCTGTGTTCTCACATCACTTCACATGTTCTATGAACCCAGTTCTCTGCTATCCGTAGCTTCTCATAGTCAAGCGGATATGTGAAGAATTTTAGTTGAATTGTCAACTTTATGATAAACTAGCCAGGTTACAAGACGTTGCACGAGGAAAATGGCAAACCCTGCAAGAACTTATGACCCCCATACATTACCCAGACAAATGTTGGTAGGACAATACAAATGGCAATGACAATTTCTCACCCCTAAATCATGTATAACTGACGTAGATCATGTAACTAGCCACGATAGTAGTAAACAGGCATAACGTTGCTAGGAATTGTATGTACTGTTGTTATGAGTTACGTAATCTACGCCAAATATCCACACGTAATACCCCTACCACAGGAACATTTTGAATTGTTTTAATGTACGAACCATCCCCGTGGGCTCCGGGCAAGCCTACAAGATGTCAGCCATTTACACGTGAAACTGACGGAGATACGAGGGACATGGAGACAGACACAGTCGCAAACTACTGTATTTTATAGACTAGCTGAGTTGCCTGGCCTTGCGCGGGTCAACATTCAACCTCTAAGATCTTATGATCCCTTGCACTACCCAGTCAAAGTCTGGTAGGACAATGTCAGGTTTACACCCCAAAAATCATGCACAACTGCCTGTTTTACGAAGCGTACGGTGGACGTTTTCACGCAGATCACGTTCTGAGTTACGTAATCGACGTAAAAGGTCCATGCACGTAATATCCCTCCCCGGGGGAATTTCGAATATTTTTAATGTACGAGCCATCATCATGCCCATCCCCCCGGGCACACCTACATACATACGTGCGAAACTGACGGAGATATGTTGGAACAGATATACATGTGGACAAAGTCACAAATTACTTTTATAATAACCGAATTACCAGGCATTGCACTGGGCAAAAAGGCAACCAGTGCAAGAGTTTGCACTACCCAGTCAAGTTTGCACTACCCAGTCAAGTTTTGGTAGTTCATTGACAATGACAACTTCACGCTCCAAAATCGTGTACCGCCGGCTTCACGAAGCGCTCGGTGGATGTTTGACGTAGATCACGTAAGGGTGTCAGAAACACGAATAACATGTACGTAACTATTGTTATGAGTTACGTAATTTTCACGAGGCGTTCCACGAGCGGATCCAGACCCTGAAAAAGAGGTGTGCCCAGTTTCCCCAAAACTGACATCAGGTGACAGGACTTCTTGTTATCCGAACGTCTATAAGACGCACGCACGCACGCACACACGCACACACGCACACACGCACACACGCAATCACAGTCCCCCCTCTTATAAGGCTTCTGCGACGGTACATTGACCATATCAGAGATTTGACCTTCGTGAGGGGGAAACTGTCATGAGAAAACGTCATTTACTACATGGCAAGCCTCGGTAGATTGACCAGGATATAGTTGTGCTAACACCTTTGTTGCGTCCTGCAAAGGTCCATAAGCTTGGTGCGATTGACACTAACCTACCCTAACCGGTCAAGCTTTCCAGCTTCCCTTGCAACTTTGGGAGAAATTAAAAAAGTTAATCACTGCTGTAAGTTATTATATCAGGGGACAGGCTATCATATTGTACACCTTCGTGAAAAACACATTACACACTCGACTATTTACACTGCTTTTGGGATTATTGACCTGCATCAAAGCAGCCACACCATTCGTCTTCCCGGCCACATTAACACACCATAATATGTTTGGTCGTGTATCTTTCGGATTTCCATGCCGAGCTGCTCGACGTTGGCTGCGCATGTAACCCCGGAGTAACACAAGAGAGCGAAACTCCAAGAATTCCTCACGGATCTTCTGCTTTTCATATTTCAGAACACAGCTTAGCTGTTCTTTGTTTGACATGTCAAAGGCCTCGTCATCGCTGGTGGAATGAGTACGAGTGAACGAGGCGTGACATATATGATATATCATGGCAACCCCACGTGGTGAAGATTATCAATTGGTGATGATGATGATGGGGTAAAGCTATAGTCTCAATCTGACCATACTCTCAGGTCTTCATTTCCAAAGGGCGCACTTATTCAGCTTTCTTCTCTTGGTGGAACGTAGCATACATTGTTCATCCTTCCTTAGCTATAGTCATTATGTTAGTTTTTGTTGCGTCCTGCTTTTCCTGAATATTCTGCGCCATACCCACACCACATTTCGAGCGTCTGTTATCGTAATTCCAGATGTCTGCGAGATCTTCTCGCTGTGCCCAACTTGCCTTTAATTTATTCCGACTTGCCTTTAATTTATTTAACTAATAATTAAACCAAAGTATTTGAACTTTGGCATCAGTAAAATTTTAGTCCCGTCAATCCGTACTGAGCCTGTTCAGGTCCATTACATTTGTCTTCACTTCATTGATGTTCATACTGTAACTCCCACTGTGACTGTTCGCTGCACTTGCTAGATTAAGTACTAAAGGTGAATCACAAATATGTAACAGGACTCCCCACACACTGTGCAGTGTCAAGTGTAACAGCCTGGTTGGCGTGGCGTGGCGTGGCGTGGCGTGTGTGTGTGTGTATTATATATATATATATATATATATATATATATATATATATATATATATATATATATATATATATATATATATATATATATATATATATATATATATATATATATATATATATGTATATAATACACACACACGCACACGCATATATGTGTGTGTGTGTATGTATGTATGTATATATATATATATATATATGTACATTAATTCATTGACACTACGCTTGTAGGCCAATAACTATAATTATACCCGTGGTCAGTGTACATCATAAATACAAATCTGTTTACAGCTCTACGCGAGCCACGCGTCACGGTTGAGCGAACCAGATGGCGGATCTTATCTACACTGTAACAGGAAGTTCGCGTTGACTGCGCCATTCATAACACCATGCAGGCGTTCAAGGCCATTATGTGTATATAATGCTTACATAAGTCAGTTATATAGTTGAGTGGTTCAATCACGTATGAGTAACAGGTTCCAGTGAATTCCAACGGTCGTTGTGTCGGTGCTTGTGATGTGTACTTGCCGGCAAAATCGTCAAGCGCAGTAACTTTGAATACGTCTAAAGGCGCCTTCGTGTCAACAAATATTTTCACTAAGATAAATATATTACCAGGAAAACCCACCATAAATCCTTTTTAAGGAGGTGCTCATAAATCGTAAGCTTACAAACGTAATTACCTGCATAAGGTCATCACAGGGAATACTTGTGTGTTGAACACGTCCTTTCGATCACTTTTACGCTTTCGACCACTTTGCAAACACTTTTTACTAATACTGTTTTACTAATAGTATTTTATATTATTCTAGCTGAGTTATGCGGCGTTCACAGAAGAAAAGTCAGCAACTGCATGCGCTGATGACTCGTTGCACTACCCAGACAAGTTTTGGCAAGGCAATGCCAGTGACGGATACAACTTCGTGCTCCAAAATTCATGTACAACTGCCTGTTTCGCGAGGAGTTCTTACCATACGAAGAGGTAAGACCAATGTTGAACTTCATGTTTACGAATGTAACGCGTATTAAATTGAAAAGTAAAATTAAGAAATTCATATGATATGGCATAAATGCAACTGAGCAGGCATATTCACAGGTTTGTTTGTAGAAGCTGTTGGCTGTGAAATAATGCATTTATTTGAGAGGTTAATAGGCGGAAGGATTTGTGGGAATTGTTCTGCTATGGGCCATGTGGGCGCACGAATACATGGATTTTTGCAAACATTGACAGGTATCGTTTAAAAAGAGCTGGAGTGATTTTGACCAAACGTGGTCAGCTTGTCAGTGAGATGATGGCAGTTGCTGTGATTTTTGTTCTGACTGTTTGATGGTTCAGTTTTCTTATAATTAGACAAAACGTTAGCCTGGCCACCAATGCAACATTGCACTGTATACTAACCTCGAAGGATTTATGTGAACGTTTCACGTAGATCACGTAAGTGGGAACAATCATAGAACACGCATAGTATCGCGAACAACTGTACATAAGTAACTACGACTTACTATTGTTCCGAGTTACATGTTCATTCGCAATATCCCCACCCTGGGGAAATTTCGAATTTTTTTAATGTACAAACCATTCCCATGGATCCCCGAACAACATTTCAGCCCCATACATACATAACCCGACGGAGATATGAGGAAACAGACACAGACCTGCTAACATTTTATGAACAAAAAGCAGATATTCCTCTTACTGTAAAAAAACACATACAGACACAAAAAACAAAACAAAATTGTACAACAAAAATGTGCAAACAATGCCAATAAAATAACAAACACAGTATACAATTTAAAAGAACTGTTAAAACTAGCTAGTGCCACAGTTCAGTGTCATTCCCACACTCTGGTCTCAAGTAGCTGATCTGTGGTCGTTGTTGTGGATGCCAGTGGCATGTCTTGCCCTGTCGACAAGGTCTTTTTTAGTTGGCCGGAACATATGGCACTCACAGTCACTGTTCACTTTCACCTGCAGCAGGTTACACAGTGTCTCTGCGCCAAGAGACGACCGGAACTTGGTGTCGTTCTTGGTGCAAAGGCTGAACAATCGCTCAACTGAAGTCTGGTCGTACGGAAGGACGAGCAGGGTCTTGATCAGAACTGCCAGGTGCCCGAACCTCATCTGCCTGACGCAGTCCTTCAGCTACAGCACCCCGACCTCCACGAACTCGGGCAGGTCAGTGGCCATCTGGAAGTCGCGCCGCTCCTGAATAATGTTGTCCAAGTCCTCGTCCATAGTGCCAGGGACAAACTTGTCAACCAGAGACAGAACTGAAAGCAAAATGTTGAGCTGTGCTAATACAAATCACAAACAATTTCTTTAAGAAAAGTCTACAAGAATACATGGCTTACGAAGATGAATTTTTATGAATATGAATGACTGACTGCCATAAAAAACATTAAATGAATATCTTAAAAAACTAAGCAACCACATATGGGAAAATGCCATTGTTATTCTGTTTATTTTCTGTGCGTCCATGATTAATTCCAAATACAGATATGGACAACATACACATCATTTAAGTGTAAATATTTTCATGTAAAAACACATTAGGCTGGTAGTAGTCAGTTGGTATATTACAAGTTAGATACCTTAAAATGCTTTACCAGCATAATGACAGCTCTTACACCTAGTCTAATAATTTACGCTTAGCTGCCCTGAAATCCAGTCTGTTGGTAGGGTTGACGAGAGGCGCGGCCTTCAGGATCTCGCTGTCGAAGGGGAATGAATTTATCAGCCAGTGCCACATAATCAGTACATACTCTCCTGAAGCATACACCAACTTACTGTTACGGACACATAACCAGTAGATTTTCTCCTTTTGGTAAGTAAGTATGGTTTGGTGGCAGGCAGGCAGGCAGGCAGGCAGGCAGGCAGGCAGGCAGGCAGGCAGGCAGGCAGGCAGGCAGGCAGGCAGGCAGGCAGGCAGGCAGGCAGGCAGGCAGGCAGGCAGGCAGGCAGGCAGGCAGGCAGGCAGGCAGGCAGGCAGGCAGGCAGGCAGGCAGGCAGGCAGGCAGGCAGGCAGGCAGGCAGGCAGGCAGGCAGGCAGGCAGGCAGGCAGGCAGGCAGGCAGGCAAATAAACTCAGCCACAACTGTATACATAGAAATACGGTACAGAGCAAGTGGCTATTCTTATGGGGTGAGGGGCATTGGGCTATGACCCATGTTAGCTACCACGAGTGTAAGCAACTTTATAATAGGTCCCGGATTCCATATCATTCATCTACATATGCGAGTGCAAAGCAATGCCAGAATGTACTTCCTCTTTTGGAAATACATTTAACATTGTGTTGAAATCATGTGGTCAGTGAACCGTGCACATGCAATCTAGCCGATGTTATCTTTCAGCAGACGTTGTCGGTTGTACTCGCGACACTCGTGACGAGAACACCGCTGTTTGAGGGGTTTTGTCTTCTCGCCAAAACGTTGCGTCGTCTCGCCAAATAGGTAAGTGCCAAATATCGTAGATATATGCAATAGTGAAATATACCCGAACGTATTTGTCAGACGAAAAAAGAACTGGTTGACTTGTGTTTAATGTAACATTCGGAGCAGTAAACCTAATTGACGCATTGGCTCAGGGCATGGTGCTTGACTAGGAAGTGGCAGGTTCGGCTAAATGGCTGTGACCTATTTCACATAAATAAGGAGCTGGATAAAATGTGTTTTCCAGTGTACCACTAAAACCCGTATGTCCGTATTTGATGCATATGATATGCTAGTGGAAGTAAAATACCCTTGTTTAGGGGGAATGTGCAACGTCTTGGAAGACTGGTCTCCATTTCTAACCCACCAAATGTAATGACAGCAGAACTATAGCTGATACGATTCTGTTTGATGTGAGGAAACGAGTAACTGTCTCGCCGGCTGGCTGATAGGCTGGCTAGTTGGCTGGCTGATAGACTGGCTGGTTGGCTGATAGACTGGCTTGTTGGCTGGTTGGTTGGCTGGCTGATAGACTGGCTGGTTGACTGGCTGATACACTGGCTGGTTGGCTGGCTGATAGACTGGCTGGTTGGCTGGCTGGTTGATAGACTGGCAGGTTGGCTGGCTGATAGACTGGCTGGTTGACTGGCTGATAGACTGGCTGGTTGACTGGCTGATATACTGGCTGGTTGACTGGCTGATAGACTGGCTGGTTGACTGGCTGATATACTGGCTGGTTAGCTGGCTGATATACTGGCTAGTTGACTGGCTGATAGACTGGCTGGTTGACTGGCTGATAGACTGGCTGGTTAGCTGGCTGATAGACTGGCTAGTTGACTGGCTGATAGATTGGCTGGTTGACTGGCTGATAGACTGGCTAGTTGACTGGCTGATATACTGGCTGGTTGACTGGCTGATATACTGGCTGGTTGACTGGCTGATAGACTGGCTGGTTGACTGGCTGGCTGGATTGCGTGTATGAATTGGCTGTGCGTATGAATGCATGTGGTAATATGTGTATGGGAATTGTTTCATTCACGACCAATACAACTGTTAAATGTCTTAGTCCTTTCCTAATTCATATTGACAGTAAAACCTGTTCAAATGCAATGTTAAAATTATTCTATCCGAATGTACTTAACGCGTGAATTCAGGACCCATTTCTAAAAGTTTAAGGTGTATGTGCCCAGTAATGTATCCAGCATTACTGGGATCAGCTAACCCTTTTCCTAGAGAGGGGGAATAGCGAAAAGTAGTAGCCTGCTGATGACCCGTACAAGTGCCACCTAGTCTACAAAACCCACCGATATGCGCAAATGAGGAACACAGAAATCTCACTGGATCAGTCGAGCTACCCACTGCACCCCTGGATGGGAGCGAAAGTCAGCAAAAGGAAGAAAGCAATTGGAAATTGCGGGAAATGACACTACTATCGGGACATAGAACGTTCGAACCGTATATGCCACTGGAAAAGTTCAATAACTTACGCATGCATACTCGCGATAAAACTGGGACAGTGTTGGCCTAGCAGAAACAAGGTGGGCACGCGAAGGAGAAACATCAACAGAAGAAGGCCACAAGATATGGTAGAGTGGAGAAAGAGAATCACACCAACATGGCTGTCGCGGTGTGTTATATGTTCTTATTAGACAAACGCTTTGACTTTATTGGGAGTACATGTTTACTAGCACACCAAGCTTTCTCGTTGGCCAAGCCGTGCAAGCATACAATTAAAGTTGCCACTTCACCGATAAAGTAATATGATAGTGTCGCCATCTAGCGGTTAACTACTAACTATAAATGTTCTCGTCAAAACAGCGTAGCCTTTATAACATGAAATGAAATTACAGATTGCGTTATCGGCTGTGCGCCAGTAAAGTTCACGCCCCAACAACATCGCACATCGAAGAAGAAACTGAAATGTTCTACGAGACACTCGAAAAGACAATCACGAGAACACGGAAGAAGGATATAACCATAATCATCGGTGCCTGGAATACAAAGATAGGTGAATATGCTTATGAGAACAGGAACAGGAGGGCAGGAACAGTCGGCAAATTCGGATGTGGAAAACAAACGACGGGGCTACGACTCCTAGAATTTGTATGCAGTAAAGACCTTACCATAACAAAAACACTGTACCCATACAAGAGATCCAGGAAAACAACATGGCATTCTCTTGACGGGAAAACACACAACCAGATCGACCACATCTTGACACCTCAGTGATTCAAGTCTAGCATCAACAAGCCGAAAACCAGAACTTTTCCCGGCGCTGATGTAACAAGATTTGCCATCCAAGCCAAAGGCCCAGATGGCAAGTGGACAAGGAAGCCATTGGCTTATCGAGAGTCCAACAATGTTCACCTACTTATAACCCGCCCTCCTGATATATGTGTCAACCTTGTTTTTAAACATATTCACGCTGCTAGCAGTTACACAATCTGTAGACAGTTTGTTCCATTCATTTATTGTCCTCTGTAAGAACGAGTGCTTCCTGATGTCCAATCTACATTGATCCTTTACTAATTTTACCTCATGTCCTCTAGTTCTGCTATCCTTCTTGAGTGAGAAAAACATATTTCTATCAATATTTTCATACCCATTCAATATCTTAAAAACTTCAATCTGATCTCCTCTTAACCTCCTTGTCTCTAGAATTGTTAAACCACGTTCTTTCAGGCGTTCTTCATAAATAAGGTCTCTAAGTTCTGGAATCATTTTAGTTGCTCTCCTTTGTATGTGTTCAAGCGTATCTATATCCTTCTTATGATGTGGTCTCCATGCTTGTATACAGTATTCTAAATGAGGTCTAACTATTGCTTTATAAAGAGGTATAATTAACTTTTTTCCCTTGTATGTTATGTTTCTTCTAATCAATCCAAGAATTTGATTACCCTTTGAAGCTGCAATACCACACTGCTCTGAAACTTTCATATCAGCGCTTATTGTAACTCCTAAGTCCTTTTCTTTTACAGTAGTACCCAGAACAGTATCACCCATTTTATAGTTTACATTCAAGTTCCCATGTCCTGTATGTAGGCATTTACATTTCCCAAAATTGAACAGCATCTGCCATTTCTCATACCATTTCACTAATCTGTCTAGATCGTTTTGTAAATGTTGTTTATCACCATCAGTATTAACCTTTCTAAACAGTTTTGTGTCATCCGCAAATTTCAGTACGTTACTTGTTATACTGTCGTCCAAGTCATTGATATAAATTAAGAATAATATAGGTCCTAATACTGATCCTTGAGGTACCCCACTCAAAACCGATTTCCAATTTGAAACTTCTCCATCTACTACAACTCGTTGTCTTCTGTCAGTCAGCCATTGTTCTATCCAGTCAGTTATGCTATCCCCGATACCATGGGCTTTTAATTTAAGTAGCAATCTTTGATGTGGCACTTTGTCAAAAGCTTTCTGAAAATCTAAGTAGATAATATCTACTGGCGATCCCACGTCTATCCACTTAGTGATTTCTTCCAAAAAACATAACATATTTGTTAAGGATGACCTCGCTTTAAGGAATCCATGTTGAGATGAATTTGATAATTTATGCTTAACGAGGAAGTCCACCATATGGTCTTTAATTAACATTTCTAATAATTTACAAATCACTGACGTTAAACTCACTGGTCTGTAATTCTCTGACTTATTTCTCGAACCCTTTTTAAATAATGGTATGATGTTTGCTTCTTTCCATTCAAACGGAACAACTCCCTCTTTTAATGACAAGTTGAATACTCTTGCAAGTGGTATACTGATTTGATCTACTGTTTCCATTAGTAATTTTGGAGGAATCCCATCCACTCCCGCTGATTTGTTATCCTTCATTGCCTTTAATTTCTTAGCTACCAATTCTGGAGTTACAACTAACGGTCCTAAATATTCAGATTTAGCCCCCTGAAATTTAGCATCAGCAACTGGTAATGAACTAATATCTTCTTTGGTAAACACTGAACTGAAGTAACCATTTAGGTCTTCCGCCATTAAAAATCCCTGTGATATTATATTTCCAGCACTGTCTTCTAGAGGTCCAACCTTGTCTTGTACGTTTTGTTTACTCCTGACATATGCATAACAACTCTTGCTGTCATTTTTTATGTTACATGCCAGTTTTTGCTCATAGCTTCTTTTAGATTGTCTGATTTCAGTTGTAGCTGCATTAAGTGCCTCTTTGTATTTTGCATAGTCTTCTTCCTTTCTGGTACGCCTATAAACCCTCCACATAGTTTGTTTTAGCATTATTTTTCTAATAGCCTCTTTTGACAAGTGTTTCTTTCTACACCGTTTTCCTTGTTTTCGGAATGGAAAAAATTTATCGATGATACTCTCAATTTCATATTTTAGAATATTCCAACATTCAATTGCGGTCTTATTCATCAGCATGTTATTCCAATCTAGCTGTGCTAAGTATTTTCTCATATCTTTGTAGTTACCTTTGTGGAAGTTTCTCTTGTACGTTTTCTTATTTTTACTTTCTGATTTTACATTGATGTCAAAATGTATTTGATTATGGTCACTATTACCCAATGGTTCAAATATTTTTACATTGTCCACTAATTCTTTTTGTGATGACAAAACTATATCTAATACATTTTCTCCCCTGGTTGGTTCTAGTACGTGCTGAGTAAGAAAGCTATCCTGGATTAAACATAGAAATTGTTGATCCTCAATCCCTGTGCTCTCTAGAGAATTCCATTGTATGTGTCCATGGTTAAAATCTCCCATTATGATACATTCCCCTTTACTAACTTCCTTTATAGCGTTTTTTATTTTTGTGTTGTCCTCTTCGTTTATGTTTGGACTGCGGTAAACTAATCCAATAGTTAATTTTGAATTTCCTGAAACAATTTTGCACCAAACAGCTTCATCGCAATCTGCTTTCCTTTCTAGTTTTATTTCATAAGCCTGAATAGATTCTTTAACATATAAAATAATTCCCCCGCCCCTTCTTCCTATTCGATCTTTCCTAAACATTACGTATCCTGTCAGTCCTAATTCAGCATCTGTTATATCTATGTTGGCCCATGATTCAGTTATACCAATTATGTGAGGGTCAATGTAGAAAGTGATCACGATCTTGTAATGAGGACAATAAATCTGAGGTAGCAGAAAATTCGGAAAAAGAAGAACCCTCGGATAAGATTTGACATAGAGAAACGGCAATATCCAAACATTGCAATGCATTTTAAAGCGACAATTTTAGGACGATTTGCAGCGCTTAACTTCTTGGAGCCGAATATCAACAACCTTGTCAACGCGATCGGCACTGCCATGGCCAATGGGTATCTGAGACGAGAGACGAGAGCTGAAAAAGAAAAGAACCACCAACGAAGAAGCGCACAAACAGTACCGATAACTAAATAAAGACATCAAAAAAAGAATGAGAATGTTATGGTGTGTATCAGTTAACAGAGACAAGACAGTACTCCAATATAAAACAGTCATTGCTTTATTTACGAGCACGCGACACACTACATCAGGTGACAGACTTCAGCCCAGGCGTGTACAAATGATCTGCTCGATCACAACTAAATTATCACACTTCCTCCCCTCTAAGAAAACAGTATATTCAAAGTTCACAGCTGACAAAACAATCCATTCACTTTCAAAGTAATGTCCAAATGTTCTTATGAAGAGTTCTTGGGTAATATGCTGCGAACTACATAATCGACTAAACGATTGATTATTCCACAATAACACCTTATCTAAAAACTACGGAATTGGATGGTAGACTGGCTCCAAATTCCCTGTGAGACCATAGCCGTTATTCTTACTGGCCATCGACGATTGATCTCATTGCTAAATCACTTCACTACATAGTCGGCTTGCTAAGCTGATGCTAAGCGACGTCTGCCAGATTTTCTAGCGGGTGTAGTAGCGCCCAGTGCTGTGTGGCGACAGTCCCGATACTGCTTTCTCGCTAGTGCCTGTCACGTCATCATCACTCTCATTTGTACTCTGTTCTGGTGACATGCTTTGCAACACAATCGCAGCATGTGTATTTGATGTCGCTGTAGGAACATCCAGCACAATGCTCGGTAGCACTGAAATCGGTGCTTTGTAGCGTTCCTGTACTGCAGTCTCAGCATCTACCTGATTGCTACGAGTCGTAGAGACTGCCGAACGGTGTTCGCATGACGCGCACGAACATGATCGATCGATCGATGTGTCTCCGACACTCTCTGCCGTCCCCCAGGACCAGTGTGTACGACACCGGACCTGTGACGTAACCAACTTTTCCGACCAACCACTTGAGCCCTGGGCCGAAATTCTTGATATACACACTATCTCCAGCCTCAAAGTGTCGTTCGTGTGTCCTGCGGTCATTCGTCTCTTTCATCAGCTTCTGTTTCTTGTGAAGCTTCCCCTGCATACTCGGGTGTAGGAGGTCCAAACGAGATCTCATCTTCCGATTGTTGAGAATTTCCATTGGTGACTTGCCAGTTGTTGACTGCGGAATTCTACGATAGTCAAACAAAAATCTCTGCAATTTGACTTCTGTGTTGTCTCCCGCTGTTTTGGTGATGCCAGATTTTACCGTCTGTACAGCCCGTTCACCAAGACCATTGGATGCTGGTACGGAGCTGAGGTTACATGGACGATTCCATTTTTCCTCATGAAAGTCTCAAACTCTTCGCTGATGAAATTCGCTGCGTTGTCCGAAACAAGTACTTCCGGCAGTCCGTGTTGCGCGAAGATCTCCCTCAGTTTATTCACTCGTCTCGATCCATTTGGAAGTTGCGTCAACTGCTACCAACAACATCTTACCGAGAAATGGTCCAGCATAGTCAATATGGATGCGAGTCCACGGTTTATCTGGCCACTCCTAAGGATGCAGTGGAGCAGCGGGTGGTGACTTGTTATGCAGCTGACATGTGTCACACCTCTGAACCATCTTCTCCAGGTCTTTGTCCATTCCAGGCCACCAGACATAACTGCGTGCGAGGCCTTTCATTTTGTTGATTCCTGGATGTGCTAGGTGCAATTCTTGCATCACTTCTTGACGACACTGTGGGGGAATAACCACTCTTGCACCCCACAGTGCACATTCATCTTGCACATTCAGCTCGTCTCTTCGGCATTTGTATGGTGCAAACTCTGCGTCATCTTCTCCAGCTGGCCAGCCGCGCATTAGGTATTCACGGACGTGAGCTAGTGTTGGATCGCGACCAGTGTATCGACTGATCTGCTCCGCACTCACTGGTGAGCAGTCCAGTTCCTCTATCAAGAAAACATGTTCTTCTGGCTCGCTTTTCACGGTAACTGGCAGTGGCAGTCTACTGAGACAATCAGACGATTGAGTGAGAGATTAACGAAGTGTGTGATATATGGAATGAGAGATTGACGGAATGTGAGGTGAATGGAATGAGAGATTGACATAGTGCAAAGTGAATGGATTGAAAGATTGTGGGAGCATGAGGAGACTGAAAGAAGATATTGGGGAGTATGATACGAATGAAATGTTAATTGGAGGGAGTGAGAGGTTGATGGAATGATAGATGGAATGAGTACAATGAGGATGGAATGTGAATTGGAGGGAGTGCAAGGTGCATGGAATGAGAGATCGGGGAGTGTGAAGTGGATGGAAGTAGAGATTGAGGAAGTGTGATGTGAGAGGAATTTGAGATGGATTGAGTGTGAGGTGGATGAGATGAGAGATGGAAGGATTGTGAGGTAGATGGAATGTGAGATAGAGGGAGTGTTAGGTTGGTGGAATGAGGGATGGTCGGAATTGGAGTGGGAAGATCACGTTTGGAGGGAGTCTGAGGTGAATGGAATGAGTTATTGAGTGAGTGAGAGGTGAATGGAATGAGAGATTGAGGGAGTGTTAGATAAATGGAATCCGAGATTGAGGGAGTGTGAGGTAAATGCAATTAAAAATGTGGCATGAGAAGGAGGGAGTGTTAACTGTATGGAACGAGTCATTGAGGCAGTGGTAGGTGATTGAAATGAGATTTGGAGAGATTGTGATGTCGGTGGGCTTGGGTTTGAAAGAAGCCAACAGAATCGTTGTATATAGTGAATCGTTACAGTGTCAAGGTGTTTTATATTTTCTGTGCAGGTAACACACGATGTTGCTGTTGATTCTCTGTGCTATTCTCAGCGCACCTGGACATGTGTTCGGTAAGCATCATCCTCGATTCCTCTAAAATCATATTATTTTCTCACAGACGGTATTTATTTTCTCTCTGTCTCCTAGTCCGAATCCCAATACCCTTCGTTTCTCCAAGTGTTATTACGTTTTTTATGCATATTTCTCTTCGCCTTATTGTCTTGCTATATTTGTTGGCATTATCAATGTTTCAATTGCTTTCATTGTCATTAAAATTATGTGACTCTGTTACATTAGTATTCTTTGATATATATATATATATATATATATATATATATATATATATATATATATATATATATATATATATATATATATATATATATATATATATATATATATATATATATATATATATATATATATATATATATGCACAATACGCAGTTGATAAAACAGATTTAACAAGATTGCCATCCAAAACAAAACCCCAGATGGCAGGTGGACAAGGATGCTATTGGCTTATCAAAAATTCCAACAATTGTTCAATTATATATGTAGCCCGTCCAAATCAAATCATGTATGCGCTATATTTGTTTTTTTAGGATATGCTGCTAGCATTTACCAAATCAGAATATAATTTGTTCCATTTGTTGATTGTCCTCTAAAAATACTTTTATCCAATCTACACTGTTACTTTGCTAGTGTTACTTCATTCCCTCTGATGTGAAAAATACTTCTTTCAATACGTTTTTCTTTCAATAGGTATTTCAATCATAACCATTAATTATCATAGGTCTATTCAACCTCCTCTTAGTCTCCTCGTCTCTAGTGTTGGGACTAAAATATTTAATATTGTGTCTGTTTTAGGTTTTGTACAGAACAACTTTTTGATCTTCTCCGAATTAAGTAACTTCTACCAAGTCAGTCTGGCACAGCAATCTGTTTTCAAAATCCCTGTGGGTGGACCACAAGAAGGCGTCTACGCAGTAGCGTTTGACTCTGCAGAAATGAAAGTGTATTGGATAGAAATGGAACATTTTATTTTAAGAAGGGCAAACATCAACGGGACGGGCAAAGAAGATGTCAGTATAGCTTGTGGATCGCGTAAGTATTCTGTTACTACGGCTAATTGATTGTTGATTGCTTTATAAACAAGGGACCCATGTTCAAAGCTAGATTTTGCATAACTTTAGAAAAACATTTCTTCAGTTTCATCTTCTCCACTTCTGTCCCTATAGTGGGGCAATGCATTCCCGTTGACTACAAATGTTAATTTTTTTACAACTAGGTTGTCGTTTTGTTGGTAATAGTCAGGACATATGCATGTCGTAAAAACTACAATACATACATATCAACCTGTGATGATCAAATTGTCTGAGATTATTAGCCATTCGACGACGCCCCTCGTAGTCCCGACTGCTTCACACCTGGTTGCCTTGCATAGGGGCGACCAATCGTTCCACCCCTTCATAGATGACCCACCAATGAAAACAGAGCAAACATAACAAGTAAATACTAAAGAAACAAAGTATTTATAATTTGTTATGTTTTTATGATATATATGCTATGTAAAAGTGTGAAAACATTTTTATTCACCTCACCTGTTTGTATTTGCCTCATGTGCTTCCCACCAGCATAGTGTTCCATTGAAAGGTAGTGTAAGTCACCAGTAATACCACCAATGTCTTTGATAACAATAAAGGTAAAGCTGAACGTTATTCCTTCACAATAACTGTATTTTCAGCCAAATATCCACCAAGCTTTGCGATTGACATCGTCTCCCGACTCGTATATTATACAGAATATACCAACCCCGTCATTGATGTAATGACATTAGATGGACGTCATAGTTTTACTGTCGTATCTGGTGTGGATTACAGTGCATTCAGCATGGCACTGTATCCTGCTCGTGGGTGAGTACCTTAATATGTATAATACTGTGTGGATGTAACTCCTGAAGGACGGTCAATGCACACCTCTTTAACTGACATAGAGAGCTCACATGAGTCAACAGTTGGGTAGCGCATGTCCATGTGTCAATAGTTGTACAATATGTAACCCTTTATACATTGTGTGTGAGTAACACAAGTTGATAACGTAACTAAAATTATGATGTAATGTTGAAAGATATATGACCACCTCCCCCTCCCCATCTACACCTACACCCACACCTCTGTATTATACACAGACACACGTCGAAGTCAAAATTAATGAGAAGTCCAAATTTATGAAAAGCAATCACATGTCGAAGTCCAAATATTGATATCAGATAAGCGCAGTGAAATGTCGAAATCAAGTGTGATCATTCCCAGAAATTATGCAAGTCTTTGTGCAGAGTAAGAGGGAGATTGAGGCACACATAATGCCACCTGATTGGAGGTTAGAGTAAGGAATCACCAGAACAAATGGGTGGATCTTACGTTGTGTGTTGCAGCAGTAACAGCTAGGGTGAATGATACAAGCAATCCCATTGTGATTAATCAAATAAGTTTAAAATTTTTAAATAAATGGGAACCCCCCTTTTTAAATCTGGACATGTTTCTCAAAAGTGTGAACGCCTCCCCAATATTATTTAGTACTTTTCATAAACGTGAACTCCCACTTTTCCTAAAAAGAGAACATTTTCTCAAAACCGTGAAACCCCCTTGTCAAAAGTGTGAACACCTAATAATATGAAGATAATATTATTTTCATAAATATGAACCCCCTCTTTTTTAAATTGTAAAACCCCCTTCTCCAAAGTATGAAATCTCCTCTCTAAAGCGTGAAACCCATCATAAAAAGCATGAACCCACAAATAATATGAAAATAATATTATTTTCATATTATTATGTTGATTTATCAAAAGCTGTTGATATATATATATATATTTTTTTCTTCATATTAGTATGTTGATTTATTAAAAGCTGTTGATATATATATATATATATATATATATATATATATATATATATATATATATATATATATATATATTTATATATATATATATATATATATATATATATATATATATATACATACATACATGCATATATATATATATATATATATATATATATCAACAGCTTTTGATAAATCAACATAATAATATGAAAATAATATTATTTTCATATTATTGGTGGGTTCATGCTTTTTATGGGGGGTTTCACGCTTTAGAGAGGAGGTTTCATACTTTGGAGAAGGGGGTTTCACAATTTAAAAAAAGAGGGGTATATATATATATATATATATATATATATATATATATATATATTTATAATGTACACTTCCCCATATTCTTTCTCATATTAATTACAGTATATTGTTATGGGGTTATCAAGAACATCAAATTGTCAAACTACAGAAATTAGTAAATATAATGCACATACAGATTTAATTTTAGATAAACTTCATTTTCTAAGGCTGGTTAAAGCTGGTTAGCATTTATATTTCATAATATTATATGACATTTGTATTTCAATCACATCCCTTACATACACAAATTTGAAATCCATCAAAATACACTCAAGGAAAAGAGAGCAGTTTCTATGTCTCCTTTTATCGGTCTCTCTCCATGTCGAGTAAGCAGTGCTGCCCTTCAAGAAGGTCATTCAGGTTGTTGCCATATGGTGGATGTTGAAACGTGCGTGCGTGTATGCGTGCACAACGAACATGTATACATATTAGCACGCAGGTGTCCTATTATTGCTACCAACCAAGTAAGTTTAATTTTGGTTGATCAAAATGCTGGTAGTTTTCAAAATAAACATTGTTAATGATCTAAGAGTAATATAAAAAAGAGTAATATAAAAAAGAACAATGTTTCAGTTCTATTTATTGGTTTATTTCAGGATGTTATATTGGGGTGAAGGCCGCGGAATGATGGCAGCTGGAATGGACGGCAGTGACCAGTTTATACTCGACAGACATGTCCAGAGCATCTTCAGCCTAACTGTAGACCCTAAAGGTGAATATATTGCAATAGTATATCTTATCATCATTTATATATATGTATGTTTAATGGATGTTGCTCATACTAGAATTTTTCGACCCTTTTCCATCTTAAATTAATGTTCCAATGTTAATGTTATCCATGTAATCCACCAGATATTGTTGACGTGTGAATGGATAATGATATTTTAGATATGTTTTAATATGGATTGTTCAAGAATAGAAAGTACACTAAGATAATTAACTATTCTGGATGTATGAAGCACAATACAGATCAGCTAAGAACTACTAAAAATTATATAATCAAAACATTTTCCTTTATATATCTTGACCCGACGTTAACAATGTCACTGTTTTTTTGCGGCTTTAGAAACTGCGTGAAAAATTGTTCATGTTCTCTCAATGGAAATACAGTTTTTATGGTTAGCAATAATTATTTCACGATATTTAAATTTTAAATTAGGTTAATGCGGGTAATTTATGATATCCCCAAATAATATAATCATGAGATGACAGCTGGAAACAAATTCGGAAAAGGTTGACCGTTCAGCGGGTACACTTGTGCAAAGAACAAGAATGTTAATAATAGTCAGGTCGTTTATTTTTTTCGAAAACAGTTACATGGCGAAAAAAAACAACATATTTCAAGTGGTTTCTAGAGTCACAATTACTGATTTTAGAAGGGGAACCACGCAAAATAAATATTTTCTGACCCCTCTGGGCCCTCAAAATTTTGTGATATTGAGCCGATGACAATACATAGGTTTTCATAATTGTTTTCAGCGTTATTTTGTTTCAGGAATGTTTATGCTTCCCTAGGTATTCGGAGTTATGTGCAATTTTCCTACACGCGGATTCCGATGTGGCGATTTTGGAGTCCCGATTTTGACTACCGGGCACCTTATTCAAATGAACGCCAAACAAAAACTAATATACATATTTTAATGATGTTTGTCCTCAAATCAAGTTAAGAAAACTCACTATGTATTAATTGAAGTAAATGACACTAGAGCCCTCTAAGAAATATAACAAAATAAATATTATATTTCATCCGTATACACACATATGCATCAACACATCAGTTATAGTGTAACATACAACAAAACAATCAATGCCACTTATATCTGGCAACTACTAAGACAAGGAAAGTCACATTAATGTGATTACAGTTGTCACACTTGCAATTGCAGAATGCGGTACATTCCATATATGCTTTTGCACATTTGCAATTGTAGCGCTTGTTTAAAAAAAGAGAACCTGATCAATTATTTGTATGCTTTGAGCAGGTCTGGTAGTGTTGTCCAAATGGGTGTCCAAACGTTTTCGGCCTTCGTCCAACCAGTCTTATTAGTAAATCCGCCAAAAAAGTGTACAATTGAGGTCTCAGTTTGTTGAAACTAACCTTCCTTACTTCATTTCAAAGTTGGCATGCGTGTAGAAGACGTATTGTACCAGTATTAGTGGTATTACGGCCTCAGTTGATGACACGAAACTTGGCCCTGAAAACGGATATGTTCGGCAACTGGTTCGTTACAATGTGCGCTCTGCAATTGTCGAGCTATTGGGAAACGATGCAGCCATTATGAATGTCATCGTCAGTTCCGCAAGTGAAGCCATCACTAATACGCTGATGGAGAACATGATTTTGTCACGACACAATGAACTCGCCGAACATTTGTCAACGTTTGTTGACGCAGCTATATGTGGTGTCTCGACAAAGTCGAATATATCGTGCAGGGCGCACGTGTTTTGCACGACCCTGCCCGGTTAGTTCGAGGTCTGCGTGTGCACATGTGATGCACGTGCACGCGTCGCATGTGAAATTTAACGGGCGAGCATTGTTCATGTTATAAACCAGCAGTCCGCAAACTCTGGCCCGCGGGCCAAATTTGGCCCGCTTTCAACTGGCCCGCTTGACCGTGCCAGCAATATAATTTTGTTCAGTACCAATTTTCCAGTTGTTCTGATTTGAAACGCTATAACTTGAAACGGCATTATGATTTGAAGCATAAAAAGTACTTTGACAGTGCATATGTGGGAAAAGACGAACGCATGAAGGAGTTCAAGAAACTTGGGCGAGACGAAGAGAGTATCTGTGTTTACAGACACTTCAAGCCATCTTAATGAAGCCAGCTATCGCACCTGTTACTTACTCGCTCAACACCAGGTGCATGCTTGGTCGTCAAGCTGGATTCGTTGCGTTGTTCTGTCAAGAAATCGGAAAGCCGAATCTGATATCATACCACTGCATAATTCACCAGCAAGCAGTGTGCGCGAAAGCAGGCTGTGATCTGCAGGATACGATGAAAACTGTTGTAGAGAGCGTGAACCTTATCCGCGCACGTTCTCTCAACCACATGAGGTTCCAAAATCACTTGGCTGCACTTGATGATGCAAAATTCTGCGATGCGCTATTCTACAACAGTGTCCGTTGGCTGAGTCTAGGCGCATTTCTTGAGAGATTTGCTGCACTGCTTCCTCTCATCGTGAGTTTTCTCAAAGAAATTTATCACCCAGTTGCCCATCTGGAAGATGAAAAGTTTCGGGTGCGACTCTGCGTTCTGATTGACATTTTCGGACACCTAAATAAGCTAAATCTGCTGCTACAAGGACGGCACAAGTTGCTGTGTAATTTGTACGAAGCGGTGAAGGGGTTCGAGGACAAGGTGACACTTTTCAAAGTTCATGCAGAAGGCGGCAATTTTTGCACTTCAAGTTCACCAGAGAATTCTGTGGCGAAGACGATGAACGTATTGCAGACGCCAAGCGGGCACTTGCTGATGTGCTTAACAGCCTGGAGACCGCATTCAGCGGACGATTCGCTGACTTCGCTGCTATCGCCGACGTTTGCTGCTTCTTTATAAGCCATTTTACTGCAGAGAAGAAGCTATGTAGGGAAGAAGAAGGTGGATTTATGGGGACGTTTTGTCGGGAGGGCTGATATGTACATGAAGGATGGACTTCATCTAAGTGGAAAGGAGGCAGCAGTATTCGCAGACGAACTTTCAGCAGCAGTAGATAGTGACACGGGTACAATGACGAATATTTTTGGAAGTAAACATTGTTAAACTAGAAGTGCAGGGGGGTTACCTAGAGGTGTCTCAAGCAGAACAAGAGGCCACTAGCACAGATAAACCAATATCAAATCGTCCGAAAAACATCTCTGAAAAAGGTTATAGATGCGTATGTTTAAATGCAAGGAGCATAGTAAGTAAAAAAAACGAATTAAACATTATGGTAGAAGATATTGACCCTCACATAACTGGTATAACTGAATCATGGGCCAACACAGATATAACAGATGCTGAATTAGGACTGACAGGACACATAATGTTTAGGAAAGATCGAATAGGAAGAAGGGGCGGGGGAGTTATTTTATATGTTAAAAAATCTATTCAGGCTTATGAAATAAAACTAGAAAGGAAAGCAGATTGCGATGAAGCTGTTTGGTGCAAAATTGTTTCAGGAAATTCAAAATTCCTTATTGGATTAGTTTACCGAAGTCCAAACATAAACGAAGAGGACAGCACAAAAATAAAAACTGCTATAAAGGAAGTTAGTAAAGGGGAATGTATCATAATGTGAGATTTTAACCATGGACACATACAATGGAATTCTCTAGAGAGCACAGGGATTGAGGACCAACAATTTCTATTTTTAATCCAGGATAGCTTTCTTACTCAGCACGTGCTAGAACCAACCAGGGGAGAAATGTATTAGATATAGTTTTGTCATCACAAAAAGAATTAGTGGACAATGTAAAAATATTTGAACCATTGGGTAACAGTGACCATAATCAAATACATTTTGACATCAATGTAAAATCAGAAAGTAAAAATAAGAAAACGTACAAGAGAAACTTCCACAAAGGTAACTACAAAGATATGAGAAAATACTTAGCAAAGCTAGATTGGAATAACATGCTGATGAATAAGGCTGCAATTGAATGTTGGAATATTCTAAAATATGAAATTGAGAGTATCATCGATAAATTTGTTCCCTTCCAAAAACAAGGAAAACGGTGTAGAAAGAAACACTTGTCAAAAGAGGCTATTAGAAAAATAGTGTTAAAACAAACTATGTGGAGGGTTTATAGGCGTACCAGAAAGGAAGAAAACTATGCAAATTACAAAGAGGCACTTAATGCAGCTACAACTGAAATCAGACAATCTAAAAGAAGGTATGAGCAAAAACTAGCATGTAACATAAAAAATGACAGCAAGAGTTTTTATGCATATGTCAGGAGTAAACAAAACATACAAGACAAGGTTGGACCTCTAGAAGACAGTGCTGGAAATATAATATCACAGGGGTTTTTAATGGCAGAAGACCTAAATGGTTACTTCAGTTCAGTGTTTACCAAAGAAGATGTTAGTTCATTACCAGTTGCTGATGCTAAATTTCAGGAGGCTAAATCTGAATATTTAGGACCGTTAGTTGTAACTCCAGAAATGGTAGCTAAGAAAATAAAGGCAATGAAAGATAATAAATCACCGGGAGTGGATGGGATTCCTCCAAAATTACTAATGGAAACAGTAGAACAAATCAGTATACCACTTGCAAGAGTATTCAACTTGTCATTAAAAGAGGGAGTTGTTCCTTTTGAATGGAAAGAAGCAAACATCATACCATTATTTAAAAAGGGTTCGAGAAATAAGTCAGAAAATTACAGACCAGTGAGTTTAACGTCATTGATTTGTAAACTATTAGAAAGGTTAATTAAAGACCATATGGTGGACTTCCTCGTTAAGCATAAATTATTAAATTCATCTCAACATGGATTCCTTAAAGCGAGGTCATGCTTAACAAATACGTTATGTTTTTTGGAAGAAATCACTAAGTGGATAGACGTGGGATCGCCAGTAGATATTATCTACTTAGATTTTCAGAAAGCTTTTGACAAAGTGCCACATCAAGGATTACTACTTCAATTAAAAGCCCATGGTATCGGGGATAGCATAACTGACTGGATAGAACAATGGCTGACTGACAAAAGACAACGAGTTGTAGTAGATGGAGAAGTTTCAAATTGGAAATCGGTTTTGAGTGGGGTACCTCAAGGATCAGTATTAGGACCTATATTATTCTTAATATATATCAATGACTTGGACGACAGTATAACAAGTAACGTACTGAAATGTGCGGATGACACAAAACTGTTTAGAAAGGTTAATACTGATGGTGATAAACAACATTTACAAAACGATCTAGACAGATTAGTGAAATGGTTTGAGAAATGGCAGATGTTGTTAAATTTTGGGAAATGTAAATGCCTACATACAGGACTTGGGAACTTGAATGTAAACTATAAAATGGGAGATACTGTTCTGGGTACTACTGTAAAAGAAAAGGACTTAGGAGTTACAACAAGCACTGATATGAAAGTTTCAGAGCAGTGTGGTATTGCAGCTTCAAAGGGTAATCAAATTCTTGGATTGATTAGAAGAAACAACATACAAGGGAAAAAAGTTAATTATACCTCTTTATAAAGCAATAGTTAGACCTCATTTAGAATACTGTATACAAGCATGGAGACCATATCGTAAGAAGGATATAGATACGCTTGAACGCATACAAAGGAGAGCAACTAAAATGATTCCAGAACTGAGAGACCTTAGTTATGAAGAACGCCTGAAAGAATGTGGTTTAACAACTCTAGAGACAAGGAGGTTAAGAGGAGATCAGATTGAAGTTTTTAAGATATTGAATGGGTATGAAAATATTGATAGAAATATGTTTTTCTCACTCAAGAAGGATAGCAGAACTAAAGGACATGAGGTAAAATTAGTAAAGGATCAATGTAGATTGGACATCAGGAAGCACTCGTTCTCACAGAGGACAATAAATGAATGGAACAAATTGTCTACAGATTGTGTAACTGCTAGCAGCGTGAATATGTTTAAAAACAAGGTTGACACATATCTCAGGAGGGCGGGTTATAAGTAGATGAACATTGTTGGACTCTCGATAAGCCAATGGCTTCCTTGTCCACTTGCCATCTGGGCCTTTGGCTTGGATGGCAAATCTTGTTAAATCATGTACTGTATCAAAGGGGCAATACATATGCTACTAATCTAAATTGTTTAGTATTGTTACAAAAAGGTTGTGCGTTTAATTTGTAGAGCTAAGAAGTTGGACAACACTTCTTGTCTATTCTCCAAGTTATGTATCCTGAAAGTACCAGATATTTTGGAATTACAAATTGCAATTATTATGTACATGGCAAATACCAACTTGCTACAAGTGAATATACAAAAGGTGTTTACTTTGTACAAGTCCGTCTATGTAACCAGACAAAGCCCCACTTTAAAAAAAAATTATGCTTGTAACTATTTAAAGAGAATGTGTATTTCAGTTAAAGGTGTAATACCATGGAACTCACTTGACAGCTCTTTAATATGTTGTAGAAACTTTCATCTTTAAAAAGATACACTGCTAACATTTTGGTTAGCTATATAGTATAAACGTAACAGCTGGGCTGTATAAATATTGATTTATTGTAACTACAAAAATGTTTTGTTTATGCTGGTCTTTACATGTTGTTATTATTGAACAGAAATAGCTAAGGTGACAATCTAGTCTAAAAACTAATATTTCACCATTCATATTGAAATATAAATAGTTACGTTGTAATCATGCATGTTGCATACTCTAATTATTTGCTTCTTATTATATTTATGGTAATTGGGCAAGTGTTATAAGTGACACACTTCTTGCCCTTTTCATCATCAAGACAGTGGTTTATGTTTTATGTGTGTCTATTTTGTGTGTGTTTTGTTGTTGTTGTTTTTGAAATAAAGACCTGATTCAATAGTAAGTCACCGCAGTCATACTACCCTGGAAGTTTCGTGACATCACTTGCTGCACCTCAAGCTAAAGTTAAGTTGGCTTCCCAAACAAAATTTGGTTGAACAAAGGTCAAAAGCGTTTGGAGACTCATTTGGTGTGTCCAAAGTGTCCAAAGCATGCATTGAATTGAAAAGGTGCTCTTGTGTGAAAAAATGCTGCAATTACAAATATTTAAACATGTATATGGAATGCACTGCACTCTGCAAGTGTGATCAATATGGTCACATTAATACATTTTGAACTTTCCTTGCTTTAGTAGCTTCACCATATAGGTGGCATTGCTTGTGCTGTCAACTGATATTTTCATGCGTATAATTATGTTATGTTATGTTATGTTATGTTTACTTTGCAATTTTTTTGGAGGTTCTATTGTCATTTAAATAATACTCACTCATATCCACTGTATGAATACTTCAATTGATATTACATATAGGGTGCTGCAAATTGTGTTTGGTGTTTGATACATGGATAACCAATAAGTGTGACTCCCCACAATGTATTATTGAATCTTTTAACATATTATTCCCAAATAGTCTTATATTGTTGGCATTCAAAGACAGAGTTAAAATATATATAAAATATATCTTGTTTGGCGCTCATTTGAATAGGTGCCAGTGGTCAAAATCGAGACTCCGAAATCACCACATCGGAATCAGCATGTAGGATTTTTTGACATTCAATATAATTCGATATATCGTAAACTAGTCAACAGTCAACCTACCATGGCATACTATGCACCTAAGCAGATATGGAAAATATGGTAAACAACGTTTAAGTGTGTGTTGCATATTTGCAAGGACATGGTTGTTATAAATTAATTGTCCACGATGTACCTTTCTGTTTATTCAGGTGACAGGCTGTATTGGATTTCCAGTAACACAATCCAATCTTTGTCGATTCAAGGGAAAGACAAAAGAACGGTAGCTCCGTCAGTCATTGATTTAGGAATGACTCTCCTCGGCCAGAACTTATACTACACCATGTTATTGAATGACACAGGACAAAAGTATGTTATCATATAATGTTGTGTCATTGAACAAATGCTGACATGATAATTACAATAGTAGACTACTACCAATTTACAATCCTGTTTGTTTCATTTAGATTGTGCAGTTGTTTTCCCTGATAGACGTGCACTGACGCAAGGTATAATGGAAGATGCTGATGCCTGTTTTGAAATGTTATATTTCTTTGATGTTCATTATTTCCTTTATTGAATAACAACACAAGTATGATATTTATAGTTAATTTGCGCACTATCAGAGAGAGGAGGAAGGGAGGGATGGAGGGATAGTGGAGAGAGGGAGGGAGGGAAAGCTAAGAAACTACCACTTACTGAAAAAAGTACCTTTATCCCGAAGAAAAAAGTTTTGCCAAACATAGCAAACAAAGCATTCTCAAATACAAAACAATCGTTGCAATTTCTTATATACGACACTTAAGAAATATACTATCTATGTGTATGTACCTGCTTCTCCGGGAACTCATGTCCTAAATGTTTTGTTAAAAATGGAATATCTTAAAGGGGAACTGAAGCAATTTTGTGTTATGCCGTATATTTAAATATATATTATCTAACTATGCATTAATGGTGACAGATACCTTCTAATTTATGAGATAAACTGAAAGACAAAAATCGACAAAATACATCACTGCGTATCGCCATCTTGTTGTCGAAACGAGTGGTTTGAGTCGCGTATATCTAATCAATGTAAATTTTCGATTTTTTGCGATTTATTTCGTAAATAGGCATTCTGGAGCGAAAAAAAAGATATGGGTCTCTGTTATATATACAAGTGTTTACACACGTGAGCAAAATAGCGTTTTTGTTCGTTCCAAATAAAAAAAGTTAAAGAAATTACAACAAAACACGCAAAAAATCGTGGAAAACGCCACAGTTCTCGAACACACGAGACGCTAACCAACGAGAATATGCGAAAACGTAATACCGGAACTATTTTTTATTTGTTGACAAGATAGATGCATCGCTTGTGACAGTTTTACCAGATCTGCTACTAGCGATTAGTGGTTTACTGAACTTCCGTAATAGTTGTCTATCTTTGGAGAAATGGAAACCACAGACGAAGAGTCTACTTCGACAGCCCTTGGTCTGCTGTCATTGCATGATTTGCGTGCCGACTCACTGATTCGTGGGCAGGTCAGTAATTCAATTGTTATCGAATCATTGCCATTTTAATAATCATATTTTTTCTGCATATTTCTTTTACCTAGCCCGAGGGCGAGGTTCGAACTACAATGGCAATGCAAGCAGGCTTTTCTCTTTATTTTGTATCTAATCTAATGAAGTGTACCGTGACTGTATTTTAATATTGTGTTTGATTTTGTGTTGAATAACATTGCTGACAATAATAACATGAGGGTTTATTTAATTCATTATGTGAATATATATATATATTCTTAAATGTTACCGTAATCGTGATTGTAATAATGATTGTAATCATGACTACATTAGCAATTGTGATTGCATTAATTACTGTAATCATGATTACATTAATATTCGTACTTGTAATCACACAGTAAAAACCTCTCGGAAAAACGGCCGAAACGCATGGAAAATCGAATAAAAAGAAAACTGGTGTGCACTGGATGGCTCCTGGATATATCAGCTAGTACTACAAATGCAAGGAAAAAATTTTTGATCGACTTTCGAGGAAGAATTTGCAGCGGAAAAGGTGGTTGCAAATGCGGAAATTGCCGTGTCCGCCAGCCGCAGGCTCTGCGAGTGACCACTTTTCCGATGCAGATTAAAAGACAAAAGACGTATGTGGTGAGCATGGACAGACGGTGAGCATCAAGATGTCATTCTTGGTCAAAGACATCTTAGATCTTTTTTCCGCATATGACCATGCATCTACAGACTATTCTGCGACAAGGAAACGTCAGATATCAGAGGGCAGAGCGATGCGTAGGAAGCGACGAGCCGAAACCAGGTTAGTAAATTGGATTACCGTTACCATTGTGACTTATCACTACGATTACAATATAGTTCCACCCCAATAAGCACAGCTGTGCTTCAACGTCAGCATATATATGACCCACAGTAAATCGAAATGTATGAATACAATAAAGTGCGAGTAAGTGTTAATAGTATGATATAATTACGAGTGTTTTCCAATCCGTCGATGTACCGTCAATACGTGGCCGTACTCAAAACAATAACAATAACTCAGTAAGTGCTACATGATATACTGCAGCCTTGTAACATGGGCCATGGCGTATGTACTAGGCAAAATTATTCAAGAAAATAATTTGATATTATTTATTGACAGTCATAATAATTAAGTCTCATACTCCATACTTCTAAATGCATAGAGAGCAAGCGGCAAGCGTTAGGCTAAGCCTGGGGGGGTTAGATGCATGGGAGAAACACGACGAAAAGACAATATAGACTATAGTGCAACAGAAGCCTACTGTTGCTGTTTACATTTCAAATTCTTTATGGAAATATTTAAATATACAAATACTTTGATTGTTATTAAGTGCAAATGCAGTTACAAAAACTTTTTAAAAGTATTTAAATATTTAAATAAAATGCATTTCACCCATGCAATGTCTAGCTGGAAAGGAAACTAAGGCGTCGTCATCTACCCAGTTGAACACTGTCAGATTACATGTCTGCTTTGTATAATGACACTTTACAATTTTTGTCTGAATTCTTGTGATTTGACAATAAGGCAAAATTATATAAAATGAATTTGCTTTATTGATCAGATTAAACCCCACATGTAATAACCGGAAGTTCATAAAGAGATGTATTAATTACATTTTATTCTAACATGACTGATAACACTGTAATGAATATCGTGGGGGAGGGGGCAACTGTCGGCAACCCACAATAGTATTAGTACAAGCTATACATATGAAGGAAGTATATCAGGCATGGGGTCAATTCTGTTTTGTCAATTCCAAAAAATCACTTCTAATTCCGCCTTGCCAAAAATCAATTCCAACTGTTAAAATCCTAGGCTAAAGAAAAATTCAAATCCAATTCGTTTTAACACAATTTTATTTGTCACGTGTGCACAATCATATTTAATTAGATATGATTAAAAAATTATTGTTCGTTAAATGCACACATACACACATATATATATATATATATATCAGGTTTGCCATAAAAAACTTTAAAATGGCATCCAGCCATTTCATATGTACTTTCTGCTGCGACACCTCTCCTGGATTTTTGGTAACAAAACCAGACATTTTGGACAGCCCTGGACAGTTGGGTCATTAATCTGAGTTTTGAACAGTTTCCCCTGTTTATATTGGGTCCAGGTCATTTGCCCCCCTCCCGGACATTTGCCCCTTTGTCACTTGCCCCCCCAGACATTAGCCCCTTATTCAAAATCTGGACATTTGCCCCCTGTCCGTAGCTTCTGGATTAGTTGTAAGTTTTTTTTAAGAAATGTTTTTTTAACTTATTTTTTCTGAACATGAATTCAAGATATATATTACCCTAATTACAATTAATGTTCTTTGTGCCAGATCAGCCAAGTAAATTACTTTATGTAGTTGGAGATGATCCTGTAATCAAAGGATTATCTTTATTGCAATTGTGGAAGAAGTCAGTGACATTAGGACCAGGACATGTTAGGACAATTGAGGATATTTGAAAGAAGCCATCTCAACAAGGTTTCTTTTGAATTGCATTTACCATGGAGAGTTGGAGTGACTCCATTTTTCTATAAAACTGGATGCACAAGCTAGAGTTGTCAGAAAACACTTATAACTTCATCATGGAAATTACTACTAGCATCTGAGGAGGTCAGAAGCTATGTTTTGAGTGTCATTCCTACACCAAGAAGGGGGACCAACAAGATTACTCTTCAATGGGAGCGAAGCCAGCGTCGATGCTAATAATGCAAGGGTGCTGTGGTCACTGATCTGATCTCCAGATCCAGAATGTGATCAACAAGACTGCCTGCAACCATGATGGTGACACGGCACAGATAGAAGCTGCCAAGGTCCGTGAGGACCTGAAAACTAAGGCAGCTAATACCAGGGGCACTCCAAACCAGCTGATCTCTGACTCGTTCCTGTCCACCACTGTTTGTGGAAGCATCACCCCAAGAACCCATCTTCCACCAGTGATCTGACTATCAATGATACCTGGAAGACAACTGGTGACAAGATCATCTCATACACACTCCAGGGGATAGGCCATTGCATTAGGCTAAAGTGACTTCGACTTGTCATTGAATGTTATGTTATTGTAGTAATAATGATAAAACTGATTTTCACTTGTCAACTATTATAGAAAAAAGGGGCAGTCCTGGGGGGAGCAAATATACTAGGAGGCAGATTTATATCGCTATCAGTTGTGGTATCATTGATATTTCATCAAATTTACTGGAAAGTTTGAGTTTTCAACATCCTAATCTCCAACATGTATTCTCCATGGGGACATTTTTAATTACTACAAAGGGCAAACCCTACAGCCACATGTAACAGCATTGTACAGGTGACCAGTGACATGTGTAGTATGGGAAACTTGTGGGCTGAACATTAGGCTTGGATAAAAAAGATGCTGCATTCAAGTGGGGCAGGCTTCCTCTCTCACACAAAGGGAATGAGCAGGCAGGTGCCCTTAATTGGCAATCTCTGTAAATAAACGTTGTACACTGAGAAAGAAAATGAGGCCTGAATGGTCTGATTTTGGTTTTACTGTCTATTACAGTAACTTAGTATTTCTTTTTGATGCAAATGCTTGATTATATTGTTCACAATGTTTCAATACCAGAGAAGACAGTGTCTGTGCTGTAATGTTGACAACTTCCTGGCTGTTACCAGATTCAGAGTGACATGCTAATAGCAGACAAATATGATTTTAAAAGTAATATAAGTAAATATAAGGGTAAATATTAACAGTATCAAGTCAATAATTCCAATTCAATTCCAATTCCCCCCCAAAAAAAAAAAAAATTCAAATTAAAAAAACATTTTTGAAGTCAATTCCAATTCCGGAACTGGAATTGAGGGTCAGTTCCAATTCCGGAATGGAAATGACCACATGCCTGAAGTATATTCATGACAATATCTTGTCTCTGTGTACTACAGCAACAGTCATGAACAGTATAATTGAATTGAAACAAGCTTATGTCTGTGGGGCTTTTGTCGGGAGGGGCTTTTGTCCAAGCACCATACTATCTAGCAGATGCTTTCAGTATAATACCTAATAACTATATATATATTTACATATACATATATATATATATATATATATATATATATATATATATATATATATATATATATATATATATATACATATACGTGTGGGCAGGTATGTGTGTGTGCATGCAGCATTTATAAGGTAAAGATGTCACAAACATAGATCTGCATTTGGTCCAATAACAATATTCATGCATTATGTTATCTAAATAGAGTGTCAGATATAAAATAAGGAACCCCATAGAAAGTATACCTATGGGTCCATATTTTGTTATAGAATTTTGACCTCCCTGGTCCATTGAAAACAGTGCAGTGTTGATTAGATAATATAATACACTTTGGAGCTAGGATGCTACAATTTTGGTTACATGCGTTTGGTTATGTTACCAGTGGCATTCATCAAACTGACCAAACAGATTCATTAACAACATTAAGAGATCAGTGAAAGACCCATTGGTTGAATTAACATGGCTCCATAGGGAAAATGCTTTTCCCTGTGGTTGATTACTTGATATATTCTATATGACACTGGCACTCTTATATTCTAAAAATAATATATACAAGAAAAAGTTTCTCACATTGTGATTAATTTTTATTATGCAAAAGATGAATTTTGTAAAATTTTCAAGTCACTGTATGTGTAATCTTTTCAGATGAAGGATTCACCATTGGTTCGTACAAGTACAGGTACTAGTTTTGAAGCATCCAGCGCTACGGGTGATGCCGTCAATCTTTACATTACGGATGTCACCTTTAGTGCCATCACTGCTACTACTGCTGTGGCACCACATACAACTGATGCTGAAATGCAAATCGATCCAGTAACGATATTTCAAGTGCCACACTTCGCGAATGCTGCTGTAGTCATGGATGACATTATTGCACCAATGAACGTTGATCATGACTACTCCTATGTGAAGCTTCCATCAGATTCAGTGAGAATAAAGACATTGGTGCAGATGATGCACACTGTGTGATAACAGCGACATAACCGAAGATGACTCAAGCAGCTCCGACACCTATGAGAAAGAGAAGAAGTTTGTCATTCGTGAGAAAAACTTATGTCACTTTTCTGCACCTGCCACACACCAAACAGCCATAAACTGTGACACAGGTTGTACTCATGTCTGATCTATCAGCCAAGGTCTTTCGGATACTGGGGTGTCTGTCAGAAGAAAGTGTGCTGATTTCTACCCCTGGATGAGTGAAAGGTGAATTGAATATGATAGGTGTACATGTACTATCAGTCAGAATAAGTAGTGTATTGGTGTATATTTACTGCCAGTAGTGTATTGGAACAGATGGTTGGTGTGCAAGTACTATCAGTCAGAACAAGTAGTGTATTGATACATATGATTGGTGTACATTTACTGTCAGTACAAGTAGTGTATTTGGTAGAGAATGAGACACTTAGTTTACATTTGCTGTCGGTAGGAACAAGTAGTAGATTTAGTCAGAACAAGTAGTATATTGGATACACATGATTGGTGTACATTTACTGTCAGAAGAAGTATTGAAATGGTGCAGATTCCAGAATGAGATCACTGGTGTACATTTACTGTTGGTAGGAACAAGTAGTGTATTGGTGTACATTTACTGTCAGTCAGAACAAGTAATATTGTTACACATGATTGGTGTACATTTACTGTCCAATCAAAACAAGTAGTCTATTGCCATTGGTACAGATGATGATGGTGAAACAGTTAAAATGCCTTGGCTTTACAAAGATTAATTATTTCCTAAGCTAAACTACCAGTATATTTGATATGTTGTGGCATAATAATGATGTGTGTAACTGTGATATCCATGTTCCTGGTTGTATTTCCCAGTGGTAGAAGTCACTGTTTTAGGTAAATGTTTAGTCTTGGTTTCAGTCATTCTAGTTAGCCTTATTTCTTTGATAATTGTTTTACTATGTGAATAAACGTTTGATATATTTTATGTTGGTCTCAATATAAATGAAATTGTATGTAGTGACATGCAAGATGCTGCAGGTAACATTTTTGTTGACAGAAATGGGATATAGATAAGAAGACATTCACATCATTCAGTTATTAATATTTTAGTGGGAATTGTTGTAGTTTTCCAGGTTGTTTTTCGACCTGCTGCATACTGTGGGTGCCTCACAATTTGTCTATAACAGACTATTGGTACACTCACCTGTGTCAGGTCAATCTCCATAGCTAAACTTTCCATCAATTCAATTCGGTTCAGAATAGACACCACAGATCCTTCCCACATCGCAGGATGGGATTACTTGTCTTGCCTTTCCTGAGCCTGAAATATAATTTGTCAGGGTTAGTTGATAGCACTAATTCCATAATTACCATAATAGTTGCAAAACTGTGAACATTACATACTGTCAGTAGTTAATTATTGTTATTTAAATTATTACATTGCACCAAACAACAAGGTGTTGTGGTGTGCAATCACAATTGCTAATGTAGTCATGATTACAATCATTATTACAATCACGATTACGGTAACATTTAAGAATATATATATATATATATATATATATATATATATATATATATATATATATATATATATTCACATAATGAATTAAATAAACCCTCATGTTATTATTGTCAGCATGTTATTCAACACAAAATCAAACACAATATTAAAATACAGTCACGGTACACTTCATTAGATTAGATACAAAATAAAGAGAAAAGCCTGCTTGCATTGCCATTGTAGTTCGGACCTCGCCCTCGGGCTAGGTAAAAGAAATATGCAGAAAAAACATGATTATTAAAATGGCAATGATTCGATAACAATTGAATTACTGACCTGCCCACGAATCAATGAGTCGGCACGCAAATCATGCAATGACAGCAGACCAACATCTAGCACTGCTCTGTGTGTGCATATCACTACAAAATCATCGTCTTTGCCTTCGTACGGTGATACAAGCACCAACGCGGTCGGGCACACGGTGCTGCATAGCCATAGCCTAGCCCTAGGCATGGTAGCTTCCTCGGCGCAGCATGATGACTCAACGTAAACGTGCGCAAACATCGGGACGCAATTTCCACAGGTTCACCACATCACATTACCTAGTCAGGAATCGTTGACAGTCAAAGCGCTGTTGTAATTTTTCCTAAATCCAACGTCAACAAAGGCGAAGCCGACCTGGACTCTGGAGTCTGGAGCGTGACTCGCACACTCGGTGACGCTTTACGACTGTCAACCGTTGTTTCCGTGTGGCCTGTCGAAGTAGACTCTTCGTCTGTGGTTTCCATTTCTCCAAAGATAGACAACTATTACGGAAGTTCAGTAAACCACTAATCGCTAGTACCAGATCTGGTAAAACTGTCACAAGCGATGCATCTATCTTGTCAACAAATAACAAATAGTTCCGGTATTACGTTTTCGCATTTTCTCGTTGGTTAGCGTCTCGTGTGTTCGACATCTGTGGCGTTTTTTGCGTGTTTTGTTGTAATTTATTTAACTTTTTTTATTTGGAACGAACAAAAACGCTATTTTGCTCACGTGTGTAAACACTTGTATATATAACAGAGACCCATATCTTTTTTTTCGCTCCAGAATGCCAATTTACGAAATAAATCGCAAAAAATCGAAAATGTACATTGATTAGATATACGCGACTCAAACAACTCGTTTCGACAACAAGATGGCGATACGCAGTGTTGCATTTTGTCGATTTTTGTCTCGAACAAAATCAGTTTTTCAGTTTATCTCATAAAATTAGCAGGTATCTGTCACTATTAATGCGTAGTTAGATAATATATATTTAAATATACGGCATAACACAAAATTGCTTCAGTTCCCCTTTAAGTGTCATTCATGGTTCTACGCAAATAGCAGACATATCACCAAAACAATTACTGTCATTATTCGAGGGTTAGCAGCAGAAACAACAACTGCCACTACGCTACAACAGCCACTATGGTTGCAGCTGTTGTGTATTACTGCTTCTGCTCTTGTCGCTGCTGTTGTCGCTACTACCACCATCACTACTTAATGAACTAATAATGTTAATAAACTACACTATTAATTATTTTGTCATAACCTATACTATGACTATTTACTAGTACTGCAACCAGCACTGTTCTTAATATAACATTATTATACTTTCAGTCATATTGTAAAATTGAACATATCTGAATCAACATCGACATACCAGATAGTTTCACCTCCTGTAAGTCTTCCACCTTCGACGATGACAGCCTACAGCCACGAGTACAAAGGTTTGAACATTATGGTCCTACATACGCTAATGCTAAATGTACATTGCTGCAAGCAAATTCCTGATCTTGCTTGAACGTGTTAACTGCTTTTCAAAAAAATACACTATATGTCATCATGTACCATGTACGTTTGTTAAATGTGGCAAATACAAAAATTAATACCTAGACACAAGCCTATAAAACGAATCAAACTTACTGGCATTGAGACAGTCACTGCTACTAATAGTATCGCTGTCCCTTCATCTATCAACATCAAGGTCATGTTTATGGTGTCACAGCCAACACTACCTAATATGTTAAAGTGTATTGTTTTGGCCATCAGATGTTGGAAAGATTAATGAGTGCAGTCATCTCAACGGAGGCTGTGAACACATATGTATACCGACACCAAGGGGACGTCGCTGTGCATGCTGGGATGGATTCAATGTTGTCAACGAAACGAAATGTTTTATCAGCAAATGTAAGCTGCCGTTTCATATGTTTACCAAGATGTTTAAAGGGAAATTACTGAATTTAAGACATGAATTTTTGTTGCTATACGAAACATGTTATGCCGTCTGCATTACTGCATGCGAGCGACGTTGCAATTCATGGTTTGGTCCACTTGCTATTTTAATTCACATCTCCACTTAATTTCTATGCAAAACCTACCAAAAGGGGAAAGACATTGTCTACCCCTGCTTTGTATTGTTCAGCAAACCATGCATTGCACTTGGTAGTACTGGGTCTACACAGTCGAGACGAGATGTTTCATTGTTTTATGCGTAACCCTCTAATATAAATATAGGACCTAACATATTGATTTGAGATAATGTGTCAATGATGTATCAGTATTGAAGTATTGTGCATGTTGACTCCTTTTCAGACACTTGCCCACTAGAATACAATGCAACTCGTGGACGCATTCAGAATCCAGGTTACCCAGGATACCAGAACAACATGCATTGTCAGATCATAGTGCATATACAGAAACCGGGTCAAGTCATCTTTTTGAAAGTGGAACAATTTGACCTTGAACACGACAACGACGTTCTGCATATTGAATCGGAAAGGTGGTCTGGGACAATTAACAGTGGATACAACTACACAGGTGCCATTTCATGACCTAATTTGTAATATGATGGTCAGCCAAGTTGAGCCAACTCAAATACTTGTTTACAGTGTTAACATCCTAATAATGGTATCCCTAGATGACTAGATGTCTTTTAGTGCATAGTAATAACTTGGTCATTGTAAAAGTCACCTTATATGTCATGAAATATTGCTAGAATGGCATTTTACAACCGGATACACGTCTGCATTCCCACGTACGACATTATAATATACTACGTTGAGAGGTGACGTGCTCAACACGTTCAACTGGGTGAAATGACGCAACGATAACTGAAAGTAACTTCCAACAATATAAAACCATTGTCGAACCCGAAACTCAAAATAGGCTAAGTGTTTGCTAGAGTTATAATTTGTTGTTATTCTTCTTGTTAAATAAAAGTGAATACAAGTGAAACCTACTGGCGATTCATCACTGACGCAGCGATCACCAAACGTGGCTTTTCAATCGCCTATGAAGTACACGATGGTTAGACATTTAATATATTTGTATGTATGTATGTATGCATGTATATATATATATATATATATATATATATATATATATATATATATATATATATATATATATATATATATATATATATATATATATATATATATATATATATATATATATATATACATATTGGCGTGCAAACTTGTAGGCATGCGTATGTATGACTGTGTGTACATGTGTGTTACATTTGTGTGAGTTTGGATTTGTATGTATATATGTACTGTGATGTATGTATTGTGCAAAGTGTGTACTTCTATATATGCACATGTGTGGAAAGTGATTAATTGTTATGTATATTATTATGTGTAAATGTGACTAGGTGTGGTTTTATGTGTGTGGGTGTATGTGAGCATAATGTCAACAGTTTGCTACTTACTGTCTTAAAATGTAAATTACTCAAGAAAGCATAGTTTATTTAAGTGTCCATATATAGGCATGTTTGGTGTGATGTCAATTAGATATTGATTATGTTATTTCAACGATAATCGTGGTCTTCGTTGTAGTAACACACTGCAATAGCAGCTCCCTGTGTAGGAACGGTGGAACATGTGTCAACAGCAGTTTCTGCGTGTGTCCCGCAAACCTCAAGGGTGATCGATGTGAACTAGGCGAGTGTTACATATAACATTATATATATTATATATATATATATATATATATATATATATATATATATATATATATATATATATATATATATATATATATATATATAACTTTTATTTCTCTTCCGGAAAGGAATTCTTCTTTCAACATTTTTGTTTTGTTTTGTTTTTGTGAAAGTTTTTCTTCTGAGATTGTTTACATGTATCTAAGATACAATTCTTACTTGGCGATCGACCGACTGTCATGTTTTTAATTGAGTTATTGAGGTGAACAAAGGTCTGGATTCTGGAATGTTTAAAATACATTCTAAAAAACTCTATAAAGGTGGGTATGTAATATTCAGACAAGACTGTAGAAAGATATGAAGATTTGTTTAAATAAACATAATTAATTTGGAATATGTGTATGGCATATATATATATATATTATATATATATATATATATATATATATATATATATATATATATATATATATATATATATATATATATATATATATATATATATATATATATATTTATGTGCGTGCATGCATGCGTGTGTGTGTGTTTGTACTTGCGTAGAAAGACTTCACATGATATAAGCGCAAGTTATATCAGATTTTTACATTGTGCCTTATTCGTGAAGTGTTCAATCAAGTCAATAAGATTAGAGAACTTTCATTTTACATATCCAAGGTTTGTTTAATTTACGTGGTAGAGGCTTTCGTAAATTTATCAAGTCGACTTCATCAGTACCGATGACGCAGAATCGAACACGTGACGCAGTTCATAATTGCACTCATCTCTGTGTTCTGGTTTTCCTGATCCAGATGGCTTCCTTGATATGTCAGATTCTTCGGTTGGGTTCCTTGTCTATAATTTTCACTCCCTCCCAGTCTATGATGTGGTTTTCAGTTGTCGCATGGTCTGTAAGGGCGGATTTATCGATGGTAGACATCAGTATTTTGTTCCGCTCCTTGTGTATTTCCCATGTTTCGTGTTGTCTACGTCCTTTCTGTGTTCCTCCAGTCGTATTTTAAGTAGTCGTTATGTCTCCCCAATGTACTCAGCACCACAATTCTTGCATGGTATTTGGTACACCAGTTCACCCTGTTCTTCTAGCTCTACTTTGTCCTTGGGATGTACCAACAGGCACCTGAGGGTGGTGTGGGGACGCATGGCTGTTGCTACTCCATACTTCTTCAGTACTCGATGTCCTCTCACTGAGACCCCGTCTACGTATGGGATGACTACTTGGCTCCTGCAGTTTCTGTCATTTGTTTGAAATTAACGTCTCACACCTGTTCATAAGGTTTCTGACAACCCCTAACTTATGATTTTTGGGGTGGTGGGACGCAAAGTGTGCGTCTTCTTTCTAAACACTGTAGACTTCACACTGCCATCTTCCTTTCTGGTGACCTTCGCATCCAATAAGGGCACGCTGTTGTTCTCTTCGTCTTCCCGCGTAAAAATTATGCTACCTGTGGGATCTACAGTGTTCATGTGTTGTTGTAATGTCTTTGCTTTTCCTGTGTGTACCAGGCAAATTATTTCGTCCACATATTTTTTCCAGTTTCTCGGTTGGCAATCTGCCGGTGCTGTGGCTATTATTTTCTGCTCCAGGTCCTCCATGCACAGGTTCACAACAATGGGGGATACTGGACTACCCATTACTACTCCAAACTTCTTCTGGCAAATTTCTCCTCCAAATCTGAAGTATGTCGTCTCCAAGACAAATTTCAACAACTCCATGATGTCGTCTACGCTTAGGTTTGTTCTGTTCTTTAGTGTCTTGTCACTCTCTAGTCTTTTTCTGATGACTTCGCATGCTTCTTTGTTCGGGGTCTTCGTGAACAGCGACACAACATCATATGACGCAAATTATTTTCCTTCTTCCACTCTCAGCTTTGTCATTTCTTTCACCAGTTGTTGAGAGTTTTCTGTGTGGTGTTCTGTTTTTCCAACAAGTGGTTGTAGTATGTTGGCCAATTGCCTGGATACTCTGTATGCTATTGTCCGTGTGTAGTCGACACTTGGTCTGAGTGGCACTCCCTCCTTGTGGTAAGGTCTGCTTCGTTTGTTCTGTTTCTCTTCGCTTCCAAGCGCTGAATTGTTTTGTTGATGACACCATTTTGTTTTCTCGTGTGTACTCTCACTGACATGCGCGATGTGGCGCGTGACGTTTTGTTTTTGTCCCCTTGACAACGAAGTAAACACCTTCGTTTCTAGGGCGAGTTTCTTGTGTTTAAATGCGTCCAATTTGTACGTATTCTCTCTCTCTCTCTCTCTCTCTCTCTCTCTCTCTCTCTCTCTCTCTCTCTCTCTCTCTCTCTCTCTCTCTCTCTCTCTCTCTCTCTCTCTCTCTCTCTCTCTCTCTCTCTCTCTCTCTCTCTCTCTCTCTCTCTCTCTCTCTCTCTCTCTCTCTCTCTCTCTCTCTCTCTCTCTCTCTCTCACTAAGTTCTAGGCTCTCACTTGGCTTTGCCCACTATTCTCCTCGCATTCGTCGTGTTTATCGGGTATTTTAGATTGAGACTGGGAGGTGTTACATTGATGTCTTAGGACTTTGCAACGTAGCGTAAATACAAGGTGGTTCCTGTGGCGCGAAACCTTTCTGGTAAATTTTTGGGGTACCTCAAGTCTTTGACACATTCATGTCCATACTTCGTTCTAAGATTACTGAACATTCATTAAAGTCAATGAGATACCTCTCACTATGAATATAAGTGGATCGTTTGCATGTTTTATACGACAACTCAAATTACTGACATCAGAGTCGAATAACAATTGTAATTATTTAATTACAATTTCAAATTCCAATAATATATGTCTTAATGTGTGCACTTTATTACATGTATTTTGTATGTAATGTGTTACTTCTACTTGTTTGTAATGTATACGTGTTGTAGTCAAACACGTTTATGTGTTGTCGTCATACAACCGCGATACAAGTATGATGTGCTGTTGTCATGTAAGTATATGTGTTGTTATCATACAATTATATGTATTTTATTCCATGTTAGTTGACGACGACCCGTGTCGCTCCCTCCCCTGTCAGAACAGTGGCCAGTGCAAGTCTCTGTCGTCCGGTTACACGTGTGAATGTAGACCAGGCACAACAGGACGTCAATGTGAAACAGGTATTTGCTGTTGTTTAAATGTCTTGGATATTTTTGTGTGTGTATGTTAATGGGAAAAGCATTACATTACTTCTCACAAATAAAATGTGATGATGCCTTACAATTGTGGTAGAAGCATCACAAATATTTTAGAATTGGAAGCAATATAGTTAAGTACACATATATAGCTGTAGCAACAGTATTGGTAAATTATTTTCAACATTTCACTTACAGTAATCCGTTTTGCTTGTTCAAATGGCACATTGTTTTGATAATACATATCACTGCGTTACACAACAAAGAATGACAATTTGAAATGAAATCTAGCAGCTGTCCATGATTGGACGCACGTACGCACACACGCACGCATGCAATCTCTCTCCCCCCACACAAGCACTAATAATAACCTTGATGGTGATGAGCATTTGTACGTTGCAAACTGTGCACATAATATGCTTTGCTTGGAATGGAGTATCCGTCCGTGCGTGCGTGCGTGTGTATGGCTATCGAACAGATAGAAACAGCCAATTTAAACGTCGCGTTGACACATTCTGATGTTTTAGTCGTATATTCTGTTATGTGTTTCATCTTCAGATAAGCCCTGTGCATCTGTGACGTGTCATAATGGGGGAACATGCAAACACATCGATGCTGGAGCGTGGTGTGAATGTCAACCTGGTTTCATAGGAAAATTCTGTGATACGGGTAAGATATTGAAAATAAATATTGATGACATATTTAAATTATAATCTTGATCAGTAGTAGGGGAAGCCGGGGCCAGTTGTAATGCGGGTAAGTTTTAACAGACGTACTACAGAAAAAACTACTAATGGCAATGCAAATTATATCACAAGGTAGTTAACTTCATCAATAGTTTTGAGCATGTCACGTGTGATCTCACACGTGACATGCTGAAAGTAAAAAAATTGCTCCATTTGTTAGAAAAAAAACCTCATTTGTAATCAGACCGTTGTAACAAAAATCAATATTTTCAGGTTTCCAGATGGAATTGTTACTAATCGAAGCCGCAACATCTCCAGCAAATAATCAGTGCATAAATCAAAGTTAATGCAATACACATTTGCGCAATTATGCGTTTTACGAGATCTTCTAAAGTGTTACAATTTACCCCGATGCGCGGAAAGTTGTAACAATAATTTTTTTAATAATCATGAAACACAACCAAATAAATTTAAATAAGATTTTATTAATATGGAATATTACTTAGTATTTCAACTATAATTTATGATGAAATAGTGTATCGTAAAAAAATTACTGAAACTACTCAATTCAAAAGAAGCATAGAATAGCCGCCCCAGCATCCGACACCTATTACTGGATCCATGTGATATCACACGTGACATGCTAAACAAAATTTATGACAGCTTCACTGGGATAACACAGCGGATCTCCTCTTTCCTCTCTTCTCCCGTGCCCCTTTGTATATGCGCTTATGTCGAGTCGCCATTGCCGCCGCTTGGGTGCATTATTGGCTGGCGTCGTGACTGCGACGTGACTGTGGCCCAGCTTCGTGACCATCGCCATCCCGAGGCGAGCGACCTGCTATTACCATGACCTGCGTCATAACCCCGTCATCGTAAAGCAGCAGGTGTGTAGGTTGGGCATCCCTGAGGCCGTCTGTCTTCAGGAGCCGCTCCTGCTCCTCATCGATCCCACAGACCGCCCTTCCCAGTCGACATTCCAGCCCTCTGAGCGACCGTCTTCTCACTGCACAACCAAAGCGGTCACTCCACTACCCACGCCCATGCATTTAGACATGGCAACGTTAACTTGAAGATGGACATCTTCAAGTTAACGTTGCCATGTCTAAATGCATGATCGTCTGCATATCGCAATCGGCAAGCATCCGTGTCAAGGCCCAGTCGCCGGTATATGCTCGCCAGGCCTGGTCCAACAGTAGGCAAATACCGCCGGGCTCAACGAACAACCCTACATTACACCCCTCAGCTGTTGGAATGTTGGGGACATTAGACCCCCTGCAGATAGTCTGACAGCCACCGTCGAAGTGTTGCCTGACGACCTCGTCGGTCTGTCTTATCATACCTTGGTCCTCGAGTGTGTGCCATGTCGTGCACCAGTGGATAATCATGAAACAAACTATTAAATTCTGCATGCAAAATGTATTGAAATGAAACGATGAAAACTCATGAATTTTGGTCCTTGGGGAAATTTTCTAACTTTGTCATGTGATCGGCGAAAGAATGGAAGTCACCTCCATCATCAGCCTTGACCCCATAAAGTCTTTACCGTTATGAATATCCACTAGTTTGAGCCTTACCAGATCTAACGATGATTTGAGCAAAATATATGCACATTTTAATCAAAACGACTGCAAACATTACTTAAGCTATTCATGTACTACATATTATGACATCAACGAACCGGATTCGCGATAGGTTAAATCAGTTGAGGACGCAGTTTAAACGTGTACCAGCCCGCCCCCAAAAATAGGTCCGTCGCACCCAGCGGGCTGCCGGTAGCCTCCTGCAGGGCTTTAGTAAGTATGTTTGATAATGTTTTGTTATGCAAATGAAAAAAAAACATCCTATATGTTGACACAAATCATACGGATTCCATAACTAAAATACACAAATATATACAGGGTCAACCTCATGCAACTATTATCTTGCAGATATCAATGAGTGTGACAGTTCTCCCTGTCGTAACAATGGGACTTGTGAAGATGCTAGGAGCAGCTACAACTGCATATGCGTACAGGGATACACTGGCCACAACTGTGAAACTGGTAGGCATTGTTGTGTTGGTTATACTATGCATGCTTTGTAGGAACATTTAAACCTAGTGAACATTTATATTTAACTATTAAAATATGTGTTGTATTGTTCCGAAATCAACATATGTGAGACTTGCAAGCAAGTCTTTGGACAGTACATGCACTATTAAATATCTTTATTTAATACAAAATTCATTGTATTTTTAACTATTGTTAAATACTCTTACTTTAATGATTTAATAAAAACATGTATTTTTGTAGACATCGATGAATGTGCAAGCAGTCCGTGTCACAACGGTGCAAGATGTTCTACCTCCTCTCAAGTTGATATGTACACTTGTGACTGTTTGGCCGGGAACACTGGACACAACTGTGAAATAGGTAAATGAAAGTGAAAAGTGAAAGTGAAAAATGTTGCGGAATTATTTTAGTGCGAAATAATAGTTTTACACACAATTGAAGTTGTACTGTCTCTTACCAACTTAGATGTGTCCCAGAGGACAAGGCAAGTGCAACAAGAAAACCGTACCTTTTGATGACATATATTGGTGGAGGCAAAATGCATACACACGTGTGTGTGCGTGGTTATGTAAACATATATCTTCTGAAAATAAAGGAATTAACAACCAAAATAAAAATAAGTTCAGTATATCCAACTTTTTCTGTTCATTATGGCACCGGGTGCTACAGAACGTCTTGTTGAAATATCCCTGGAAAAACCACTAGAGTTATGATCGCTCACACGTCTAGTCATTTAGTATCTTTATATAAAACAAAATAAATTGATTGTATTGACATATAGCATTAGTGTATCTGGAACACGTTGTGGTAACATATTACATTGTACATATTTTACAGTCAAATGCATAAATTTGAACTTTTTTTAGACGTCGACGAATGTGCAAGCAGTCCATGTCACAACGGTGCAAGATGTTCCAACTCTCAAGTTGATATGTTCTCTTGTGACTGTTTGACTGGGTATGCTGGACACAGCTGTGAAATAGGTAAATGATACCAGTACTAACAACGATCGGTGTACAATTACTTAGAGATATACTTCAGATCAAGTCAAAAACAGAGAGTAAACAAGTGACCGAAATTCAATTGACAACATATAATTATCGAAATGCCCACATCTACACATTTCTGTGAGTCCTATTATGAATCAGACAGGACGCAAAATATACTACGACATTTTGGTTTTATAATCATCCCATCTTGTTTGAGCTATTGGGTGCTTTTTGTGTGTAATTTGTTCCTAGAGTCTCTTAGATTATGATTAAGCTATCCCTAAAACCTACGGCTGGAGATTTTAAAACAATAAATTGAATACGTGTTCATTTAAAGTACATCTTTCTGTTTGTGTTAACCGTGAACACATTGGAGAACAGACGAATATTGCCACGCTTTTAGTTAATGTACGTGTGTATCCCCGCGCCTAGCTCCGGATGGTTTTTTGACCGGCACATTTCCTCCACTTCGCCTTTTCATTGGTATTACATATAATATTGAATACTAATTACTCATGTATTGCATAATACAAACTTCGACACCTGCCGCAGCCAGCCCTGCCAGAACGCCGGCACTTGCCGTAGTTGGCCGATACCTTCCAATGTTTCTGTGTCACTGGTTTCACGGGGGATGTCTGTGAAAAGGGTTGGTTTATGTCATTGCGTATCTTGAATACCTAAAATCACGGAGTTTGTTATTTGTTATGTTGTATATTCCTTTAGCTTATTGCAATTGTTAAAAACAATTATTACCTATCTGTGTTTATAAAGCTATAACAAGCAAAACAACAATCATAACAATACTAATGTAATCATACATGAAAGGACACTGACATCCAACTTCTGTCTTGCAGACACAAATACGTGCCGGAGCGAACCCTGTTTGAACGGGGGAACTTGTCGCGACTGGTTCGACGCTTATCATTGCCAATGTGTCGATGGCTTTTTGGGAGATGTTTGTGAAAAACGTGCGTTTGCTTTATCTAAGTCTAACATTAAGCTACACTAAGTTTTTCGTTGTATGTGTGAAACTATTCATGGTCATAATAACATATTAGTCGGGGATTCGATAGCTAGGAAGACTGACAGAGCCTTAAATAAGGGGTACAACGTGGTGGTTTGCTTTCCATGAGCAAAAATAGAGGTTATCACAGAGAGGGTGGACAAATCATAGGTCCGGGCAAGGGAGGTTCTATTTTAGTACACGTGGGGACTAACAACGTAGAGAGGGAGGGTACAACTGCCATAGTTAGGAAATACAGGCAGTTAGAACAGCTAACGAGGGTTGAGCAGATAATTCTGTCAGGGATTATACCGGGAATGGGAAGCAGGGATCATGGATATCGAAATTAACACATTGGTTCAACAGTATATAGGGAAGAGGAAGTTGGATTTGTGGTGATGTTTTGTTGGGAGAGCTGATATGTACATGAAGGATGGGCTTCATCTTAGTGGAAATGGTGCAGCAGTGTTTGCTGCTTAACTAACAACAGCAGTCGACAGTGTCATGGGAAGCAACATATTTTTGGTAGCAAATATTTTTAAAACTAGAAGTGCAGGGGGGTTACGTAGAGGTACCTCAAACAAGACAAGAGGCCACCAATACACACAAACCAGTAACAAAATGTGCGAAAAAAACATTTCTGAAGCTGGCTATAAATGCGTGTGTTTAAATGCAAGGATCATAGTAAATAAGAAAACGAATTAACCATTATGGTAAAAGATATTGACCCTCACATAATTGGTATAAACAAATCATGGGCCAACAAAGACACATGAGATGCTGAATTAGGACTGATAGGATATGTAATGTTTATGAGAGATCGAATAGGAAGAAGGGGAGGGGAGTTGTTTTATATATTAAAGAATATAATCAGGATTACGAAAAAAAATTAGAAAGGTGCAATATAGTTAGAGGAAATTCAACATTAACTATTGGATTAGTTTACCGAAATCCAAACATAAACGGAGATGATAAAACAAATATACAAATATGCAGGAAGTGAGTAAAGGGGAATGTATCATAATGGGAGATTTTAACCATAAAATAGCGAACAAGCAAACTATGTGGAGGGTTTATAGGCGTACCAGAAAGAATGAAGACTACACAAATGACAAAGAGGCAGTTAATGCAGCTACGAATGAAATTAGACCATCTAAAAGAAGCTATGAGCAAAAATTTGCATGTAACATAAACATTGACAGCATCCAAACATAAATGGAGAGAATAAAACAAAAAAACAAATCGCTGTACAGGAGTATGAGAAAGGATGAAAAACTACACATCTGGTACTGAATGGATACTTCAGTTCAATGCTTACAAGAGAGGAATTTAGTTCATTACCAGTTTCAGATGTTAAATTTCAGAAGGCTATACCGGACTATTTAGGGCAGTTAATTGTAACTCCAGAAATGGTAGCTAAGAAAATAAAAGCAATGAAGGACAGTAAATCACCTGCAGTGGATGGAATTCCTCCAAAACTACTAATGGAAACAGTAGAACAAATTAGCATACCACTTGTTAGAGTGTTCAACTTTTCGTTAAAAGTGGTTCCATTTCAATGGAAAGAAGCTAATATCGTACTATTATATATAAAACGGTTCGAGAAATAAGTAAGAGAATTACAGACCGGTGAGCTTAATATCAATGATTTGTAAATTATTAGAAAGGTTTATTAAAAATCATATGGTAAACTTCCTTGTTGGGCATAAATTATTAAATCCATCTCAACATGGATTCCTAAAAGCGAGGTCATGCTTAACAGCTATGTTGTGTTTTTTTGGAAGAAATCATTAAGTGGTTAGACGAGGGACCAACAGTAAATATTATATACTTAGATTTTCAGAAAGCTTTGGACAAAGTGCAGTGTCAAAGACAATACTTAAATTAAAAGACCATGTTATCGGGGATAGCACAGTCGACTGGATAGAACAATGGCTGACCGACAGAAGACAGCGTGTTGTAGTAGATGGGGAGGTTTCAAGCAGGAAATCAGTTTTGAGTGGTGTAAAGAAAAGGTACGTTCTTATATAAAGCTGTATCCGGTCCATAGGACTGCTCAAAGCGCTTTACACTTCACCCCCTGGCAGACCTGTTCATTCCAAGGCCATCTCAACTTCTTTGGGAAGTATTCAGCCACGCTGCAATTGCTGCGCGAAGGCTATTCGTTCACATATCCACCACTGTCTGTATTGCCAGGTACTCATTTATACAGCTGAGTGAACTGTGGCAACGTGGGGTGATCAAACTTGCCAAAGGTTCGAAGCGACCGCAGTGGGATTTGAAACCGGGTTCTCTCGATTGAGAGTCCGGCCTTCTAACCGGTATGCTATCGTGTACCACAGGGATCAGTATTAGGACTTTTATTATTCTTAATATATATCAATGACTTGGACGATAATATAATAAGAAACGCACTGAAATTTACGGATGACACAAACGTGTTTAGAAAAGTTAACAAGGATGGTGATAAACAACATTTACAAAACAATCTAGACAAATTAATTAAATGGTCTGAGAAACGTCAGATGTTATTAAATTTTGGGAAATGTAAATGCCTGCATGCAGGACACGGGAACTTGTAAAGTAAAAAATGGGAGATACTGTTCTGGGTACTACTGTAAAAGAAAAGGACCTAGGGGTTACAATAAGTACTGATATAAAAGTTTCAGAACAGTGTATTGCAGCTTCAATGGGCAATCAAATTATTGGGTTGATTAAGAGAAATATAACATACAAGGAAAAAAGCTAACTGTATAAAGCAATAGTTAGGCCTCATTTAGAGTACTGTACTGTATACCAGCTTGGAGACCATATTATTAGAAGGATATATATACGCTTGAAAGAATGTAGAAGAGAGCACTTAAATAATTACAGAACTGAGAGACCTTAGTTATGAAGATCGACTGAAAGAATGTGGTTTAACAACCCTAGAGACAATGCGGTTAAGAGGAGATCAAAATGAAGCTTTTAAGATATTGAATGGGTATGAATATATTTCCAAAATTTTTTTTTCATTCAAAAAAGATAATAGAACTAGAGGACATGAGGTAACATTAATAAAGGAACAGTGTAGCTTGAATGTCAGGAAGTACTCGTTCTCACAGAGGACAGTCAACGAATGGAACAAATTATCTACAGATTGTGTAACTGCCAGCAGCATGAATATGATTAAAAACAACGTTGACACATATTTCAAGAGGGCGGATTACATATATATTAACAGTGTTGAAGTTTTGATAAGCCAATGGCTTCCTTGTCCACTTGTCATATGGGCCTTTGCCTTGGATGACAATCTTGTTAAATCTTGTTAAATGAGTCACGCACAAACGCACATCGCAAGACCACATCACACCCGGACCTGCGCGAAAGCACGTCCGCGCGCACACACATATGCGAGCATTAACATCCAACTTCTGTCTTGCAGACACAAATACGTGCCGCAGCGATCCTTGTTTGAACGGGGGAACTTGTCGCGACTGGTTCAACGCCTTTCACTGTCAATGTGTCGACGGCTTTTCGGGAGATGTTTGTGAAAAACGTGAGTTTATTTGATCTAAAAGTATAATTACAGTTCTTGTTATTATTATTGGTGTGAAAATATCCTTTGTAATGATTTATAATAATCACGCCACAAATTATGTTAACCTTGTTTGGCTTGTTTTGTAGAATCTAAAGAAGGCAGCTCCATCTTCATCATCGCCGGCGCTGCAGGTGGAGGGGTGACCATTGGTGTTGTCATTGGTATCATTGTCTGCATGATTTGCCGATGTCGAAAACAACAATCAGTTCAAGAAGGTACAGTGTCTAACTTATGGTTGAATATCATCGTGTCTCCATGCAAACGTATTAAAGATGTTTTAATTACAGTGGTTGCTATTCATAGACATGCCAAGTCACCCGTATTTAGCTCTGATCTCAAACCATTACACCAAGGACCATACATCTCCCGCGTTCTCGCGTAGTGATTAGAACGCCGGGTTCTCAATGGAGAGCATGAACGAATGGTCTTCGCGCACTAATTACAGCGTTGCTGAATACTTCCCAGAGAAGTCGAGATATCTTTGGAATGAACAGGTCTGTTAAGGGATGAAGTGTAAAGCCCTTTGGACAGTCCAAAGGACGGATTCCGCGCTATATAAGAACGTTCCTTGGTACACACGTGTGTTTGTTTTGCAGTGTTGTGTTTGTTGTCTGTTCGTGTATGCACAGTAAGAGATTGAAGTACCAGTTCGATTGGTGTGCGTGTGCTAGACTCCCAACAACTGGCCAATCAGAAATAGTTGTTCATTATTGACACCGGTTTATTTATAGCTGTTTGGGGATGCCCTGGATTTTCAAGGGCTTTGTTGATGTGTGTAGCAGCCAGTCCCACACCACTATGGCTGAGCCACTGAACTTGAATGTATGTGCAATGTTGTGAGTTCACAAGGAGGTTAGATACCCCTTGTCAGACTTTCAGGATTCATAGGTGTCAAAATCTGCTCAAGGAAAAGCGGGATAATTCTCATGAAGACGCGGGAATTTACCATGAAAAGCGGGAAACACCCACGTCACTCAACTTTCTTCCATTTTAGCGATTATTCGTCGTTTTTAAAAGAATTATTCTTACGGGTCGTTGCTGAGAACGTACGTGCGAGAAAATGTGAAACCATTTGAGACCGAAGAATTATCATATGCCTAGAATGGCCTCGCGCGCAATAAATAAATACATTTTACCGCGCATTTTGTTTGCTTTTGAAATTTTCAAAAAGCGGGACATTTAATCCAAAAGGATAGCGGAAAAGCGAATCCAAGGGAAAACGCGATATTTCCCTTCCAAAAGCAGTAATGCTGACACCTATGAGAACTGTGATATTACAGACTTGTTGAGAAATATTCCTAGTAGCTATCATCCTGCAGCATCCGTGCTTGTAATTGGCGTTTTAACCCAGAGCTTTTAGCTTAATAGCTCGGGACTAAAGCCGCTTGCTACATACAGCCCCGTAATTTGTCTGAGTGATATTTCACAATGAGGTGTTTGTTTTCCATATTATTTCAACCAAACAATGAACCACATTGAAACCAAAACAAACCTTCATTTTATGTAAAATATGTCACCAGAATACGCGATTTAAAATAAAATGTCAAGGGGCATGCAGGCGTCCACGGCCGAACTAATAATTCTGTCTCTTTCATGTCAGTCCAACTTGGCATCTATGTTAATTGCTAAAGCAGTTATGCCTTGATTTTATGAATGACTATTGTTTTGTTTTCTTTGGCTTAGATGCAGATGGAGAGATGAGGTGAGCTATGCCTAGTTCGAAAATAAGGGATAATATTGGACAAAGATGACAACTCTCTTCGTTGTAGGAAAATAGTATCCTATGGTTTTACAATAATATATTTAATGATAATATTATTTAACACTTTTTTTATAATTTAAAGTATGTCTTCCATTACGACGTGCATGGTTGAATGCAACTGCTATATTGTATTTGAAATGTGTGAACGCAGACCAGACGGATGGGAACACGAATTCTTCGAAAGATAAACGTTTGAAGCACTTTGCCGTTTAAACTTCAGATGTGTTTTATAATTATGATATGAATCTAGCAAGTCCGTTTTTTTGTAGTCATGAATTGCATGAATGTATTTGTAGTGAACTTCAATTGTTTATTTCAACAGTGGTCCAAGAACCCAGCCATCTCACACAGACGAGAAGATGATGTCGACTACCAACTTTAAGGGTGCCAATGTTCAAGATGAAAATTCAGCAGCAGATCTTGCTATCCAGCAAAGTAAGTCAAGCATTGCTTGAATATCACTCACCTTAAACACATGTTTGCTATTGTTGATGTTGTTTTTCTTCTCTGCAATTTTGTTGTAGCCTAATAGTGTGCATCATGAGACGTTTACGAAGAACACTGCGTAGTGTTATCATTTTAATCAATGTAGCACACATTGGCTAAAAAGATAAAACTACGCAACTATTGCCATTTTGATCATAAATTGTATGTTTGTAATATTAATCAAACAATATTGTTATAGAGTTGAAACATCAGCTCTCCACTTTGAACATGGCAAATAATAGATGTGTTCCATTGTGATGCCTTCCACATTGTTTTATTTATGTACGTCTTCCGCTTGTTACGATGACTACTATTCACAACTGCAACCACCACATCGCAGCCCAACTGTTTACGATATGACTGCTACATTACCTTACCTACATTCCATACTAAAAACGTCACCTGATGATTGTGTTTGTTGACTCCATTTAATTTTATCTACATATAGGAGCCATTACAAGAAGTCATTACTCAGACACAGGATACGAGCAACCTGTCGCAACAAACCCAAGGCACACCTATGTTAATGTAAGTTGAACACACAAACACCGGTTTACACAAGCAATTTGTGTCCCAATTTGTTGGGCAACACCATGTCGCATTATAGTGCCTAACTAAAGTATGTGTGCATTTAGACGAGCGACATGTGTATTGTCTAGACGCTGGTGTCTGCAGCTGATCTGACACTGTTTCAAAGTTGCGGCCATATATTGACAAAATTGGGACCAGTGCCAATTCTGCCGACACAATCGAAGCTAGAAGTTAGCTTTGCTAATTGATCTGGCGAGGGTGTTTATATGGTGGGTGGAAATAAAGTCACTGGAATAAAGCCACGGAAATAACGTCACAGCTTGGACTAGGGAAAAAGTCACATAGAAATAAAGTCACAACACTGTTTTCTTCAAAGGCTAAATATTAAATACAATGGTACAGTCTTGCACATTTTCACTGATACTTGAGCATGATAAAGTATGATGATTAAGAAGAAGATTCCCTGTAGATATGTTTATAGTTGGTAGCTTTTACACGTTAAACTTAATCTGTTTTACCAAATAAACATTGGAGTGGAGCTACTCTGGCGTAAACACGATGAGTGAGCTGCCAACAACAGTGGCTTCTCAAGAGTAATTAAAACAGTAAAGGTGTCTGATCTGATTTGTAATCGTGTCAGTATTGTTTGGTTTGTTTATCAGTGTTTTAACTTATATTATAAATTAAAATAACTAGACCCCATGTCGGCCGACCAATTGGACAATTAAACAATCGCATAAACGGGTTTTTCCACAACAACTATATTGGAAATTGCAAAACGTCGAAAGCATAAAATGTTTGTTAAATACTACAATTTACAAAGCGCTCTGCACAAAAACCGTTAAACCTAATATACATAAAAACATGCCATTACTATCACTCATCAGTTGCCGATAAATATGAAATATATATTGTAGGCGATATAAAGGTGAATATTAATATGAAAAGTTAGTAATATTTCACGATAACATCTGGCGAATTCTGGTGATTATATTTTTGCTGGAGTCTCCATGTTTGTTCAGCTGGTTAAGACAATTGGTTTGTATAGCTCCCTTTCACGCAACATTAATTTGACAAACTAGTTATTAACCTTTGCGTGCAACTCAACTTAAACATTTATTTACACAAATGAAAAACAACATTCAATTTCCTTGCAGGCTGTTATGATAAAACGTGAGGCCCCTACCGACGACTACGAGGAGATGTAGACGTAGCAGTCAAGATACAGGAATCATACAAGGCCAACGTGTACATCTACAGCAGCATAAGGTGCTTAAAATAACGTATTGTATGCACTTTAAGGTTCAGCGTCATTAGTAGTAATATAATGTGCCTATGTTTGTAATTAATGTCTCAGTAGTGCTGAACATAAATATAATCATATAGCATATATACGAATTGATGTAGAAGTAACAAGCAGGATACAGACATCATGCAAGACAAGCGTGTGCATCTAGAGCAATATAACGTGCTTCAAATAATGTACTGTGCGCATTTTAATGTTGAACTGATGTAGATGTAAAAAGCAAACCACACAAATCATGCAAGAACCGCGTGTGCCGATAGAGCAGCATAACTTGCTTAAATTAACGTATTTTGTGCATTTTAATGTGCAACATTCTTAGTTGTAAGATAGTATGTTTATTCTTATCTACTAATATCTAAGTTATGCTGAATATAAATATAATTATACATTAGGTGCAAATTGTATTTGTAGTAATGTGAAGCTTATGCTTATACCTAATTAAGCGGATAAAATAAAACATATCAAACTAGGCTATGCTGAAAATAATCATAATAATACACTGGTACAAATTATATGTGTAGTAATGTGAGTGCATGTTTTATTGTGCTACAATGAAACCAATGTGTAACATTTTGTAAACGTACGTGAGAATGCAGCTATACGATTATGCAATAATATATTATTTTCGTACTTTTCTTATCTGGCGGCCATCGTCATCACTTAACTTGCAGATTACAAGTTTTGTTTTTGTACTTATACTATGTCACCATAGCTGTTGAACTTTAAACTGTACTGGACAATGGGGTTTGTGACATTGCAGTTGACGTGGTTTCATTGGATGGAATTGTTAACAAAGTGGAACATTTTAGTTTACTGAGTTCAAATACGTGAACTATATATATATATATATATATATATATATATATATATATATATATATATATATATATATATATATATATATATATATACACATTGTATGTTAGTGTACTTGCTTGATGCTTTCATTAAACATATATAAAGGATGGTAGAATGATATAACACATTAATTGGCTATATCCGTGTGTCCCACTTTGTATGACAGTGTATACTACTGTACGTAGAAGTGTGTATGTTGACCATAACCTCAATACTGTATAACAGGGAATGAATGCGAGACATACATCGATTTGTTTCTGAGTTAATAATTTCATTAATGTAATAATGTGCTACTGTTGACATCCGAATGTTGCAATATGTTAACATGTTCAATGTAGTATATTCGAACGGTTGTTGGTGTTGGGTTGTACAGTGAATGGTGCCAGCCCAAGATAACAGTTGTCCACAGAAACAAGATTACGTTGTGTTAACAACATGCACAGTGCATCAACGCGTAATTACATAGTTAATAAGCCACGTAATGTGTAATCAAACCATATCAATTCTCGAGAAAAAAATGCGTTTGATATCACTGAATGTTTCTATATGTATATTTGTGTTCATCTGCAAAGCATGTCATCTTTATTCTCAATCCGGATCATACACCATACCACACGGTCAGAATGCACGTCTTGAGTAATGTTATTTGAATTTGATAAAATGGTTAGACAAGTTGCTTGGTCATTTGTAAAAAAGATAATGGTTTCTCTTAAAATGAAGATTAAAGCGTTGCTGCTTGCATGTTCCACCACAGCAATGCAGTTTTGTTCGGTTAACGCACCAATCGACGGTGATGTTTGCTATATACATTAATACTGGATTTGAACAAAAGAAAGAACGAATGACTGCCATGTTGATAACTATTGACTGTCCTGTTGATAACTAGTGACTGTCCTGTTGATAACTATAGATGTAACGTCCATTAAGACAGCCCGAAACATGTCATCACATTTCTCGAAATCAGCTTGTTGACACTGTGTTGGTCAAACACATGTGTCACATCTGTGTGGATCATTTCAAAATAAAATATACAAATACCCTTCGTTGTGTTTGCTTCAAATGTACAACAATAGAATGTAGTGTGGGGTTTCCTTCTGGAACACACGTACGTAGAGAAACACTGATTTACAAGTATTTTCTGCATTATGGAAGGCCGATCCATGCAAACACGCACATACACACCACACGCGTGTGCCTCCGTGCAAGCGTGGTATTTGCTAGGTTTTACATAATTTACGTACAAATGTTTTCGGTGAATTATTAAGAGTTTGACTTGAACACCGACCAAGACATCTTTACGTACATCGAAGACCGACCAAGACATCCTTGATGACCAAGACATTTACTGCCATTGAAGACCGATCAATACATCTTTAATGTCATTGAAGACTGATTAAGACATCTTTACTGACATTGAAGATCGACCACACACCCACCCCACACCCCCACACACACACCCACCCACACACACACCCACACACACACACACACACACACACACACACACACACACACACACACACACACACACACACACACACACTTATTCACTCACTATAAACGTATAGGACAAGACAAGCGCTATATAAAAACACACCTTTAGATGACATTTACTCGTTGGGGCAAAATGCATACTCGCGCATGGGCGAGTGTGTACGCATGTGTGTATGTGTGGTAATCAAAACATATATCTTCTGAAAATAGATGAGTTAACAACTAAAATAAAAATAAAATCAATATGTCCAACTCTTCATGTTCAGCATGGACCAACAGGATGGCACTAATAGAACGTCTTGATGAAATGTCACTGGAAAAACAACTAGACTTGTGATTACTCACACGTCTATTTATTTAGTATATTTATCTAAAACAAAATTGATTGCATTGACATAACATCGCCATTAATGTAACTGGAACAAGTGGTGGTAACATATTACATTGCCATTAATGTAACTGGAACAAGTTGTCGTAACATATTACATTGCCATTAATGTAACTGGAACAAGTTGTGGTAACATATAACATTGCCATTAATGTAACTGGAACACGTTGTGGTAACATATAACATTGCCATTAATGTAACTGGAACAAGTTGTGCTAACATATTACATTGCCATTAATGTAACTGGAACAAGTTGTGCTAACATATTACATTGCCATTAATGTAACTGGAACAAGTTGTGCTAACATATTACATTGCCATTAATGTAACTGGAACAAGTTGTGCTAACATATTACATTGCCATTAATGTAACTGGAACAAGTTGTGCTAACATATTACATTGTATATATTTTACAGTCAAATGCTTAAATTATAACCTTTACTTATACATCGATGAATGTGCAACCAGCCCATGTCACAATGGTGCAAGATGTTTCTCACAAGTTGATATGTAATTATGTATACTTGTGTCTGTTTTGCCGGGTACATTGGGCAAAACTGTGAGATAGGTAAATAACACCAAAACTAACAATGACTGGCGCTAACCATAACTATTATTTTATTGTATATTCCGGTACTACAACAAGCCACATGCAGATAGTCAGGGTAATTTATATTTAACAGACGGCAAGTACACAAGTGACAGGGAATCAGTTGATAAATGTATGTATGTATGTCATACTAGCGCCACCTACTTTTAGACATAGTAGTTCCTCTTTTGTCCCCAAGATGACGCCACCGTATGGGTTTGTTCTGTCACTAGCGCCTCCTAGCGGATATGGTTTTTACTATTAATACCTCTAGTATAGGTGGCACCATAGAGTTACATCACTAATCACCCCCCCCCCCCCTATAAACAAGAGCGATAAGCCAGCTCACTGCAGCAAAGCGGGCGTGGACCACTGGCCGGCATTTCATTGCACGGCAGAAACAGTTGCATCCACTGCATGACACATAGGGTAGTACTGTTTATAGTGTGAACATAGCATGTTACAAATAGTTGTCTAACATATGTAAGTAAGGGAGTGAGTGAGTGAGTGAGTGAGTGAGTGAGTGAGTGAGTGAGTGAGTGAGTGAGTTAATTTATTTCATCCTCGCCATCATCATGTACAATATAAGCCTAAGGCAAACAAAAGCAATGAAGATGAGGTGGCTACCAGAGAAGTATAAACTCATCGGGCTAGTAGCCAGTGACGATGACATCAGGAACCAATTAACTTGAAGATTTGTCATTGTCATTTGTTCTTAATGTGGCATGGCCACCAGACTGATTAATAATTTGGATGAGGGTGGTCCCAGCAGTTGTGTTATAAGTCTGGGCAGTTGGGTTGTTCATACTGGAATGAGCATTTTAGAGGCTTGCTACAGACAGCTGTGGGACAGCGAATATGGTTATTTCCTGCGTGGCTTACAGCTGTACGAATCGACAGAAGACACTGACAGGATTTAACAGCTCGTTATTTTCAGGTATTTTATGTCGCAAATGTTTGTGCTGTGTTAATGTATATGTGAATGAATGTAACAGTTTCGAAAATGTTCTGTAACATCCATATATTACAGATACGTTTGTTTTTCTTGGGTGTAGCGTACATTAAGTGTTTCCCAGTAGTTACATTGATTGGGTGCAACATAAAATGTTATAGGGGTAGGATTCAGTTTTATAAATAATGTGTGCGTGCTTGTATGCATATTTGTAAATATTTTTAAAAACTCTACTAGATGTCAGCTCATTAATAAGATTTTTCTTTCTTTATTAAGTCATCTGCATTTAATGAGGCTCTCCCCTTTTTGGTCGTCGTTTGCCTTTTCTTCGTTGTATGAACCACTATCATGTAACTCATTCTGTACACATTGCAACATTCATTGCATTCTATGCATTTGTTTGACAAACCATGTGAAAGGTTGCCTACTAAAACAATTGACAGCTTAAATGAGAGAGTACATTTCTTTGCATGAGGCGTGTCCTTGGGCAAGTTGGCCAGATAACATTTGAGAAAGATCATGATCTGCAGGTGGAAATGGCTGTGATGGAGCAGCTGGGGAATGTGTTGGAAGATGGGAAAAATATATTTGTGGGACCTTAGAGAAAAATTTTCAACAGGGCTTAATGAGATTTAGACCACTTGCAGTCATTAGCTAATACATGTATAGAGCACTTCAGAAAGTTAAGTTTTGATCATGTTTAGTGGTGCTACTGTTATAGTTAATATGTTATGATATTTGATAAACAAGGTGCATAGATAGATTGTGCGCGTAATAAGGTATTATGTATATATATAGCAATATAGTAATAATCTCTTATCAGTACTGTATATCTACAGATATATGATGAAGACTGGGTGCTGTACAGTATAAACACTGGGCCTCCAGTGGGTTCTTGCTGTGCAGCAGCATGAATGTCACTGGTCCATGTCTGCATCACTTTATCATGTGTCAACTGATAAGAGCTCAGCGATCTTGTTTTACTAACGGGTCTTCTATTTATGTCTATGGTATGTATATACTAACTTGACCTACATTTCGTCCAATCGATGTCTCCAGCAAACCCTATATGCACTGACTTGACCTATTTCCCTTTTTAAAAACCACCTCCTACCGAAAGAATATGCAACAACTTTAACCGTATTTCTTCCAAGTAGCGCCTCTAGTGACCGAATACGCAACAACTTCACGTTTATACCTTTCAAGTAACACCCCTAGTGTGTATGTGTACACTAACTTTACTGACATTTCGTCCAATCATTGCCCTAACGACCAACTATGCACTAACTTGATTTATTTCCCTTCCAAGTAGCACCTCTAGTGACCGACTACGCAACAACTTCACCCATATTTCTTCCACGCAGTGTCCCTAGTAACTAACTATCTATTAACTTCACCTACATTTCTTCCAAACAACGCCTCTGGTGAGTAGGTATGTACCTACCTAACCTATATCCCTTCCAAGTAATGTCTCTAGTGGCCGAATATGCAACAACTTTACCCATACACCTTTTCAAGGAACACGTCTAGCAAACAAATATACAATAGCTTCAACCGTATTCCTTCCACGTAGCGCCTCTAGTACGTATGTATGCACTAACTTGATCTACATTTCGTCCAATCGTTGTCTCTAGCAACCCTATAAATTCCTTCTCAACAACTACCTAACGACTAAATATGTACTAACTCGACATATTTCCCTTCCACGTAGCGCCCCTAGTGACCGAATATGCAACAACTTCACCCATATTCCTTCCAAGCAATGTCCCTAGTGACTAAATATATAGCAACTTAACCTACATTTCTTCCATATAACGCCTCTGGTGAGTATGTATGTACCTACCTAACCTATATTCCTTTCATGTAGCACATCTATTGTGTGTGTATGCACTAACTTGACATACATTTAGTCCATTCGTGTCTCCAGCAACCCTATGTACACTAACGTGACTTATTTCCCTTCTCGGCAACCAAGGCCACGAAGCAGTGAAGTAGTGAAGCGAAACAACGTAACAGTGAAGAGGCAAAACAATAAAACAGTGAGACAGCAAAACAGCAAATTAACGAAGCAACGAGGCACCGAGGATAAGAGACAGTGAGACAGCGAACAAGTGAAGTAGCAAGACAGCGCGAGAGCGAGAAAGCAAAAGAATGAAATAGCAAAGCAGCTAAACAAACTTCCAACTTACAAACTTCCAAGTCGCAAACTTCCAAAATCTCAAACTTCCAACTCGCAAACTTCCAACTTGCAAATTTTCAACTTACAAACTTCCAAATCACAAACTTTCGTATCATAGACTTTCAACTTACAAACTTACAAACTTTCAACTTACATACTTCCAACTTACACACTTTCGTAACATAAACTTCAAAGCATACACTTTTCACATCACAAACTTCCAACTTACAAACTTCATGTTGCAAACTTTCAACTTACACATTTCAATATTGCAAAGTTTCGTAACTCAAACTTTCATATCATAAACTTACAAAATTACAAATTCTCAACTTACATACTTCCAACTTACAAAATTTCGTAACATAAACTTTAAAAACAAACTTATCATCACAAAGTTTCACATCACAAACTTCCAACTTGCAAACCTCCAACTTACAAATTTTCATAATACAAACTTTCAAAAAATAAACTTTCATGTTTACAAACTTTCAAAATACAAACTTTCACGTTAAAACCTTTCAGCTCATAAACTTCGTGTCACAAACTTCAACTCATAGACAGTCAACGTAGAAACATCCAACTCGCAGACTTCCAACGCACAAAGCTTCAACTCATTAACTTTCAACGCACAAACTTTCATATTATAAACTTTCAAATCACAAATTTCCAACTTACAAACTTCCAACTCATAAATTTCTAACTTGCAAATTTCCAACTCGCAAACTTCCAACTTGTAAACTTCCAACTCACAAACTTCCTACGTGCAAGCTTCCAACTCACAAACTTTGAGGCAACGATACAACGAAGTAGCGTAAATTGTCACGGGAAAGCGGATATGTGCCTCACTCCATCGCTGTCTATCATCTTCACGTTATCGGCTCCTTCAAATATACTATCTGCCTCCATACGCTCCCTCCTTACAAGCGTGTCTGCCTTCGTCCTGCCCCATATAGGATCTCCGATATGGCCAAGGTCATTGAAGAATGTGAATCTTCCCTTGAACTCTTGGACAATAAGGACATGGTCAATAAGAATCAGGAACAGATTAATGAAGTCCAAAAGACTTTCGTGAACTGGTTGATGTGTTGGGTGAGATGGGCACCCCGTTCTGCAAAGCAGCATGCGATCTTTTCATGTTATACACAAATGACATCGTGGATTAAACCATAAAAGAAAGTGCAAGCAATTGAACAAATAGGATGGGACCAATATGGACTATTTGTGGCTGAGAGGAGAGTGACCAGAAAAAAGCCCCCGAACGAGGAAGGTCACCAAACACAGGGCTACAATTCCTCAAAGGTGATCGTTAACCTTTCTCCAGATACAACATAGCATGCCAGACAAGAAACGGGGACCTAGCTGAGTGTACCAAGTATAATAACCAATACTGTCCACCATGTATATCTCAGCACAATACCATTCGACTCGGAACCAATGCTGACCTCACGCATTGCATGGAAGGGCTTGTTCGCCTCCAGAAATATGCTCCAAATGGCGATGCCGTCATCCTGGGAGGAGCGACAATTATCAGTATGATGAAGTCTGGTGTTGTCAAAACATTCATAGAATATGTCACCCAGGTGTTCTTCCCATACATTAAGGGACAATTGCAGCATTCGGAGAGACACAGTATAGGACCAGTGCCTCAACAACAGCTGGAAGGTTGCAACTCGCAGCATGAAAGGGAGAGGAACTAAAAGCCGTGTCAGTCCCAAGATAGTGCTTCTTGGGAACTAGCGATACATCCTGCGGGTGGATGCATACAGAGCCCAATTGTTCAACTTTCAGGCCAAACAAATTAAAGAAATCAACATGGCTGGAAAGCACGTGATCAGCACCTTTGATAAGGATCTGATATATTGGAGATGACATAGCCGACAGGAGATGACATAGCCGACTTCGCACCATGCACGCAAGATGAGGCAAATGCCAGAATGCTTATCCATTACTTCTGGCCGCAAAACAGGGGCACAAAAAAGTCCCAGTACGCACAATTAACAGAGGAGACCGGGGATAGTTATAGCAGAAACAACATATTTCAGAATTGCTGTTCGAGTTGCTATATCAAACCAAACACCGCGTGACAAATAACAACGCGTGACACATAACGCCGTGTGATACGTAACACTGCGTGACTCATGACACAGCGTGATTCATAACACCGCGTGACATACAACACCGCACGACACATAACGCACACACATCACACCGCTTGACAACGCACCCACACGTAGCAACGCGTGACATGACACAACACTGCTTCACATGACATACACAGCACAAACACAACGCCACGCGACACTACACGTACTCATAACACCGCGTGGCATATATCACGTACATGTAACACCGTGAAAAATGACAACACACCGCGTGACAACACTGCGTGGCACATAACAACGTGTGACACATAACAACCCATATATAGCACCACGTGACACAACATTTCTATATAACACCGCGTGACAAAACACATAATACCGCTTGACAACACATACACAACACTGCGTGACACATTATATACGCTACATTGCGTGAAACATTATATAAATATATCACCACGTGGCACACCGCGTGACGCATAACATTACACAGCTTGATTCAACATAACACCGCTTGACACAGCACATATACAACACTGCGTGACACATAACACGTAACACGTACACGTAACACTGTGACACATTGCACAACACCGTGAAACGTAGCACATAACATCGGTTGACTCAAAACAACACCACTTGACACACCACGTGACGCATAACACGTTAAACCACGTGACAAAACACTGCTTGACACAACACAGCACCGACACACACGTATGCATACACGAAAATATATGTTATAAATATTTTAATCAGCCTAATGACATCTTTATCCCTGAAGTTCGGGGTGAGGCTGGCACAGATACCTGTCGTCGATTCTTGGTATTCTTCTTCTTCGTCACTGATCCCGTTTCACTGCCGCAGTAATATCCGTAGTCGGCTTACTAAAATTTAGTCGTTAGATCTGGTAAGGCTCAACATAGTGGATATTCAAAACGATAAACACTTTCTGGAGTTAAGGCCGATCATGGGCATGACTTCCATCTTCTCCCCGATCACATGAAAAAGTTATGAAATTTCACCAAGGGCGAAATTCGAGTTTTCAGCATTTCCATTTTCACTTCAATAAATGCTGGACCTAGCGTTAAATAATGTAACAATTTGTCTGACGATTTCACAAAAAACTACATACAAAAGTTGCACAAACGAGCTACCATGTCGTAAGCCTAGTGTATACTAGTTAGGTTTGAGTTGTCACAAAATGAATTTGAAAAAAGACGAGCAAATAAATCGAATTAAGGAGGGACCTTTAAGTGAATTGAGGAGAAACCTATAAGTGGATTGAGGAGGAACCTTTAAGTGAATTGAGGAGGAATATTTAAATGAATTGAGAAGGAACCTTTAAGTGAATTGAGGAAGAACCTTTAAGTGAATTGAGAAGGAACCTTTAAGTGAATTGAGGAGGAACCTTTAAGTAACTTGAGGAGGAACATATAAGTGAATGGGGTGACCAGAACCGCCCTGGAGGGTTCGACAGGTCAGCCACCTCACAGAGCTGGTCTGGGTTGGGGTATGGGGCTGGAGGAAGGGTGAAACAGGAAGCTGATGACGCAAGCCGTAGAAATGAGAAGCCAAGAAAGAGCCGGTGGGAACCACAGGCCTCCAATAATAAGACCCCTCCCTCTGACCGCCCTGGGATACTGAGCAGCTACTCCGAAGGACAACAGGGAGGTGGCAGTCAGGACAGGCAGGACAGGCAGATTAACGGCCGCAGCTGGGGCCGGGGATCGTCAGACCAGAGCAGCAGTAGATCAGGTGGTTTTGGAGGTCAGTCTGTCTCGTCTGAGTGGCGTGCCCAGCCGCGTGACACTGACAGCAACAACAGCCGGTCATTCCCAGATAGGGGCCAGGGAAAGGAAGAGGTTTCCTTCCAGGACCGATCCCGTCAGTTTGGCACATCATGTCGAGATGACAACCGCACATTTCAGGATCGGGAGAAGTTGGATCTGGTTGCGATGAAAGTAGGGTTTTTGGATCGGACAGTGGGTCACATCAGTACCCACCTAGTCGTGACACATGCCGTAATGGTGACCAAGGCAGTCGTTACCGTGACAGGCAGATTCAGCCTACACCACCTGGACACAATGACCGTTTTGCGAATCGTGGGGATCGCATGGCTACTGTTGGTTCCAATGAGTATATCCAATTTCAAGGCCGTGAAGACCGCCCTGGAGCCCCATCTGGTGGGAACAAGATGGACTTCAGGGGTCGTGATGCACCTCCTGGACGGGGTCCACCTAGTGGCATGCCCCCAGGACCACCACCACCGAGACCTGGCATGTTCAGAGGACCACCACTGGGCAGAGGTGGTCCACGCTTTAGGGGTCCACGACCAGGGTTTGGTGGTCCCAGAGGGCCGGCGGGTGGGGTATACCCAATAATGGGAGGGCCACGTGACGGGTTCCGGCCCCCAGGGCCGGGCGGGCCAGGGGGTAGGGGTGGAAGAGGTGGGTTTGGAGGACCTCCACGGTGGCAACGCCCACCCCGCCCCCCACACATGTGAGTGGACCGTCTAGATTGTGGTCCAGGTGAGAAGACAGCATTGGAAGATGGACCAAGAGAACACAACAAAAATGTATGTTTAACGCAGTCCCTCTCTTATAAGGCTTCTGCAACGGTACAATTGACCTTTTAGATAGGTGACCCTCGTGAGGGGGAAATTGTCATGAGAAAGCTTCATTTACTACATGGCAAGCCTCATTTACCACTGGAGAGGAGGCTACTGGTGCGGGCCTCGTAAGACGGGGGTATATATAAACTACTAAGATTGACCAGGATATAGTTGTGCTAACACTAGTGCGTCACAGCGATGAATGTGTTGCGTCCTGCAAGGTCCATAAGCTTGGTGCGATTGACACTAACCTACCCTAACTTTCCAGCTTCCCTTGCCACTTTGGGAGAAATTAGAGAAGTTAGCCACTGCTGTAACTTATTATATCAGGGGACAGGCTATCATTTTGTATACCTTCGTGAAAAACACATTACATACTCGACTGTTCACACTGCTTTTGGGGTTACATTTGTAGGTGTGCATAAAACCGGCGTGAAACCTTCTGCGTGATGCAGGTTTCATGTGTCTGTGCTTAACTGACATTGTGTGGTGTATAATTGTTGCTCTGTGAACTGTATCCATTCCGGAGGAAGGAACTAGTGCATAATTTACTCTACAAACCCACTGCAAGGCATTTTGGTGAGAAACAGCATAATTCACCTCATAAATGTAGGTGAGCAAAATCGACACTGCCCCGACTGTATAAACACAACAAGCGATGACGTAGCACGCATAGCGAGATCCGGGTGTAGACGGGAGCCAATTGTTTTCACCAACACCTAATTAGGTGTAGAGACACCTCCAGGTGGCGCCCTCCTGCGCTTGTTCCTCAGATGAGGATATTTGTAACATACAAAATAGGGGTATTGCAAACGTACTCATTTGACCCCCAGTCCCTGATTTGTCCCCCCGTTCTGCCTTATCTTCGTAGTACAGCACAAATGGATGTTATCAGTGAATATTTCGCTGAATGTCCTCTGGTCAGCAGTTGTTATCAGACTTGCAAACCATTGTGAGAGACAATCGCCTTCAGCTGCACATACGGCTTCCGTCATTACAGTCCATGGTAAAGATGGTTATTTTCTGTGAAGAGCAGAATATTACCACGAGAAGCCACCGCCATAACGCCATCTCAACGCTGTTGAGAATCCAGGCGATGTGGTAATGGAGACGCATGATACAAAACAAAATGCCTGGAAGATGATGTAACAATTCCTCACCCCGCCATTTCTAGTTTCTCTGTCACACAAAAAAACCTCTCGTTTCCCGGCGGTAATTGCAAACATTTCTAAAATATAACTATTCACATGCCTAATTCGCCAACAATGACCACATTAATTAGTTTTACGGCGTTACTTGGAATATGCGCAAAGATAAAAACCCGCTATAATGGCCACCAATGGGAAAAATAACTGTGGTCTTAACCCTAAAAAAAATCCGACGTGCGTAAGTTGGTAAATGGGCATTCCATCAATTTATTGACATTACACCTGTAGGCCAATAACTATCTGTTGATACCTGTGGTCAATCTACATCACAAATCTGTTTACAGCTCTACGCGAGCCACGCGTCACGGTTGAGCGAACCAGATGACGGATTTTATCTGCACTGTAACAGGAAGTTCGCGTTGATGGCTCCATTCATAACACCATGCAGGCGTTCAAGGCCACCATGTATATCTAGAACAGCAGTTGTGTATGTGCGTGCGTGCGTGCTTGCGTGCTTGCGTTTGTGCGCGCCCGTGTGTGTGGGTGTATTTCCAAGTTTATAAAGTACTAGGGGTATAGCGTTATTTATACCATGCTGAGTCTTAATGGCAGAACCCTGAGCTCGTTTGCTAAATGAAAACACAAAGAGTAATTGTTGGTAAAGGTCATTTACTAATTGTACCAAAGTAGAATAATACCTTTATAT